>CM071917.1:3557853-4139011 GCA_036785865.1 Coffea canephora | reverse complement strand
AAGAAACTTTGAGAAGCTTTTACTATTTGAGATACTTTAACCTTTCCATAACGACCATTGAGGTGATGGTACCGAAACTGGAGTTTTTCAGCAATGCAAGTCAAATATCATTGATTGGCAACAGCAACTCTGTGGGGCATCCAGAATTGGGAGTTTCCCCCCTGCAGAGTTACCAAAGGAAAACAGGGGAAAGATGAAGGTTATCTATTGTTGTCCATTCTTTTACAGGCAACGCTTCATGGGTTCTTGGTACAGTGTTGTTATATTTCTTGTATATCGAAAAAGAGAAAAGAAGACTGGTGGGCCCGTTCTCTACATTGCCTTACAAGCCTAGAAAAACATTGCATATGCTTGTTAGCAGTCAAAGTTCTTCATCTTTCGAAAGAATGGGGGACTTCCAAAAGTTTTCAAGGCTTGGACTGCAGAACATTGAGAAACATTCGCCATAGAAACCTGGTCTCTATCGTCGAAGTATTGCTCCAGTATTGATTCCAAGGGTGGATGAATCAAAGCTCTAATTCTATGCAGTTTATTGGAAAATGGAAAATTTGGACCTATGGCTGCATCCAGAGACAAGAGATCAAGCACAGCTCAAGAAAGCCTTAATCTTTTCTCAGAAGCTAAATATTTGCAATTGATGTGGCTTCAGGCAATGCATATCTTTCCACAACCACTGTGAAGCAGAGATTGTTCATTTGTGATCTAAAACCAAGTAAATTCGTCTTTGACACATTGATTTGTTGGAGAAAGGGGGTCCAGTACAAACATTAAAATATTCAGAGTTAGCCCAGGATAAAATTTCTCTATTCCCCATGATACCAGTTTAAAAACAGAACAAGTTCAAATCACCCAAGTAATAATACCAAACAGTGGATAATTAAAATGTAAGAAAATAAAAGCATTAAGACACCAAAATTTTTTACGTGAAAAACCCAAATATTGGGAAAAATCATGAACCTAGTCAGTCAAAAAATCTTCACTATCACACTAATGGGAATACCACATGTCTTATCCGGAAATATTCGGATTGACAATAAATAGCACAAATATCAACCAAGCCAAATAATGCTACAAAATTTCACCCCCCAAAAACTACAACTGTCAAAGAATGTGGGTTGAATAGGTGTTACCAAACGAAGAGGAAATCTTGAAATTCTTGAACCGAATAGATGACAGTAGAGCGTTGTCGAGAGGATCACGTGTTGTAAAAAATTTTCGTTTCAATCGGGTTTTGAATCGCCCTCAATCAAGACCTTGAAGTTCTCTTCTTCTCTCTTTCTAGCCTTCTCTCTTCTTCGTCTCACTGCAAAAAAAAATGCCGGGCTGGCGCTTTTTTTTTCTTTGTCGACAAGCACCGAAGAAGGATTGCTAACCTGCGGCTTTGCTACTTGGCCTTTTTAATCTTTTTGAAAAACCCTCAAGGTCTTACCTAAGTAGGCTGGCCCACACCCAACAATCTCCCCCTCCATTCCATTTAGGGGCTCCACCCAAACCTGCTTCTTGTCTGCCAAAAAGGTTTCTCCTTAGGCAATTACTTTGGTAAAACATATCAGCACCCATTATCATCTGTATGCACTTTTCTCAAAGTGTTTTAATTAATTTGGATCCAGTACTTCTCGAAATCAATGATACCCACATCAATGTGTTGGATCGACGAGTGAAAATGTAGAGTTCTTACACAAATGAATTAGCGCTCTGGACTGTCACAATAAAGGCTATACTTCTCTTGTTTCATACCCAACTCTTGAAGGAATTTTTGCAAACCAAAGAAGTTCCTCCTTGCATGATTCATGGTTGCAATATACTCTGCCTCCTACTAGAAAGGGCGATAACACTTCTTGTAACTTTACTTTGCCATGACACTGCTCCCCCTGCAAAAATATCAAGTACCCAGATGTGGACTTATCCTATTATCAAGATTCACCTCCATGTCTGGCATCAGTTATCCATCTAGCATAGTTTTACCATTGCCGAACATAGACAACAATTCTAGGAGTTCCCTTGAGATTACCTGAGAATTCCATTTGATAGCATTCCAATACTCCTGTACCAGGATTAGAGGGAAATACCGACTGACTACTTCCAAACTGCGTGAGCAAATATCTGGCCTGGGTGCAACCATAGCATACATTCAATCTACCAACAGTTGAAGCATAAGGAACCTTCTTTCATATTCTTCTTTATCTTTCTCACTTGTAGGACACTGCTTGATATTTAAGTTTAAAGTGACCTGCAAGTGGAGTTGAGACTTCCTTAGCATTGCCTCATTGTTAAACTGTTGAGTACTTTCTCAATGTATTTTTTTCTGAGGATTAAACCAAAGCTTCTCCCATTTTGCCTGTCACGTGAGTGGACAAGGTTTGTCGAAACCTGTGCAATAATAAAAATCTGCTCAAACTAAAATTTAGTTCTGTAGATAGTTGTAAGCAGGGTCGAATCCCGGGGACTGGGAGGTAATTGTTCTTTTTAAAATTTACAGTGATAGGGGGTATTTTTATCTCAGGGGCTGACAATTTAAGCATCCAACTAAAAAGTAAAATAATAAAAAATAAATATAGGCCAACTAGAAATTTAAATAACAATTTACTAAAAATCAAAGGAATCTAGCCAAGGGAATAACTTCAGCAATGGTTCACCTAATGTTCATCGATACAAAGCCAATTACAATTATTTACCAATTTAAATAGGTAAACTGCCCAAACAAGCGATGGACAGTCAAACCCTTCCTTACTGTGTCGCGTGATTTAAGGTTACGCCCGTTTTAGAATTTAATTCCCCAATGCCTTATCATATTAGAAGGCCCTATTCTAACCCAAATAAACACACTACTTAGGGGTTTTTTAGATTTTAGGCCCGCGTATTCCCCTTGACACAAATCTAATCAATGCAGTTGTCACTATTTTAGGAGCAATTAAACAATTTACGAATTTAATGTTCCTAATGACAATAGATTACCCAAATTCAACTAATTATCTGGATCCAAGACAATCAATTAATTAAATATCACAAGCATTGCAAATAAGGAAATATGCGAATACTAATAAATAAAGAAAAAGATAAAATTAAATCGATCTCACAATTTTTTTAGGCGACCCAAAGCCTTCATTGTTCCTTGACTAGAATGAAATAAATTTAGTTCATATCTGAATGCGGAGAAACCTACGCAAAAGTTGAAACAACCAACCGCGGCCATTGTTTCTTGCTCACGCGAATCCAATTCGCAGCCGAAGGAAAAAGAAAAAAACAAGGGACTACGGAAGTGATTTCAATCTCCTTAATTGCGCGCTTTGACATGCCAAAAGTAAAAAGGCTACTTATAAAGCTAACAAGGAAAAGTAACCAAGCTCCAAAGGTTAGTTGCTCATCCTTTGCCATTTATCAATTGTCCTATTCTAATGGCTACTGTGCGGCGTCCGCCGGCCCAGCCCCGAGAGGAAAAAGGAAGACTTCGGCCTTCTCTTTAATGTTGTCTTCGGGCCAATTACCAAGAAGGTCGTGGTTTGATATTGCCAAAAATGTCCCTAGATTGCCTGCTATGTTTTGACTTTTTCTTGATTAAAACTGTTCAAAAAATGTGGCTTTGATTGTTGATATTTTTGTTTCTACTCCTGAAATAAATGTTAAATTTAACGAAACATGGAGTAGAATTAATAATTAATTGCACATCAATGTCAGTGTAATAGGGAAAATTAATAATAAAATAAATGATAAAAATTGCAACTTATCACGAGATTTTTCATTCCCAGTATCTATCTAGGGCCGGACCCAAATCTTTTCATTGCAAAAGGATTTTACTTAACTCCTTTTTTCAACCTTTCAATCTTCACAGTTTCATGACCAACAAACAACATGTCATCAACATTACAAGAGAATAACAAAATCACCATCTTGAAAAATTTTTCACATAAACGCAGTGTCAGTATAGTTTCCTGTGGTACCCATGGTCTGTTCATGAAGGAGGTCAAACTTCCTTATACCACTGTTTCGGGTGCCTGTTTTAACCCATACAAGCTCTTTCTGAGACGGCATACAAGGTTTTTCCTAATTCACTTCTTTGAACCCTCCGGTTGCCTCCATGTAAATTCCTCTTTCCAAGTCGCATTGCAGGAAGGTTATCTTCACATCAAGTTGCTTGAATCTTCTAATTCAAACTAGTTGCAATACCAAGAACAACTCGAATGATGACATTTTTACAAGGAGAGAAGATTTCTTTCAAAATCTACACCCTTTTTTTGACTTAAATCTCTTAACAACCAATCTTGCTTTATACTTTGTTGTGAGGTGTGCTCCTGAGTTTTCAACCTGTAAACCCATTTGTCTTTTCAGAGCTCTCTTTTACCCTTAGGTAATTCACTAAATCTAAATATGATTTCTCATCAGGGACACCATTATCTTGCATGGCTCGCAACCAGTCTTCTTACTCTCTCTGCTTAGGGTTCACCGTAGGACTCTGGGCTCTCCTCCATCTTGTCAAACACACATATCATTGCAGAATTATTATTCTGCTAGAATGCTCTTTTCTCTAGTTAGATCTCCAAGCTTCATCTTGTGATTGGTGGTGGTGGAGTAGGTGGTGCCTCTTGCTTAGGTTCATTAGCAATAGGATTTCATCATCATTAATTATCTTTCTCTTCTGTTTCTGTTTTCAGTTACCTTATTTAAAATCAACAGGGTATGGAATTTGGAATCTGGATCTTGAATTATGAGTTAGCAGGAAGTCCATCTGAATATTTTGAATTATTCACATTTATCAATGTCTTCAATTAGTTTGATCTTCAAAGAAGGACAACATTCTACTACCTTGATTCACCTTTTTCTCAATAGGATCATATAACCCTTATAAATCTTTCAATGTCCATAACCCAAGGAAGATACCACTGCTTTTGATTTTACATCAAGTTTTTGACCTTTCATCTTCTTGGGAATATTGAACAATGGCTCACAACCAAAAAACTCTCAAGTATTTAAAGGACGCATCTTTTCCCGTCCATACCCTCTCTGGGGATATCACCGATCTAGGAGGAACTGAATGGGAACAGGATTGATCAAATCGACTGCAGTTCCCTTTCATTGCCTCACCCCAAAAGGATTTTTGGTAGTTTAGCATTAAGAGCATACATCTGACCCGCTCAGTGATGGATCTATTCATTCCTCTCTGCTACTCCATTTCTCTTAGGAGTTTTTGGTACAGTTTTCTCCAAGTTCTAATTCCATGAGACTTTGCAGTGATTTCGAAATGGTCCCTTTGTTACTCACCACCATTATCAGGCACGAATACACTTTAACTGCTTGCCATCTCTCTTTTAACTTTACTGTTAAAATCTTTTAAACACATCCAAAACCTGATCTTTTGGATTTCAAACAAAACACCAAAACCTTCTAGCAAAGTCATCAATAAAAGTTACCAAAACACAAAAAAAAACAAAAAAGCACCACCAGGAGACTTATCTTCAATAACAAATTATTCCAGTTGCACCAATTCTAACGGATTCAATTTCCTAGATGGAAAGAAAATTTTTTGATGCAACTCTTGTTGTTTCCCATAAATGCAGTCAACACCAAGGTTTTAAGTGTATTACCTCAACTTCAGGTAGGAGATTGTTTTACGAACAAGTGTCTGAATCCTCTTTTTCACCATTGGTCCAAGTCGCATATGCAAAGATCAATCGAGGAGTCTACGAAACTAATTCACTTCTCCCTTCCTCAACTTTGGCTTGCATCAGTAGAGGGTATTGTGCTCTTCCTCTTTTGGCAAACAATGAGTTCTCTTTGCTGAGTTTCCATTTGCCTCTACCTGCGAGCTATAATAGCCCTCATCGTCAGTATTTCCTTGTAGAAATTAAGGTTAAGTCGAATGATCAGGAAAATGTCGGAATATTTCTCAATATCAGTTGGCAACCCGCGTATCTGTCTGTCCAAGTATATATCTCCCATGCTAACAACTTTGCATGAGACCTCATTTTCCCTATGTAACACTAATCCGAATCCTCGTGTAGGGTGAGAAGAAATGCCTGTGAGGTATAACATGGTAGGTGCTCTTGATCAAACTACCCAGATCACTATCATAAGAATAATATTCACCTGACCATCATCACAGAACACAAAACATATCATCATTGAGAGCTGCCACAACTGCTGTATGTGCTCATATCTTTTCCTTCGCCCTTACCCTCTTTCTGAGCCTGATCCCGTTTTAAGGGATTCTGCACTCCATTCATATAAGTCATATTACTTTTTCATACAATATAAGCAATGGCAACATTTTTCAGCGACTAATAGACACCTGTCGATTGATCTTGTGGTCTCATTGGTTGTTCTTCCTTGATTATGGGTCTCTATTTTCCTTTTTCTTCATTTAGTCACCAAAGGCCGAGAACTCATAAGAACAATCTTGTTCCTTCAATCCATAAACTCTTTATTCATCAACGGCCCTTATTGCAATAACTTGGTCAACACACCAATTCGGAGCTGAAATTACTGGATGGGAAACCACACATGGTTCCACAACTATCCGATATGTGAACTGAATAATAATAAAGCCTGACACTTCATACATCCAGATTTCAAATTTAATTAGTTGCCTGAGTTTATCAAATCCACCTTAGAAATAATTACTCAAGGTGTATCAGTCTATCTTCCCACATACCTTATATCTTCAATTCGATAGATTAGCTTCAGACAACTAGCCTTATATATCAAACTTCTTCTTTTATTATACATACTCTCAACCTTTTCCATAAATATATCAACTCTGGATGTCAATTTAGCAAAAATGATTGAAAAATATTTTGATCCAAATTCCAATTTTCTAAATATTAACCCATAGTTTTACCTGATGCATATTAGCCCATTTTTCATCACATCGTATCACTGGTCTACATTAATCCCGTAGACAGGTTCAAACATATCATCTACAAGACAGGTAGTCTTCCATTCTAGGCTTCCCGAAATCGAAAATAGTTAGTAGCGTTCAATATTTATTCATGCAACCACTATCCGAATCATTCATTTTTAACAGGTACAATTGAGCAGGCTAACCTGACTGCCTATGATACCACATTGTTGGGAAAGGGCGGGTACCAATACAGGACACAAAATATCAGAGTTAGTTCAGGACAAATTTCTTCTATTCCCCAGTACCAGTTAAAAACAGAAAACAAGCAATCACCAAGTATAATTACCAACAGTGATAATAAAATGTAAGAAAATAAAAAGGCACAGGACACCAAGGATTTTTTATGTGGAAAAATCCAATTGGGGAAAAACACGGGAACTCAGTCAGTCAAAAATATCCACTATCACAATAATGGGAAATACACATGGGTCTAATCCGAAATATTTCGACGAATGACAATAATAGCACAAATATCAACTAAACAAATTGCACAAAATCCACCCCCAAACTACAACTTGTTAAGAAGTGGGTAAAAGGTAGTTAAACCAAACGAAGAGGAAATCTGGAAATCTGAAACCGATAAGAATGAGTAGAGCAATCACATATCGAGAAGAGATCACAGTAGTGATAAAATTTCGTTCTCAATCAGATTTTGAAATCAGAACCCATCCAAATCAAAGACACAAATGAAGCATTCCTAAGCCTTTCTCTCTCTATCGTTCTCACTCAAAAAAATGCCAGAGGCTTTTTTTTTCTTTGTCGCACAAGCCACGAAGAGAAAGAATTGACTAACCATGCGGCTGCTACTTGCCTTTTTTAATTCTTAGGAAAAACCCCATGCTACCAAGGTGGGGACGACCACACAAAAATGGGGCTGGCCACAACACCAACAATCTGTATGCACCAATGTAGGAGATGATTTTGGATGTTGCAAGGGCTTCTTCCCAAAAACACCAATAACAAGTCTTCACGAGACTGGAACCAGCAGATAAATAGAATATAAGGACACGAGACTTAACACAGCCCGACAGGTAATATAATTACTTAATATGTAGCGAAACAAGACTAAATCAAACTCTCAAATATATAGGTTTTATTTTTTAAATTGTAAGCAAGAGGTTTACAATCCAGAACCTAAAACTTACTATTTATCTCGTTAATCCATCAACCACAACATCAACCAACCAATTATATACATCCAAAAAACCAAAATTTAGGTACAAATATAATTCGTTATGGAAATAGTGTTACTGATACATTCCGTTATAAAGAATCCCCTTCAATAGATTTAAAGAAAAAAATTGGATTCTCTTTTCATCCAAAGTTCTATGATTGTTGATATACATCATGCAGATGACACATTAAAAATACCACAGAGCTTATGGTTAAAGCCAAAATATTTTGAAATAACAAACTATAGTAATACCACAAATTTCAGTCAACACTTACTTAAAATGGCAATCTGAGACTAATATTAAATAAATAACAAGAACAAATATAATAACATATCCTTGAAACAAATGACAAGGAAAGAGGTGGCATAGTTCCATAAGGAGAAGAAAAACATTTTTAAAAAAGACAAGCAAAAAAAACGAAAAAGAAGATTAAGAAATAGCAAATAAATTTCGTGCACTCTAAAGTAAAAAATTTAAATGATTTTTTGCCACTATTCTTGGGATGATATTATGTATTGGAGTTTCTATGATAAAAAAATTAAGGGGACAATGAACATTTCACCTTCTAACAATTTTCAATTAAGTCTCATTATGAACTATGATAATTTATGTACTTCTGTAGCTATGGTTTAATCTTTACCCCAATCTAATAACAAGTATTCAGTTTTATCACCCTTAGTAATTTTCTCAATTTTTCTTAAGTTTTTCTCTGTACATAGTAACATAATATATCTAAAAAACAAAAATCAGAGTACGGAATGGTCTTGCTCGCATCAACTTCTTAGGAGATGTCTACAGCCTATGGTATTCTTTTGCTTAGAGCATGATCACTAGGAGGAGGCAAACGGATGATATGTTTATGAATGAGCTAAGATTCTGGCATAAACTATGTTAATAGGGCTCTGCCTGAACAAGTTCGTGAGATCATAGACCCCTTTATTCTTTCTAAAGAGAGATGGAACAGAAGAATGACTTCCTGGAAGGGAAAATTATCCATTGTGAAAGAGAGATGGAGGGTTTGTTATTTCCCTGTTGAAAACTAGGCCTCAAATGCTCACCAAACATTGCCCAAATGATCGATGCACATGGATATGAAGGTTGTCCGCAAATTACATCTCATTAAGGAATGTTTTTTTGGTGTCAGGGTACATTCCAGAAATTCTTGAAAGTTCTAATAGCTACATGATTACGTGAAATTTAAATAAGTCAAAATTGTCCTTCAATTTTCTCTTATTAAGATAAACGAATTTTTTTTTTCTTGACCAGTCTTGCCAAGCTAACTCGTTTCTACTATCAGAATTCTATTTTGCCAAAAAAAAAAAGTTATGATTGTTGTGCTCACTAGCGCGGAAAATGATGTGTTTGTTTGGAAGAGTTTATTTGGATGATTTTATTGAGATTAATTTACATTGCACTTTTTGTAATGTGATATATTATTGAAATTAAAAAAAATGATTAGAAAGATAAAAAGTTGGTTTTGAATTTGTGAAGTAAATTATTTTACTTCAAATCTTCTTAATCCAAACACAACCCGATGTCTTTCTTGCAGGTACTAATTGCATAAATCTGGATTTGCAGGCTGTTTGTTTTGAATCTCCGAGGCTGAATGTTGCCAGTTGTGTTGAGCAGATAAAGAAGACACCTTTGGCCTTTCTTTCTAGGGGACTTGGATGTTTCAAAGAATAGATCAATTGCTCAATTCTGCTTGAACAATCTTTATATCTGTATTTTAACATTAAAATCTTATGTTATCATTAATATTATTTGCAATGTTGAATGTGATTTTGCAATATATGAAATCTTTATCACAATTGTGGACGACATTAAAGGGGTAGAAGCAGGGAATCAAATTGCACATACAGCATATGTTCCCTCTTGCTAGCACATCCATTACATTGCCCGATCAAGTTAATGGTCATAAAGAATCATTAGTTATTAAATTACATGATAATTGAATGCATCATCACCCTGCATAATTCAGTCGTATGTTACTAAACCTTTTTATTTTGTTCCTATTTTGTTGGGGGTGCTCAAAAGGTTATGCAATAATAGTAATACCCTCATTTTGCCCATTTTAAGGTTATACAACGTGTGGTCTCGGGAATTTCTCATTAATCACGTTTTTTCTATGATTCAAGTACCGAACAGTGTCAGGTTAAATGTTAGTTTGCTGCTTTCGGAAGACAAAAAAAAAAAAACGCAAAAGTTAGTCAGTAGTTAGCGGATTCAGGAAATTATATGGACGAAAATGTGTTAACCACAAAAATTTATTCGACTTGAGTGAGTGCATTGAAATACGATGAATTTATCTAATCCCGAACGGCTGGTACTTTTATACTTCCATGTCACCTTTGTCATTAACACCAATGAATAGAAGTTCCGCGGCTAAGGATCTCGAGTGCCTGAAAATGATGAATAATTGCACTTAATCACGATATAATGGAATATTCACATGAATTTCTAATTGTTTTAATGGAGGAAAGAATTTGCTGCATGAGCGGAAGAAAGATGACCCAGGCATTCTGCGGACCAGAATTTGTGTTACCATAGCTACCTTTTAAATATAGTCTTCACCGAGCATTTTTTTCCCGTTTCATTTAAAAATCTTTGGGACCACCAAAGTGTTTTACATCTCTCATTGTTTCTTTTTAAAAAAAAAAAAAAAACCTTTTTTTCTTTGGTCTATAACACAGTCTAAAATGAAGTAAACTAGCTTTCAGATGACAATCTGACATAGATTTTTAGTGATAGGCATTGGACATTATTTTAATTTTCTTTCCCCTAAATCAGCAGACACCTGATATGCCACATGACATTAAGTCAACATAAAAAAAAAAAAAACTAAAATATAACAAAAAAAACAAAACCCTTCTTTTTTAAAACAAAAAATTAAAATTTTTAGAAAATGCAATTTAAAACAACATATGGGGGAAAATTTGGGAACATCACTAAGAATATCAAGATTCTTGTATTTTTGTTGTAATTGGGAAGATCAAGTACTCCACACAAATGAAGGCTTCCTGTTAATTCATCTCTGGTTAGATGATCACATTAATCCCTTAGCTTTTGAAAAGTATACTGACCATTTTCTGCAACGTTGGTGGAAGGCTTACTGGACCAATTTCTGCATTAAGTTCCGACAACGAGGTTTTAGCTATACAGCTCAAACATTATTGTTTCCCATTCCGCAGGAACTATCCAAGAATTAGTTTCAATTGTTGTGGGCTATTACAGCTGAACTTATTGTTCCCATTCCGCAGAAACTTCTTATTCATTTCTATCATCAGTTTGTAGCCACTCAACATTAAGACCATCTCTTGTTGGTATTGGACCAGTCAAGTTATTACTTGAAAGGTCTAATTGCTGGATGCTCTTCAAAGAAGCCAAATTTGGTGGAATTGTTCCTTGGAAAAAAATTGGCTTGCATACAAAGATTCTCTAGATCTGAACAATCCGCAAGTGAGATGGGTACATCTCCAGCAAGTTGGTTGTGGGAAACATTGAATTCCACCAAATGTATTGTGGCGGCCCCACTTCTCCCTAAGGCGAACCAAAGGGTTGACGAGTCGCCTGCCTAGCTCTCGCTAGGACTCACGCACTCTAGTAACTAATTTCACCAAATATAAATCGAAAATAAACCTTACTTCTCGAGCAAGTCACGTACTTAAATAATTCATACAATTCAACTTATACAACCCAAAACACAATTCCAAGTACCAACGAAAACGTCGAGCTTAGTATACTTAAATTCAACTTAATTTACAATTTAAAGTTCCTAATTCAAGGCACAGAAGCACCACAGGATTCACATTTTCCCAAAAACACAAAAATCATCCAAAAGATACTAATGTTTCCAAAAGTACAATTACAAAAGTGGGCATTCAAAATATAACATTTCTGTTCTAGTTCTCCAAGATTTCATGCATTTCAGAACCTGTCAAGGAAAACAATTTGGAAGGGATGAGCCAATAGCTCAGTGGTGCCTCAAAACATGCAATTCACATAAGGCAATTTAACAAGTACAAATAGACAAGTAAGCACTTAACAATTTAAGAAAGCGAAATAACATGACAAGAAAAGGATACGGGGCTCTCAGGAGCCAAAGTCCACGCAATCAGAAAATTTATAGTAGTTGACACTCCGTCAACTTTCACTACCTAAACTCCATGTAGACATTTTCCCTAATCTACACATCTCCTAGCAACGTCTTCCCCATTATTTTTGGGCCCGACTCCAACAGGAATATTGCAAGCACTTTTACCAAGACGGCAGAGAGGTACCTCCCACTCTAATAGAGCGTGGTACGTGCATTCGTTTGGTTTATTTAGTCGACGAGACCACGCTCCAATCGACATTGCAACACTTGTACTTGTGTCATTTCACGCAATCATATAGCATATAACATTTCATGATATCTCTAACAAATACTTTTAACAAGTAGTTCAACTAGCAGTTAAATACGATTCATGCAAGAGACACTCACCTCAAGTGAAGTGTCCTAGAATTCCAAACTTTGATCGAGATTGTGCTTTTCACCAACTCCTAAAATCAAACAAATAATTCACATAAATTTCCACTTTTGAGTTGGCGAATTTAACTCGAGTCAACTAGCATTTAATTTCACTCAAAAATCCCAAACTAGTATTAATCGTTTTCTCAAAGGGTTTAAAGTGAAATCCACAAATCGAGTGAAATTAAATTTTGAGGTTTCTTTAAAACCCAAAAAACTTGCTAAATTCGTCAAATATTCCAACATCCAAGTTCTAGAATCATATAAGCCATTTAACACCAATTTGGTGTCACAAGTTGAGAAAAATCACATTTTAACCATTTAGAGGAATTTTCCCCTCAAAATTTTTCCAAACATATCTTGGGAAATTCCTTTAAGAGGCAATCATATAAACCAAGTAAAACTAGTCGTTAGAATTTGTATAAAATAGAAACTCCTTAAATTTGCCAAATTCCACGACCAACTTAGTCCAATGATTTTCATGAAGGCAAAAACTTGAGTTTTTAGGAAAATTTCCAGATTTGACAAATTCCTCAAAATAGGGCATTTGGTCTAACAAAATTCAAGGTTATCAACTCAAAGTGGACCTAGTAACAACGGTTAATGCTAGAAAACATTTTCGGGACAACTTTGGTCCACATTTACCCACAATGAAATCCAAACATCAAACCGTTTCTAATTTCAAACAAAAATTCTGTTTTGGTATCTTCTTGAATAATGAGATTTTGGTCCACTTTTTGGACGTAACCTCTACTAGATTTTTGTCCCAAATTGAGCTATACAAACCCCTTAATTAATACACAAATCATTTGAGCTCAAGTTATCGTGAAAACAGTTCACAATTATCATTCAAAGCTGGAAAAATTTCAGGTGCATTCGGTAGCAAGTAGTCCATTTCCCCTTCAATTTATCCAAAATTTTTCAACTACCCAAAAGCTACATTTTCACCCAAACAATACTACCCATATAGGTTAACATGTATACAGCCCAAGTAGTTCAAAAATTTGTCAAAATTGACCCCCAAAATTCGACTAAAATCTGGAAAATTTCCAGAATATTTTTTTTGGACAGCATATACCTTCCTTTTCCTTCAATTCCTCAACATCATTTCAACTACGAAAGTGGTGCATTTTCCCTCAAATGACCATAGACATTCAGCTTAACATTTACACAATCCATGAAGCTCAATTTCTTGTCAAGAATCAGATAAAAACTCGAACACAAATTGGGAAAATTTGGACAGTTTGGTTCAACAGCAGAGCAGTTTTCATATTTTGGTCACATCTCATTCAATTCAACTTAGATTTGAGCATCGTTGGTAGCGTTGGAAACTACACTCATAGGGATACAATTTTTCAGAAGAAATCGTTTTAAAATTCTACTCATAACTAGCTCGAAATCTGGCAACAAAACGCAGCTCATATCCTGGCTTCCAGTGAACCAGTGGAGCAGGACAGGTGACTTTAAAAGACTGTCACGGTTCACTCAGGTGGAACCAGGACGTGAATTTTACACCGTTGGAAATCTGGAAGAGTCTAGTTTCTAATGGCGCTAACGGCACTCAATTTCGATGTCGGAGGGCAGAGTTATGATCGAAACAAAATGGCTGCCTGAGCCATACGGGAAAAATTTCCAGATTTTGCTGGTTTTGGAATTCATCACCTTTGGTCAACCAAACCTCAATATCTTTCAATGAAACTTTACACACAACTCCAACAACACATAAACATCAAATAAAAGCCGTTAAAACCTCAGAATTTCGCATGAAAAAGGTCGGCCTTGGCAGGGGCAGAATCGGAACATTTTGCTTCAAGAGCTCAATGAAGTTTCTAGCAATAATGCACCTTTAATCTACTTCCTTAAGCACTAATTCAACAATAAAACTATCATCAAACATCATCACAGCCATCAACTCAAAGTGGGAGTTCATAGAGCCCACATTTAACAATTTCCAACAATAATAAGCTACCCATAAGCATAATCAAGCTCTTAAGTGTGAGTTGGCCTTCATTGAACAAGAATTGAAGAGTGGATCATGGTTACCTTGTGTGCTAAAAGGTCAGATTTTGGTGTCCCAAAAGCCCCAAGAAAATCCGTGGATGTGCAGCTCCTTCTTTGTCCAAGTGATTGTCCAAGTTGTCTTGAGCTTGTGTGGTGAATTTGGTGTGAATTGGAGCAAGAAAATGGTGGAGGAAAAATTGTGAAATTTGGAGTGTGAGAGAGAGTAGAGACTGGCGGTTATGGTGAGGGGAAAGAGGGAAAAATCTGAAATGGAAAGCTTCCTTGAGAAGCTTGAGTGTGGTACAACTTTTGTGCTCCCAAGTCAACCGTGAACAGTGTATCGCGCGCGCGTTTCGCGCCCGTTTCCTCTGAGGTTTGTTTTAACTGTGCACTAAACCTCTAATGCGCATATATTCATGTAATTATCATTCACTCTTAATGACCTCAAAATAAGGTTCTAAAGTCCTTCAAATAAATCGCGCGCGTAAAACGCGTATTTCCCACTTATGCGCGATAAGGTGAAACTTTTGAGAAATTCTTATAACGATGGCATTTCTAACTAATACATGGATACTTAGGCATAAAAATACCTATTTTAAGACTAGGGTATAAATCTCCCATTATTCGGGCTCATGAATTCTCAAGTCAGTATTTCCTGAGCCTACGGGCACTATTCACACTTAACAACTTTGAAGACTTGAATTGCGAACTAATTGCCTTAAAATTACTCATGAGCTATAATGCTATAGAATTGGGTTCCAACAGGGCTAGAAATAATATTCGAAATAATTGAACAATTAACTAATTAAATAACCTCAGAATGGAAATTTAAAAGATATAAATTGCGAGTCCTCACATTCCTCATCTAACATTTCTCCAACTTAATTATATCTTTTTATAGCCTCTACATATACTACAATTCAACTTAGGACTAATTCGCGCGTCGGTGGCGAAAATTCAACTTAGGGCTTTGCCGAACGCGAACCATCAATTAAATCTTAAAAATTCAAATAAATTGAAATGTAACATTTGAATGATTGAAAACAATATTATTTAAATATAAATACATATTATTGGATGATTTAATTTTTAATATTTTGATTTAATTTTCCGGAGGATAATGAAATTTTTGAGGTCCTCACATCTTTCCCCCCTTAAAAGAATTTTGTCCTCAAAATTCTCACCTTATCTTGTGGTTAAATCTGGATACTTCTTCTTCAAGTCTTCTCCTACTCCCCAAGTTGTCTCCTCGATGTCGTGATTTCTCCACAAAACCTTAACTAAAGCAATCTTCTTATTCCTCAATTCTTTAATTTCACAATCCAAAACCTTAATCGAATGCTTTCATATTATAGGGATTCGTCCACTTCAATCTCATCTAAATAAATCACATGACTTGGATCGAGATGATATTTTTTAAGCATAGATATATGGAAGATGTTATGAACCTTGTCCATACTTGAAGGTAAATCCGACTTAATAAGCCACTTTTCCAACTCGTTTTAGAACCTCAATCTACGGTATAATGGTTGGATCTGGAATCTTTTCTCTCCTTTATCTCTTCTGGTTAAAGCATACGACTAAATTCTGGGTGATATTCTTAGCGGAGACACAAGGATAACGTTAAGACTCCTAGCCCTACTTAAAGGCAAGCTCAACTGGTAAACTACTTCACTAATTGGTTTAAGAATCTTAAAGGATCCTCAAGTCAATTTTTTTTTTCAACCTAAGCCAAAATACGTCTTATAACGGAGCTGACATTATTGTACAATCCCAAGTACTTGAAATACACCAGAGTTCATCTTAGGCTTCCCAAGCCCATGATTCCATGTACTAAAATTCCGTCATAAATTCCAAACCAAAGTAGAGTGATATATTTCCAATGAAATGATAAGACTTACTAACCCTCTGGACTCAAAATGGTCAAAGAAATCATTCATTAGCACTCGATTTTCTGAAGAAGCAACTTTGTACAGGCCTTGTTTCTTTGTCTCTAAAAACGGCTAATGAGAATTTCGTCCCAAACACATCAGTCACGATTCGAGAAAGATAATTGAGGCTTCCGTGCATAACGGATATTTTCATGGGAAAAATATACTTTAAATTTTCCAAACAGAGTTAAAGGTACGGACTTTTCTTCATGACCCAAAAATCCATGTTTTTACCAAAATCATTAATTCAAACTTCCTTTTTCCCCTAGTAATTTAAGAAGAGTAATTCTGCAATTTGAGACTGAGCTAGTAAGAGTAGATTTATATACATATATATGGAGGGGAGACGTACACAAGAAAGAGGTTTTAACAATAATCCTTCCTCAAATTCTTATTAACTATAAATCTCATTTGGTTGAGGTTGAGGAAAAGCCTTCTTACATTATTATCATAATTAAATTGACCTTTGACACTAAATACACTTGTAAGAAAATGTGGTCCAAATTTACAATTGACCAATCGAGTTTACAAATTTCCAATAAAACGGTTTTGTACTAAATACGTCAAAAGGAAGGGAAAGTTTTTCTTTCTCTTTAGTTCGAAGGTGAGTCGAGAAGAAAAAAAAAATTATTAAACGTGCAGTTATCGAAATTTAGGTTTTAGTCCTAAAGCGTCAACATTTGTAAATGGACTCAACATTCAGCAAGTGTTTAATGTTGGTCATGTAAATATTTGGTCAAAAGGATGCACTTAAACCCCACAAAATTTTGCTTTTGAAATTAACGGTGTTATTAGGAATATATCTACTTGTGGAAAAAGGGACAACAAGTATTTGGAATTATACGTAGTGTTGGTGGAGTACAAGTAAAAAGTAAAAAAAAAAAAGGTTTCCATTTAATTCAAACGATTAGGTAATGGGTCCAGGTCGGACCAAAGGAATTAGATGTAAAACTTAGTAGTTTGAATATCCATAATAGATTAATACCTATCCACGGGACCGATCACAAAATATATACGAAGCATTGCTTAAGTTTTCCCCAGGGACGAGTCGTACTAAGCACTTAACTCGACCAATTCACCTTAACACCCGATACTAAATCTAAGAGTCATAGATTAAGTACCAAAGTTCCTACAAGAATACCAAAGTGTACAGGAAGTTCAAATGAGATATCAAGGATGCTTCACAACCCTCTCTACTTTGTGTGAGCAGCTAGACACCAAATGCTTAGAACTTCTACAACTAAAGCACTTATAGTTCTTTTTCCAACAGTTGTCGGCAGAGTGGTTTGGTTTCTTACAATAATCACAAAGGGAAACTGGTACTAGATCCCCGTCACTTCCCTTGCGCTTTCTTTTTGAACCATTGGAGCTTCCTTCACCCCCTTTTCCTTAGTTGTTATCCACTCCTTGAGACGCAATCGGGATAGGAGGACACACTTCCTCGGACTTGTCATATATTAACTCTAACGCCTCATAGTATTTCTTCTGTATGTCCACGTACTTTTTCTCCAATTCAAGCTTCTTCACGAACTCTTGTTTCCATCGTCCTTCCCAGTATTCCGTTAGTTTCGTCTGAAATTCCACTTTCTCTTGAAGAGCCTCTATTTCTCTAAGCATCTCTCCCAAACTCGCCATGTCCTCGTTTTACTGACCTCCGAAAGTTGACCTTAGCTACTCTTTACTCAGATAGACAAGAACTCTAAGCACAGGTAGGGCGACATAGAAAGGTGCTAGAACACTACTCCTACTCTGGTATTTACCCTTAATTGTCATTACTATCATTTACACTCGGATTAAAACGCTAACGAGTATGCTTTTTCTAAGATCCCATGTTCGTATCTAATTCCCACTTGTACATCCGTCTCCAAAACGTGATAGGGGAAAAATCCTGCTCCTCACATTCCAATAGATCTCTCAGCAATCTTTAATTAGAGGAATTATCCTAATCTCTCCAAAACCCTGCCTTCCCGACTACAGTCAGAAATTACTCTCTTAGGGCCTTGTAGTAGCAATACAACTCTCAATCTCTAGTTATTGACAACCTTATACTTCCATCCCAACACTGACCAGCAACCCAAAAGCGTCACTCAATTTAGAGGACCACGTCCCACTCTTTTCTTAATTCGCGTTTACGTATTAATCACCATTAGGAGAGGGTCATAGCCAAATACTCTTTTTAAGAAAAACTCCTACTAGGGTCATTTGAAATTAAAGTCCATATCCCTCTATCATAACTTAAACTCTATTCTCACCTAGCTCCTATCATGTCCTACCAGGATTTGACCAACTTCCTCCAATTGGGCAATAGAAAGCCACTAATCTCTCTTCCTACCATCTTTAATTCCGATAGAGGACCAGAACTTAAAATAGCGTAGGGTGATATATTAATAAAGTAGAAGTTTTGAATGCAGTCAAAGATCATATTTCATAAATTTATAACAAATGAGGTACACAAGTGCACTACAAAAGGGCATTCCATCTTCAAAAGAGACATACAAAGTCATGTTACACTTACGAATCCAAATAAGTACAGAAAATAGTGAATAAACAAGTAATTATATCATGCATAAGCAAGGACGAGGACCAACTAAGGGTTTGGCTCACAAAAGATCCATAGGTTTCTCAATTAAAGCCTCAAGCTTCGAGTTCAAACTCAAAGAATAGATACACTAACTAACTTAGGAGTCAAATAGGAACCAAGTCAATTCACACTGGGACTGGCCATTTCCAAGTGCAAATCGACTCAATCCCTATTATACCTTGTAGATGGTTCACAGGATTTCTTACTTAAACCGTCAATCTAAGAAGCATTCCCCAATTTCACACCCATATATATAAAAAATTAAAACCTTAAAGGATACCTCGAATTCTAGGGTTTATCTTAGTCACACTTGTTCCGATAAATATCGACTAGTATTATTGTTCAAGAATTTCACCTACTACTTTTCAAATCACCTCACCCAATTCTTTTCTTTTCCTATAATAGAGGAAACTCTGGTCCCTAATATTCTATCCAATAATCACTTAACACCACAATCCGGCATTCTAAGTTTTAAAGCCTAGGATACACTTCAAAGATTTGGAGCCCAAAGCTCTGATACCACCTGTGGCAGCCCCACTTCTCCCTAAGGGTCGCCTGCCTAGCTCTCGCTAGGACTCACGCACTCTAGTAAACTAATTTCACCAAATATAAATCGAAAATAAACCTTACTTCTCGAGCAAGTCACGTACTTAAATAATTCATACAATTCAACTTAAACAGCCCAAAACACAATTCCAAGTACCAACGAAAACATCGAGCTTAGTATACTTAAATTCAACTTAATTTACAATTTAAAGTTCCTAATCCAGGGCATAGAAGCACCACAGGATTCATATTCTCCCGAAAACACAAAAATCATCCAAAAGATACTAACGTTTCCAAAAGTACAATTACAAAAGTGGGCATTCAAAATATAACATTTCTGTTCTAGTTCTCCAAGACTTCATGCATTTCAGAACCTGTCAAGGAAAACAATTTGGAAGGGATGAGCCAACAGCTCAGTGGTGCCTCGAAACATGCAATTCACATAAGGCAATTTAACAAGTACAAATAGACAAGTAAGCACTTAACAATTTAAGAAAGCGAAATAACATGACAAGAAAAGGATACGGGGCTCTCAGGAGCCAAAGTCCACACACTTGATCAGAAAATTTATAGTAGTTGACACTCCGTCAACTTTCACTACCTAAACTCCATGTAGACATTTTCCCTAATCTACACATCTCCTAGCAACGTCTTCCCCCTTATTTTCGGGCCCGACTCCAACACGAATATTGCAAGCACTTTTACCAAGACGGCAGAGAGGTACCTCCCACTCTAATAGAGCGTGGTACGTGCATCCGTTTGGTTTATTTAGTCGACGAGACCACGCTCCAATCGACATTGCAACACTTGTACTTGTGGCATTTAACGCAATCACATAGCATATAACATTTCATGATATCTCTAGCAAGTACTTTTAACAAGTAGTTCAACTAGCAGTTAAACACGATTCATGCAAGAGACACTCACCTCAAGTGAAGTGTCTAGAATTCCAAACTTTGATCGAGATTGTGCTCTTCACCAACTCCTAAAATCATACAAATAATTCACATAAATTTTCACTTTTGAGTTGGCGAATTTAACTCGAGTCAACTAGCATTTAATTTCACTCAAAAATCCCAAACTAGTATTGATCGTTTTCTCAAAGTGAAATCCACAAATCGAGTGAAATTAAATTTTGAGGTTTCTTTAAAACCCAAAAACTTGCTAAATTCGTCAAATATTCCAACATCCAAGTTCTAGAATCATATAAGCCATTTAACACCAATTTGGTGTCACAAGTTGAGAAAAATCACATTTAAACCATTTAGAGGAATTTTCCCCACAAAATTTTCCCAAACATATCTTGGGAAATTCCTTTAAGAGGCAATTATATAAACCAAGTAAAACTAGTCGTTAGAATTTCTATAAAATAGAAACTCCTTAAGTTTGCCAAATTCCACGACCAACTTAGTCCAATGATTTTCATGAAGGCAAAAACTTGAGTTTTTAGGAAAATTTTCAGATTTGACAAATTCCTCAAAATAGGGCATTTGGTCTAATAAAATTCAAGGTTATCAACTCAAAGTGGACCTAGTAACAACGGTTAATGCTAGAAAACATTTTCGGGACAACTTTGGTCCACATTTACCCACAATGAAATCCAAACATCAAACCATTTCTAATTTCAAACAAAAATTCTGTTTTGGTATCTTCTTGAAGAATAAGATTTTGGTCCACTTTTTGGACGTAACCTCTGCTAGATTTTTGTTCCAAATTGAGCTATACAAACCCCTTAATTAATACACAAATCATTTGAGTTCAAGTTATCGTGAAAACAGTTCACAATTATCATTCAAAGCTGGAAAAATTTCAGGTGCATTCGGTAGCAAGTAGTCCATTTCCCCTTCAATTTATCCAAAATTTTTCAACTACCCAAAAGCTACATTTTTACCCAAACAATACTACCCATATAGGTTAACATGTATACAGCCCAAGTAGTTCAAAAATTTGTCAAAATTGACCCCCAAAATTCGACTAAAATCTGGAAAATTTCCAGAATTTTTTGGACAGCATATACCTTCCTTTTCCTTCAATTCCTCAACATCATTTCAACTACGAATGTGGTGTATTTTCCCTCAAATGACCATAGACATTCAGCTTAACATTTACACAATCCATGAAGCTCAATTTCTTGTCAAGAATCAGATAAAAAACTCGAACACAAACTGGGAAAATTTGGACAGTTTGGTTCAACAGCAGAGCAGTTTTCGTATTTTGGTCACATCTCATTCAATTCAACTTAGATTTGAGCATGGTTGGTAGCGTTGGAAACTACACTCATAGGGATACAATTTTTCAGAAGAAATCGTTTTAAAATTCTACTCATAACTAGCTCGAAATCTGGCAACAATACGCAGCTCATATCCTGGCTTCCAGTGAACCAGTGGAGCAGGACAGGTGAATTTAAAAGACTGCCACGGTTCACTCAGGTGGAACCAGGACGTGAATTTTACACCGTTGGAAAGCTGGAAGAGTCTAGTTTCTAATGGCGCTAATGGCACTCAATTTCGATGTCGGAGGGTAGAGTTATGATCAAAACAAAATGGCTGCCTGAGCCATACGGGAAAAATTTCCAGATTTTGCTGGTTTTGGAATTCATCACCTTTGGTCAACCAAACCTCAATATCTTTCAATGAAACTTTACACACAACTCCAACAGCACATAAACATCAAATACAAGCCGTTAAAACCTCAGAATTTTGCAGGAAAAAGGTCGGTCTTGGCAGGGGCAGAATCGGAACTTTTTGCTTCAAGAGCTCAATGAAGTTTCTAGCAATAATGCACCTTTAATCTACTTCCTTAAGCACTAATTCAACAATAAAACCATCACCAAACATCATCACAGCCATCAACTCAAAGTGGGAGTTCATAGAGCCCACATTCAACAATTTCCAACAATAATAAGCTACCCATAAGCATAATCAAGCTCTTAAGTGTGAGTTGGCCTTCATTGAACAAGAATTGAAGAGTGGATCATGGTTACCTTACTTGTGTGCTAAAATGTCAGATTTTGGTGTCCCAAAAGCCCCAAGAAAATCCGTGAATGTGCAGCTCCTTCTTTGTCCAAGTGATTGTCCAAGTTGTCTTGAGCTTGTGTGGTGAATTTGGTGTGAATTGGAGCAAGAAAATGGTGGAGGAAAAATTGTGAAATTTGGAGTGTGAGAGAGAGTAGAGACCGGCGGTTATGGTGAGGGGAAAGGGAGGGAAAAATCTGAAATGGAAAGCTTCCTTGAGAAGCTTGAGTGTGGTACAACTTTTGTGCTCCCAAGTCAACCGTGAACAGTGTATCGCACAACCGTTTCGTGCCCATTTCCATTGAGGATTGTTTTAACTGTGCACTAAACCTCTAATACACATATATTCATGTAATTATCATTCACTCTTAATGACCTCAAAATAAGGTTCTAAAGTCCTTCAAATAAATCGCGCGCGTAAAACGCGTATTTCCCACTTATGCGCGATAAGGTGAAACTTTTGAAAAATTCTTATAACGATGGCATTTCTAACTAATACATGGATATTTAGGCATAAAAATACCTATTTTAAGACTAGGGTATAAATCTCCCATTATTCGGGCTCATGAACTCTCAAGTCAGTTAGTATTCCTGAGCCTATGGGCTCTATTCACACTTAACAACTTTCAAGACTTGAATTGCGAACTAATTGCCTTAAAATTACTCATGAGCTATAATGCTATAGAATTGGGTCCAATAGGGCTAGAAAATAATATTCGAAATAATTGAACAATTAACTAATTAAATAACCTCAGATTGGGAATTTAAAAGAAATAAATTGCGAGTCCTCACATTCCTCATCTAACATTTCTCCAACTTAATTATACCTTTTTATAGCCTCTACATATACTACATTTCAACTTAGAACTAATTCGCGCGTCGGTGCGCGAAAATTCAACTTAGGGCTTTGCCGAACGCGAACCGTCAATTAAATCTTAAAAATTCTTAAGATTTGAATGATTGAAAACACTATTATTTAAATATAAATACATATTATTGGAAAATTGTAATATTTTCAATAATATTTTGATTTAATTTTCCAGAGGATAATGCAATTTTTGAGGTCCTCACAACACCAAATAGTTCTTGGTGAGAATTTCTCCCAGGAAATTGTAACAAATTGATTTGCAAATACTTTTTAATTAGCCATGTTAAGTAGGAGTGAGCAATAACTCTAATTAAAACAAGAACATATAAGAAGTGGAGTGGGGTAGGGAAATTATAACACAGAACCTCTAATTTCTGGGGTTTTAATTTTATCAACTAGACTAAAGCCTCCAAGGCTAATTACACCAAACAGTTCTTGGTGAGAATTCTCCCAAGAAATTGCAACAAATTGATCCGTAGAAGCTTTCAATTAGCCATGTTATGTAGGAGTGATAAATAACTTTAATTAAAATAAGAACTATATATACACACACACACACATTTCCTTTTCTTTCGAAAAATTGACACTTGGTGCACAAATAAAATTTTCATTCCACAAATCTAACAGTGCTTCTTGTTAGGATAAGAATCTTGATTTGAAGTGTAATGAGATCCTTCTAACAAGTCCCAAAGTGGTCATTGGCAACACTTTCATCAGATTTTTGCACTTTTCAATTAACTCAACTACAAAAAAGTGGAATAGATTAAGACGAATCATGGATACCTTACTTTTGCCTTTATTCTTGTGTGCAAGGTTTACGCCAATGTTGCTTGATTCCCAACGACTGGAATATGAACATCAATTGTTAAAATAGATCAAGAGGAATGATGTATTGGTTAATTGAGTGTGCATCAAAGTAAGGAATTTTTTATGCTGTTTAATCTATAAATACCTGAACTTATTCTACTTCATCCACTGTCTCACAAATTAAATTGTAGGATTCTTTTTTTTAATGATCGTTAAACTTAGAAATATATAGTCTAAATTAACATAAATAACTATTAATCATGACATTATATTGATCATTAAACTTGTATGATGAGTTTAGTACATGATAAAACTGTCTCATGAGCATATATTTAGGTGAAATGTGATTATTAGCCTGGAACGCAACAATGAAATTAACGTGGATATGGTAAAAGAGAAAAGAATAGTAAAAAGAAGGCCAGAAGAAAATTACTTCATTGTTCAATACGAAATGAATACTTTAATGGTGGATGGCTTCCATCTCATTTCTATAGCTCGAAAATTTGTTTGAAATTCATGCAAGTGATTCTGAGATAATGGTTCAAGCAAATTCATATAAGAAGGAAACCTTGACCCTGGGGCTTGGTCTGGTGGCATGGGGTTATTGAAGATGGGGCTTGGTCCTTGGTTCAAGCCTCACTGCCAGCAAGTTATGGGGGCAGGGGATTTAGTCTGCAGGGTCCATTCCCTGCGGGATACCCTTAAATATATATATATATATAAGAGGGAAACCTTGAATGCACGGTTGAAATATTCATCTAAGTCCCCTTAAATATATATATATATATATATAAGAGGGAAACCTTGAATGCACGGTTGAAATATTCATCTAAGTCAGTTACATATTTCATGGACAGTATCATAGTCAACAGAGAATTCCTTTGCTGCAAACCATAGTAAGTAATCCAAAGTTAGCTTCTAAATTTTTATCTTCAAATTGAAAAAAAGAAAAAGTTTAGTAGTGACATGGATTCTTTAAGAAAGAAAAAAAAATATAGTTAAAACCCTCAAGCTGCTTTTGCTGCATGGAAATCCTAAGCAATTGTTAGTTTTAGCATAAAAATTTATATGATAGAATGAATCAAGTATTACAATTGAAAAATTTTAGAGAAAATAACCTGTTTCATCCCTCACATTTCGTAAAAATATTATTTTCGTCCCTCACATTTAAAACGAAGCAAATTGGTCCTTCACATTCAAAAACCGAAACTTTTACATCCTAGAAATAAACTCTCAGTTGTGAATCAAACCATCTAACAACCCAGTTACAAATTTTAGGGGTAGAATTGGTAGATCACTCGCAAAACATATTTCCAACAAATAAATTAAAATAATTAAAAAATCTTAATTAAAACCCATTTGCTTCTTCAAAAGAACGAAATAGTGCTAAAGCTCTCAGTTTTGTTGCACTAAGGGTTTAGTGCTTGAGAGCTTTAGCACAATTTCGTTCTTTTGAAGAAACAAATGGGTTTTAATTAAGATTTTTTAACTGCTTTAATTTATTTGTTAGAAATATGTTTTTGCGAGTGATCTACTAATTCGACCTCCAAAATTTATAACCGGGTTGTTAGATGGTTTGATTCACAACTGAGAGTTTATTTCTAGGATGTAAAAGCTTCAGTTTTTAAATGTGAATGACCAATTTGCTTCGTTTTAAATGTGAGGGACAAAAAGAATATTTTTACGAAATGTGAGAGATGAAACAAGTCATTTTCCCAAAATTTTAATATCAATCTTCAATTATTCTAAAAATTTCAAAATTCCATGTAAATCAACATATAATATAATAGAACAAATAAAACAAAAGTAATCAAGCATATTATGTCCTATAAATTAATCAGGGGTAATAGTTAAATTTTATATTAATTATATTCTATTTTGACATCTAAATATTGATTATGATAAATACTGGAAAATGAATGAGCATTCCACTCGAACTTGTGTACTAGACACTTTAGAATGATAAATTTTTTTACCTACCATTCTGAGCATTCCAGCACATGAAACAAGAGGTTAGATCATCCAATAAGTACTCGTTAAAATGTTTAAAGAGAAATTATTAACAAATAAAAATAAAAATAACCCTTTAACACATATCATACTATTGTTATATGAACCTTTTATATAGATCACCTATAAAGTATAGAGTAGATACTTTATGACAAATAACATTATCCAAAAGAAAAGGAAAAAAGAAAAATATACGATAAGAAATCATGGTCGAACATTGCATTTTAGTCACTTTCATATTTAATTTCATTTCATTTGGGAAAATTGATACTTGTTGCCTTAGCAATTCGTTTTGTAAATATAAGAATCTTGACAATTTGTTTTACAATTTTCAATTAATTCAACAACAAAAAAGAGGGATACACAACTTTGCTTTTCTCTTTATTCTTGTGTGCAAGGTTAACGTTAATGTTTTCCTCCAAACACTAGAATAAGGAATGCTTTATTCTTTAATTGAGTGTGCATCAAAGTAAAGAATTTTTTATGCCATCCAATCTATAAATATCTGAACATATTTGTTGTTTCTAATTCTAAACAAACAAACAGTTTTCCACTTCGAAATATACAAATTCTCAGCTAACAACCATAAACAATGGCTGAATCGATTGTTTCAAAGATAATAGATATTTTGGGTGATGTTGCCGTGAAGCATCTCGAGAAGAAGATTAACCTGGTGATGGGGGTCGAAGAAGAGGTGGAAAATATCAAAGATATGTTGGCAACGATTCAAAAAATGCTGCATGATGCAGAGAGACGAAGGCTGAAGGAGGAACCTGTGGGAATTTGGCTCGAAAAGCTTGAGGACATAACATATGAGATGGATGATGTGCTGGACGAATGGAACTTCAAGATTCACAGATCAAAGAATGAGGGAACTAATCAGAATGCCAGAATGCAGCCAACATTGCGGAACAAGGTTCGTTCCTTTATTTCATGCCTTTGTTCTTGTCTCAAACAGCTTCCTGTGCGTAGTGATATAGCTCAGAAAATAAAGAAAATAAATGAACGGCTAGAATTAACTTTGAAAAAAGCAGATCAATTCAAGTTTATTACAAGTGGGGGGATTCCTGATTCTCAAGATTCTAAGCGAATTATAACTACCTCAATCATAGACGAATCAAAGATCTATGGTCGAGAATCTGATATGGAGAAGCTTCTTGACCAAGTATTGTCTGAGAGTAGTGGTCAAGGAAGAGATGGGGTTCAAATTATCTCTATAGTAGGGGCCGGGGGTAGTGGAAAGACCACAATTGCCCAACTACTCTTCAATAATGATAAAGTGAAGAACCACTTTGCACTTAGAAATTGGATCTGCGTATCAGATCCTTTCGACCAGAAAAGGATTGCGAAAGCTATCCTTGAGAATGCTGGAAAAAGTTCTGGAGAATCAGAGTTGGATACATTGATCCAACGTATAAAAGGAACTTTTACTGGTAAGAGATTCCTGCTTGTCCTGGATGATGTCTGGACAGAGGATGACTCAAAGTGGGAACCTTTCCAAAACTCTCTCATGGATGGGGCTCCTGGAAGTGTAATCTTGGTGACAACAAGGAGTCATAGAGTGGCCACAGCGGTGGGATCGACTGATACTCACCAAATGACCCAAATGTCTGACTCTGATTGTTGGCTAATAATGCAAAGGAGAGCCTTTGCTGGAAAATCAGGGGACTTGTGCAAGAAGGTGGAAAGAATCGGGCAGCAAATTGCAAAAAAGTGCAAGGGGTTGCCACTTGCTGCAAAGACTATAGGAAGCTTGTTACGGTTCAAAGATACCGTACAACAATGGCAGAATGTTTTGGACAGTGAGATATGGGAATTGGAGGAAGAGTTGTCCCAGGAGCAGAAACTTTTCCCTCATTTGTATATAAGTTATAACGAGTTGTCCCCGGAGCTGAAACGTTGCTTCTCCTATTGTGCTGTCTTTCCCAAGGATCATGAGATAGATGTAGAAGAGCTTATTAGGCTGTGGATAGCACAAGGTTATGTTCGCCCAAGACCAAGAGGTGAGAGCTTGGAGCTGGTGGGCCTTGAGTACTTCAAAAATCTGGAAATGCGTTCCTTTTTTCAAGAAGTACAAAAAGAGTCTGATTTAATGGTTCATGAATATATGACGTGCAAGATGCATGACATAGTGCATGATTTTGCACAATTTCTCACAAAAAATGAATGTCATGCACTTGATGGAACTGGAAGAAATTCGTCCAGTGAAAGACCACGTCATCTAACAATTTTGAAAGGCATTGAAGAGGAGATGTTTAGTTCTCGAGTCGTTGATTTTGAACGGCTCAGGAGCTTTTTAACTTTTTTTGAAATTGGAAGAGTAGTAGTTCCCCAAAATCTATTCTGCCGTTTGAAGTGCGTGAGGACTCTGACTTTATGTGGTTGTGGGCTAGCTGAAATCCCAGCCGAGATCACAAGGTTGATTCATCTACGGTACTTGGACTTAAGTATGAATCCTTTCGTGACACTGTCAGAAGCTGTATGTGATCTATATTATCTGGAAACTTTGGATATCATTGGTTGTGAAAACCTTTCATGCCTTCCTGAAAGGATTGAAGGCCTTGTACATTTGAGGCACCTTTTCAATGAGGACACCGATGATTTACGTCAAATTCCACAAGGACTCAGGAAGCTGACGTCACTTTGTACTTTGGGTAGGTTCATCGCCAGGAGCAACTCTGATGATTTGGCAATTCTGAGGGATCTGAACCAACTGGAAAGATTGGTCATTGAAATTGAAGGAGAAGTAGATTTTGGGAGTGCGGAGCTTGGCAAGAAAATCAACATGCGTGAAATGGTTTTGTCCTTTAGCGATGAGTACCACTTTATAGAATGTCCAAGTTGCATTGAAACCATGAAACCACCTCCGAACTTGGAACAACTTGCGCTAGTTGGCTATCCATGCAACATCTCATCCTTGCCTGCCTTGTGGAAGCTATCATCCCTAGAAGAGCTTGTGCTCGTGCGAGTGGAAAAGCTGGAATGTTTGGGTAAGGAATTTTTCGGAGTTACAAAAGCAAACACCGAGTCATCATTCTCAGCTGAAGCAGTGGCATTTCCGAATTTGAGAAAATTACATTTTGAGGACTGCGACAATTGGACACGTTGGGAAGACTTAAGTGAAGATGATGAAGAAGTTGCGGTCTCTATCATGCCGAGCCTGGAGGAGCTAGAAATTTATTACTGTGAAAAACTTGAAACTCTGCCACATCGCATCCTCAGCAAGATATCATCTCTCAAAAATTTAAATATTCGGGGCTGCTCCAACTTGACTGACAAAACAATAATAATCTGCTCAGGTATGATTTTTCACACTTTTTTTTTTATGTATCTATCATCTTTGAAGTCAAATAATTACGACTTATAGAATTACAACAAACTAAGGCCTGCTCTATAGAATATGACATGTGCTTAATAATGAATCATGTGTTAACAGAGCCATATGTATAATGAAAATATGAAATATTCATTAATAGTTTAGAATGATTTTTTTTTAAAATTGAGAAGATGCAAGTCATTAACTAGTAAATATAACACTAAATTTCTAACAATATCTAATTGTAAACTCTTGAGTTTGGAATTCCATTTATGTCTTGTCTTTTTTATACTTTTCTTTTTTCTTTTTTCTTTTTTTTTGTTTTTTGCTTTTGTCCTTTCTTTTCCAGATAATACTCATTGATGGCTCAAAATGAAGCTACAGCAGAAGGCCTTGGGGGATCAACCTCTACGTCAACTTTTCACTTAGGTTCATGTAAAATTTCAAATAATTGTAAATATGGTTGAAAAGGCACATCCAGTTGCTTTGTTCATAATCATTTGTTGAAAGCATCTGTAACCTTACCAATTTCCAGATTGAATTTCATGTGGTTAAACAACTAGCCTTTATTTCTTCAAATTATTATTGTCCTATTGTATGTCAGTTTCTGTACATTTAATAAAAAAGAAAGTTTGTACATGTATTATTAACAATCTATTATTAGCGCATCGTTTTTATGGTATTATTCTAAGGAGTTTTTTGCTAAAATAATTCAGTTCAAAAAAAAAATTCCCATGATAACTCAATTTGGAAAAATATGCCCTTTCTAATATATTTGATGCCACATGGACTTTCAATGTAAGTTGTTGAATGTAAATATCTACTCCTACGTTTACTAGATATCCTACCTTTGTTCTTTACTCTCTTCTTTATTTTTCTGGCATTACAAGATATATTTTATTATATGAGGTGCACCAAATGTACTTCGGACAATAATAATTCCAAGCTTCAGTGTTTCCAATTAGTGTTCTCTTTACAAGAATTTCAATAGTATAAATCATTTGCATTTGTTTTACTATTGATAGAAGAACAATAATATTTTTCAAGCAAAAAAGAGTTTAAATTTGGGATACATGTTACTCATATTTTGTCATTAATAGTGGTACGTATTATTATATGATCATACAAATTACTTGAAGTATGGTGGTTTTTTTTTGTCTAATTTAATGCGTCAATTAATCAAGCATTTTAGACACGATTTTCAATTTTTTTTTCAAATATGTCTCCACAAAAACCCCATAATTTTTTCCTACTTTTTTAGTTGACTTCTTCCTTTCTTTCCTCATTTCTTAGTAAGATATCCTTATACAATTAAATTTTTTCCAATTGGCTTTTTCCCTTCCTCCCTTCTTACTAAGATACATCCTTATAGAATAACTTTTGTGATAGATTCTTATAGGTGATTTGTTCGGCATTAATTTTAAGAAGATAATAGTTATTTATTCACTTATTGGACTAATTTAGAAAAGGAAAAGTATTGTTAATAAAAAAAATTGGAAGCTTTTTTGTGAAAGGGAGGAAAAAGGAAAGTTTGAAAAGCCTTATCTAGACTAAATAGGTTATGATGGGAATATGATTTAAAAGTATATCACTATGGGAATATTCTTCCAAAACAAAGTTATTTTGAAAACAAACTCTTACTCTAAAAATAACATAAATTCAATTTGAAATTCAAATAATATACATGCGACATACATCCAAAACTATTAATGATAAAAAAAATATCACTACACTATAAGTGCATAAAAAAGTTAATCCTTATTTTAATGGTTAAAAGTTAACAAGTTGACAAATTATTCTTTATCCTGTTTCCTTTCTTAAAAAAATGTTTACATAGATAATTGGAATAACAAAAACTCATACTACAAAAATGCATGTGCCCTTAAAGGCACCAAAACTCATGATACTTTTATAGTAGCAGTAGCAGTTGTATTTCTAGTGGTAGTAATGACAATAATTTGTTAATAATGCTTTCTTCTAAAAGTGAATGGACTAATTAGTTTTTTTTTTAAAAAAAAAAATTTGAGGAAGGAAAGGAATTGGATTTAAGAAGTAGGAAGGGGATAAGGTGACTAGAATAAAATATCATAATAAATCTTGACAATTTTATTCACAAGACAAAAGTTACTACCAACAGGATTTTGAACTTGAAGCTTGTAAGACATATCATAATAAATCAATTATTTGCATACTTCACATATATGAACTAGAATAACAAACTATCCATATTCCAAAATTGAATATCATCCTTTGTTTATTCACTATTATATATGTTCAATACTTGGTTGAAAATATGCCTTCCCCATCCTTGCCTCCTAATCATACCCCTTCCTGATAGAAACAATTTTTAAAAAATAATTGAAAAATTGAAACATGTAATTAGTTATCTTCAAGTTGATTGAAGATAAAATAGATTTTGACACATCAGATTTCATTGTACTTATATTCAGCTCCAGTAGTAAGTTATATTTTGATTCTTTCTATAAAAGCTGTTTTGTCATTTAATCCATAAAATTCACATTTTAACTGTAAAATTGGGCAGCCCTAGCCTAATGACTTTCATGATTGAAGTCACACTATCTCTCAAGTAGACATTACCTGATCAAAAATTCCATCTCTGGAGAAGCAAAATTGGTACTTCCCGTTCAGCTTCCAGAAAATCGAAATATGAAAGAATTCCCAAAGAAACAACAGAACCTTGCCCAATGCTACTAGATTGCTACTTAAGTTACCAGGCTTGACAAGAAACTGGCACCAGTTTCACCAACAAGTTTGTTTACAAATCGACAAAAATCCCTACAAACATCAAATTAGAAACCAACGTAGTGCATGAGAGTATAGAAGAAACTGTTATATAAGGTTTACAAAAATCCCAACAAATATTCCATGTAGCCCACGACTGACTGCATGCAGGGAATTACAACACAAAATCTTTGGAGTAAGGAAATCCTATTCTGCCTGCTGAGAAGGGTTCAGAAGAGAAGAATTACAACAATACAAAGCTCTAACGTTGGTCGACAGCACCTGCTTCCTAAAATTTCAGATGGTGTTCAAACAAAGAAGCCATTTCAATTTGCAATACAACTCAAACAAGGAAACAAATTCATCCTTGGTACCGGATCATGAATCGACATTATTAGAGAGGAAAATGCAGATCAGAAGCATTTATTTCTAAAATATGACACAACTCATTATTTTGTCAGACCCGGAATACAAAATGAACATCATGCCATTAAATATTCTATGATAGCAAAAACAGACTCTTTCCGCGAGAGTTTCTTACTCATAAGATGATGACCTAAAGAAGGACAATATTATGAGCAACGATCAATCAGAATTTGATTTAGAAACCTACCAATAACTACATGCATTGTCATAAACTAGACACAACTCGGAACTAATAAAAGCTAGATATTTTAGAGTCCTGCTGAGAAACTCTGGTTGGGAAACCACCAGCATCACAGAGAGACCCACCAATGGTCGTTATGGAGTTCAACCCCTTATTTGCCTTCTAACTCCCATTTTTAACTCAAAAAATAATTTATTTTGGATGATCGATACCTCACTGCTTAAGTAAGAAGGCTGCTTTCCAAGCATTCCTATTGGCTGTATTATACTAAATTATATTGAAAGAAGGCCAGTTACAAGGGCAAAACCCAGCAGAGATGGAGAAATTCATCAAATCACCTTGGTTGAAAATTATTTCAAGTTATATGCTCCTTTTAAAATATGTTGAATCAACCTTGGTTGACAAGCAAAATGTCATCATTTAGCATTCTAGCAAAATAGTATATGGCAAACCAAATATCATATGCATGTTCAGGCAATTGATACCAGACTAAGACGCAGCACTGTTTCTCAAGTACAAGGTCAATTTCAACAGAGCATACCTTCTCATATGCCTCAGTACCAAGCTTTTGTCTGAATGATGAAAGATTCACCAACAGAGCATACCTTCTCATACCTTCCCATGGCAATTTTTCTCCATCATGTGTAACAATTCAATCCAATGCATATCTAGTGTCTTTACTGGATCTTATAACTGCAACACTTCTGCATAAAAATACCAATTAGAAAAGAAAGGGAAAGACAGAGGTAATGTTTACATCCACCAAATATCCATTCTATCTAGAAGTACAGTTCAAGCAGGATGAATAGCTACTAAATCAGTATCGAGTTCTAATCTATTTCCCAATACAGTTTGCATAAAGGAGATCATTATGGTAATTGAAAACACGATCTTCAAATGCCAACCTTGATGCCAAGGCTGCCAGCAAAATACCAAAAGGAACAAACTAAATACACCCAAAAGACTACTGAAAAAAAACCCAAAACAATTAAAGGTAACCAGAATTTAGAATTTCTTTACTCGGTTGACGCTTGGTTCAATTTCCATCATGTGCATTTCAATAATCTCTTACATGGACAATAATCAAACAGACGGTAAGGAAATTTCTTTTTCGTATTTTCAAAAGATCAATGGAACATGTCGATTTCCTCTTCATATTGTTCCACAAGCGAATCAGGAAACAGTTTCAGATCACCTACCAAGCCTCGATTAAGCATTCCCTATAAATTGAATATAAAGACAGTCGCCCAACTTATATCAGGAATTCAGGCAACAAGATCAAATTGTCTAATTGAATGAAGAAATGATAACTAAAAGTTGCAACAAGATCAAATTGTCTAATTTGCTAAGAAGCCCTTAGCCCTCAGAGCATCAAAGGACATAAAGAACTCAAGTGGAAGAAATGGCATGTCAATGGATATGACTTACCAAGTGCCAGTATGTACTAGCTCCAAGACATTCAAAAACAATTTTAGACATTCACTGTGAAGATTGACTCCTGAATAATTTCCAGGATCATCTCACTAACATCTGAATATTTACTCAATCTCCAAAAGGTCCTCAATATAATTCAGTGGCAAAGATCCTTCTGAATCTTTCCTACAGATTTGACATATAGGCTTTTCCTAACCATGAGAGGAAATATAATGACCACAAAATGTTTATCTCCTTCTCTAATTATAAGAAAATAGCAAGCACGACGCTGAGGATGAAGTACAGGCTAAGAGTTTAAAGCTTTCAGAAGTTCTCCCCTCCTCAAAAGCAGCATTCGACCTGTAGCATCAGGTACCGCATAGGCAATTGCGTCCCTCAAACTCTAATACTGTGATTCTAATTACTTATATCAGGAAGATACCCATATCTTTCAGGACACAAGTCAGATCTTCAATCAACTCATATAACTCCCCAGTTTTCTGGTGAGTATTATGCTTAATAAATTAAAAGTGAGCCTCCCTTTGAATTTCAATCATACTATGACCAGGCTCCTTCTTCATACTAGATTCATTCATCTTATGGAACATGCACAACCCCTAAAGACTGATGCAAAAGTATAGTAGTATGGTATCAAACCATTTTTCTTATCTTATGGTACATGCTCAAGCCCACCTCTTCCAAACGTTTCTGCACATAGCCTTCAATCATCGAATTCCATGAGACTGAGCTTTTCATTTATAACTTATCAAAAAGAATTTGAGCTAAATTAAAATGTCCTGCCTTTGCATATAAAATCAATAATTTAACATTTAGCTATTCATTGGGAACAAATCCAACGATTATCATTTGCAAGTGGAACTTTTTCCCCAAACTAAACAGTTTTTCAAAAACAATCCCAAAAACAAGGGATCCAAACACACCCTATATAATGAAATATACAATAAATATTACAAATTGAAATATTATATAAACACCATATTTATAATATTATAATATTTATAATTAATATTAATGTATATAATATATTTTAAATATTTATATATTTATTTATACATATTATAAATATTTTTATATATTTATATGAATATTATATATTATACAAATTATATATCATATAACATATATTATATATTATATATATTATACATTTATATAAATGTACATTTATACATAATATATATATATATATTAATGTATATTTATAATATACATTTATATTATGCATTATATATAATATAATACATTTATACATTTATATTAATATGCATAATATTAATTTTATATTTATACATAATATTAATACATTTGTACATTTATATTAATTATATTAATACATTTATACTTAATACTAATATATATTAATAAAATTATAATTTATACATTTATATAATATTCAGTTGTAATTTATACATTTATAATAATATAGACTTATACGTTTATACATATATTTATATTATGTGTTATATATAATATAATACCTTTATATATTTTTATATAAATACATAAATATATTTATTTGTAAATAATTATAAATGCATAAATGTATATTTATATAAAAATATAAAATTTATAAATTATAATTTATACATTTATATAATATTCATTTATAATTTATACATTTGCAATAATATACACTTATACATTTATAAATATATTTATATTATGTATTATATATAAAATAATAAATTTATAATACATTTATATATTTTTATATAAATATGTAAATATATTTATTTATAAATGTATTATAAATGTATATTTATATAAAAATATATAAATTATAAATTATAAATTGTAATTTATACATTTATATAATATTCATTTATAATTTATACATTTATAATAATATACACTTATATATTTATAAATATATTTATATTATGTATTATATATAATATAATACATTTATATATTTTTTAGCGAATATATAAATATATTTATTTATAAATATTTATAAATGTATTATAAATGCATAAATGTATATAAAAATTATAAATTATAAAAATACCCAAAAATATGTTTAAAAAATACCTCTAAAAACAATCCAAAAAATATCTACAGTAAAAGTTTTCATATAGATTTTGAAAAACAACTCCAAAAACAACTAATCCAAACGGACATGTATTTCAAAAACAAAATGCTACAGTACTGTTTTTGAAAAACAACCCAAAAAACAGCTAATCCAAACGGAGCCAACAGTTTTTCAAAAACAATCCCAAAAACAAGGGATCCAAACACACCCTATATAATGAAATATACAATAAATATTACAAATTGAAATATTATAGAAACACCATATTTATAATATTATAATATTTATAATTAATATTAATGTATATAATATATTTTAAATATTTATATATTTATTTATACATATTATAAATATTTTTATATATTTATATGAATATTGTATATTATACAAATTATATATCATATAACATATATTATATATTATATATATTATGCATTTATATAAATGTACATTTTTACATAATATATATATATATTAATGTATATTTATAATATACATTTATATTATGCATTATATATAATATAATACATTTATACATTTATATTAATATGCATAATATTAATTTTATATTTATACATAATATTAATACATTTGTACATTTATATTAATTATATTAATACATTTATACTTAATACTAATATATATTAATAAAATTATAATTTATACATTTATATAATATTCAGTTGTAATTTATACATTTATAATAATATAGACTTATACGTTTATAAATATATTTATATTATGTATTATATATAATATAATACATTTATATATTTTTATATTATTACATAAATATATTTATTTGTAAATAATTATAAATATATTATAAATGCATAAATGTATATTTATATAAAAATATAAAATTTATAAATTATAATTTATACATTTATACATTTATATAATATTCATTTATAATTTATACATTTACAATAATATACACTTATACATTTATAAATATATTTATGTTATGTATTATATATAATATAATACATTTATATATTTTTTAGCGAATACATAAATATATTTATTTATAAATATTTATAAATGTATTATAAATGCATAAATGTATATAAAAATTATAAATTATAAAAATACCCAAAAATATGTTTAAAAAATACCTCTAAAAACAATCCAAAAAATATCTACAGTAAAAGTTTTTCATATAGTTTTTGAAAAACAACTCCAAAAACAACTAATCCAAATGGACTTGTATTTCAAAAACAAAATGCTACAGTACTGTTTTTGAAAAACAGCCCCAAAAACAGCTAATCCAAATGGAGCCATAATCTTTCCTGAAGATACAGTCTTGCAAAATAAGAGAATAAGTTTCCGATTCTACTTGAAACCCATCGTGGCATAATATCCGAAAAGCTTCCACTACTCTTCCCAAAAAACAGCTCCAATTGGATTAGCTATTTTTTGAGGTATTTTTTAAAAACTTTACTGTAGCTGTGTATATGAAAAACTTTTACTGTAGATGTTTTTTGAATTGTTTTTAGAGGTATTTTTAAAATATATTTTTGAGTATTTTTATAATTTATAATTTTTTGGGATTTTTTAAAATATATATTGGCTATGTTTCTATATATTAATATTAATATAATATATAATATAATATACATAATTGAAATATACATATTAATATATATTAATATACATATTATAAAACAAAATTGAAATAAAAAACATTATATATATTAATATATATATATAATATAAAACGAAATTGAAATCGAAAAATCTGATTTCTATTTCCGATTTCAAAAACTCCATTGCCGAATTCAAATCAAATTCGCATAATTTGAAATGGAAAATTCCAAATTTTAATGTATATTTGAAGTTGTTTTTGATATATTGTTTGGATATGATGTTTTTGGAGTTGTTTTTGTTTGTGTATTACTGTAGCATTGTAGATGAAAAAATTATTTTTCAAAAAATGCTGAATCCAAATGGAGCCATCCTTCAAAGTCTCATTCAACAGAAGGGTAGTCTTCCTAGCATCAGCTTGAAATCTGGGAATGTCATCAACGATGATTTAATTTGACCACAAGAACAACTCTAGTTCCCTTGTTCTTTTTCAAAGAACAGGAACAGGATATGGAAAAAAAATATTCATTCTAATTGCAAGAATACCAGTAATTACAACCATATGATATGCTCATGTTGTTTTTTGAAAAACCCTCCAAGAGTCTTACAAAAGACAAAACTTTTGCCTTTAGTCATTTATGATACATAAAACATTTACTAATTGATGAACAGTCTTCACTCCATTTACTTCAGCTATATAAACAATTATATACTTGCATCCATCCCTCATGCAGACACATGTATCTGTAAAAGGTCTACAGCCAAAAAAAAAAAGTTGTTCTGTATTAATACGGCAAATTATCAATACAGCTCTTACCCAAGCATGTATACCTAATCCAATTTATACTTGTATTCATCCTCAGCACAGAACACACATTCATTAGTACAAGTTATAGACAAAAAAGAAATTAAAAAACATATTTTTTGCTGTACTAATTTAGCAATTTGTCAAGTTTTTATACGCCAGAGCATTCTATTGCCACCAAAAATCCAATAAAACGAACTAAAAAAAATGCAATATTATTAAGAACACAATCCGTGGTAATCAAGATATGATAATTAATAAAAGGGATAATTTCAGAAACCTCCCTTGAGGTTTTTAACAATATACTAGCCTCCCTTGAAGTTTGCAAAATTACACAAACCTCCCCTGAGGTTATGGTTTTGATAACAAATTAGTCTAATTAGAAAAAGTAACATTAAAAAAATACTTAAAGGAGAGAGATGAAATTTTTATCTCATAAATACCCCTTATGCATATATATAAGTTGTATTAGTAATTAGAAATAATTAATACATATATTTCATCACTCAAAAGTTCACATTTAATAAATTAGACAACACAAATAAGCAATAAAACTACACTAATGATCACAAGATTCAACAAAATAGATTAGTCATTGCTTTTGACATGATGTTACGATTCTTGTGATTTTGAACAAAAAAGAATTTTGAATTTTGCTTCTTTTCCCTCCATTCTTCTTTACTAATATCTAACAATTAATTATTAGAGCACTAATTAATTATTAGTAGCTAATTAATGAAAATAATTGTTGAAAATTTCTTTAATAATAAACAATGACTTGCATGTACAAAATAACGTCAATTGATATGCCTAATGAAGGAAAGAGGGAAAAGAAAGACAAAATTTGAAAAAAATTTTGTTCAAAATCACTAGAATCATAGCAAACATCATGTTAAAAGCGATGATTAGTCTATTTTGCTGAATTTTGTGATCATTAGTGTAATTTCGTTGTTTAGTTGTGTTGTCTAATTTATTACATGTGAATTTTTTGAGTGGTGAAATGTGTGTATTAATTGTTTCTAATTTTTAATTATTTTTATTTTTTTTACTAAAACAACTTGTATACATGCATAAGGGGTATTTATGGAATCAAAGTTTCATCTTATCCTTAAAGTACCTTTTTAATGTTACTTTTTCTAATTGGACTAATTTGTTATCAAAACCAAAACCTCGAGGGAGGTTTGTGTAATTTTGCAAACTTCAAGGGAGAAAAAATGGGGATTTTGGAAAACTGTTGAATTTGGTGACTTTGTTTAACAGGGATTTTTGAGAAAGGTTTCGGGCTTTGGAACTTGGAATTTGGGAACTTTTACAAGTTTTAATTTACTTATCTTATAAAAGTCAATCACCAAAATAATGACCTGATTAGTACATTTTATCATCTAATTTTCTTTTTCCTTTAGCTCTTCTTTTTTTTTTTTTTTTTTGGGTTCTTTGTTAGGATGCTAGAAACAAAACTAAGGTGTTGAGATATTGAAATTGAGATGTACCCATCACAATTCATTCTAATATAAAGTTATCCTGGTTATCTTATATAAGTCCGTGGCCAAATGTTCTTTGTCTCTCGTTTTGGAAAACTTTCTTTCTCAATTTACACTAGGTTTTCAAAGAAGGACTAATCTAATAATCACTTTCATTTTTTTTTGTAATACTAAATCCCAGCACAAATACTTTTTGCCTTTTTTTCCCCTTCCATTTTACAGTATAATTGTATCTTCACAATAAGTCAATAACTAATCATATTAAACCTAAAACAATAATAATGATTGTAACACAAATTTCGTTGCCTAAAAATAAAAGACAAGAAAGTTTGTACAAATACCAATTTAATTAATCAAAGAATAGAGAGGTTACAATCTTTGTAAATTTCTAAATAAAGGAAAAAAATCCTCTAATTTTTCTCTTCAAAAGATTTTAAGAGCCGAAGAGGCTTGTTCTGTGATCAAAAGGGTACTTCCTACAATTAGGCATAGAAAATGGTGATTGGATAACGTCCACTATTAAACACCTTCCGGTTCCTGCTCCATCACAGATGCAAAAGCTATGCACACATGAGAAACAAACTCTGCTGAGAGCAATACATGTTCATCTACTACAATTCTCTATTCCATTCAAGTGCCTGTCCGTAAATTAAATAAATAAATTAGTATTCAATTAATTTATCAATTTTTGTCTCAACAAATTATTATCATGTAAAGTGTCCTTTAATATTTTAAAAGGTATCGGCTAATGAAACTTGTACTTTCACTTTTTATATTTTTATTGATAGGGTGTTAATTGTTAGTAATTTTATTGCTATTTTCCCCCTTTGTCCTTGCCAAATATATTTTTAATTGTTAACATACATTTATTTTTGGTATTTGGACCTATCTACGGGAAGTGGAACTGACAAATACTAAAAAGGGGATTTTATTGAGAAAAATCCTCCACATGCTAGAGCCTCCAGCGGATATACAAGTTGGGCCCGCATGGTACTACAAAAACTCCATTTTTGGTTGCTGATGGGGAGCTCTTATCATTGGGAGTTGACTTGTACTAGCAGGAGTCCTCCTACCAAGAGGAAACAAGAAAAGTGGAATTGGCACGGGCTCTCTTCTTGTACTTGGACTCTCAATTGCGTGGGTACCACGGGAGAGAGCATTAGTTACTTTCTTTTGGCTCTTAAGTGAGAAACGTACAGAGGCTAGGGATATCTCTGGAGCAATAGTTTAGTTCTCTTTCTTTTTCCTTGGACGCATTCCAAGTGTTCGACAATATTCCCCAATGGGAAAAACTTCTTTTACTTCTTGCTTTCTAGTGAAAAACGTGATGCCTTTGCAATCAATTAATTTGCGTGGAGATTTATTTATGCGGCGTGACTAAGCCTTTCATCTAGTCAAGGATCAACTCAACGGCGCAGTCCCGAATATCTGTGAGATCTAATTAGTTTTCATGCGTTCTTTAATTTGTTAATATTTGCACGTTGTCTACTTGAATTTCTATGGGATTATTTTGTTAATTGGATGTCAAGGGCCCGATGTTCAATGTTACTTATTAATTTCCTGCCAAATTAGTCAATTAAATCCGTAGTTGTTTGATTGGTTAATATTAGTGGCAACTGGTGTGACAGCCCCACCTTCCCCTAAGGCGAACCAAAAGGGGTTAGCGGACTGCCTGCCCAACTCTCGTCAGGACTAACGGTTCAGTTTAGAGCGATCTAATACGTTCCGGAACATATAAACGCGCGTAAACAAGTGAAAATGTCCAAATAAAAAAAATGAAACCGGAGTCGGCCATGAATAGTAACCGACACGTCAAAACCAACCAAACATCAAGCAAATATTTGCAAGTTGAAATTAAGCATATACAATCCAAAGTGGCATACAAAAGTTATTCAAAAGTTGATACATGTCCGGTTTGCCAAATCAAAAGAGAAATCGGACCCAAAAGTACATTTAGGATTTCAATCAATGAGCTATACAAAAGATATGTACAACTAGCTCAATTCGACAACCGACTAACAAATCCAGCCCCAAAAGTATTTATTTTCCTGTAAGAAAAACAAAAGAAACAGAGTGAGCTTACGCCCAGTGGTATACTATCACATAAGCAACCAAGTCATATAGGCATAAAGCGGTCAAAAGAAATAAACCAAAATCACACATTAACAAGATGGTAAAAGGATACGGACGGCTCTCAAGAGCCCCTTTCCTCGCTCGTATACTTGATCGAACTTCATTGACCCTCCGTCAATGTTCACAAAGTAACCAACCGTAGGCTCCACTTTACTTCCATTCCTTCCACCCAACATACCCCTACCGGGCCTGAACTCCAAACACTTGCAATGTGGTATTACTCGAGTATACCGGAATCGAGAGTCTCTCATACTACAAGATTCCATATAACAGTCCCCAAGGTTCATTAATTGGCACGACCAAGCCCTCGCCGGCTCGATTCAATCAACTACCAATGGGGTTGAGCTCAATGGTAACAATCATGGTCGTTGGATACTTGTCCAAACGACACCAAGTCAAGTACTTTCATTTCATGTAACATTCCATGTAACATTCCAATAACATGATAAAAATGATATAAGGCATAAAAGTGAGAGTGATCAAGTACACCCTCACTTAAATCAATATCGAAGGTGCAATAAACATTCAACACATCCAGTTCAAATATCAAAGTCATAGAGTAACACACAAGTGAGTAGTACACTCACCAAGCTTGAAAATGATATTTCATGCACCTCCGTCAAAGGAGCGTCGTGAACCACCGTCACGCCCTAAAACATGCAAACAAGTACAATGAGACTCAATAACGAATCATAAACCAATGCCAAATACTCCCAAAATAGGGTTCCATAAGCATACATAAGCATTAGAGGAAACCAGCAAAATCCGGAAATGGGGTTAAGCGCTAACCCAAAAACAACAGTTTTGATATCATTATGCGGTTTTAGGACCAAAGGCACTACGATTATCAGATGAAGGTGCAAGATACACCGTTTCGAAACTAAGAGATAGGGCTACAATGTTGAAGAAGGCAACTCTGTCCAGTTTCGAGTGTAACCAGATCAAAAATGCAAGATACTACACCAGAACCGCAAAAACAGGTTCACAAACCGCAGTCTGGTTCAAACATCATAAGTCAGCCTACCTAAGTCCAAATCAGGTGATTCCAAAGCCATCCGAAAGCTAAGATACAAAGATACATTTCATCAGAAGACCTCAACAACCAATTCTGAAGCATTCCCAACCAAATTAACCAATTACAGACGCAACTATCAAATTCGGGTAAAACCAGGACAGCAAGGGTAAGTCCGTCTTTTCTCAAGCTACGCTACTCCGATTGACCTGAAATTTTACAGGCATCTCTAAAATATCATTCCCTACAACCTTTATGTTTTAACCCAAAGCCAATTCCGCCTCTAACTATGTGATACAGTGCGGGGCAGAATGAAGAACAATGAAACCCTAACTTTCTAATTCTCTTTCCAAAACAGAAATTACTTGCAATTAACCACTTTTTCCACCTTCTAGCTTCCTTAAATACTATTTCCAATCATCATACATGACCACATAATCATATTCATATGAAAACAGAAAAATCACCAATAAATGTAAAACTTCACCAATTCCACAAAAAATCAAGAAATAACACCAAAAATCATCACTTCAACTGCCACAAGTCACAAATTTAACTTCTTTAGGTGGAGGAGAGGGGTTTCTTCACTACTCACCTTAGTAAAACAAGAGAGAGAAGAACTTGTCACCTTAGCTTTCCAAACAACTCCACCAAACACCTCACAATCACTCACTTAAAGGTTTCTATGGAACAAAAACAAGATTAAGTGGTTGATTAGTTGGATTTGAACAAGATGAAAGCAAGAACTTGGAGAGTTTTCTTCCATTCTTTTCCCTTAGAGAGAGCCGGCTTCAAGCTTGAAATTTTGGTGATTTTTGAATCAATTTTGAGTTATTTTAGTAAAAGGGTAAAAGTGTGAATAGTAGTCAAAAAAGTAAAACCAGCTTCCAAGTGACACTTGTCATCATAATAAATGCATGCATATCTCTTTGTTTCCTCTCACATCAATCCATATAACAACCTCTAATTATCTCATAATACCCGATAATTTAAACCCAGTATCCAAAACTTAACCTAGTTGGCCGAATTTTTCCAAACTTTCCGCGCTAGCGGGTCCCACGTCCGGTATACGCTCTTAATTTCTCAAAACCTAGCCAATACTAGAAAAATCATCTAAAAACTATATTTTCTCATAAAAATTATCAGGAAAATTTTTCTAATAAAGAAAATGCAGAAAACATGCCATTAATGAGAAAAACCCTAGAAAAATGAGAAAATTACGGGTTCTCACACTCTCTCCCCCTTAAAAAAAATTTCGCTCTCGAAATTTCTCACCTTAACTCACGAAAAGTTCAGGGTATTTCGTTTGCATCTCTTCTTCCACCTCCCAGGTAGCTTCCTCTACCCCATGGTTTCTCCACAGTATCTTAACCAACGGAATCTGCTTGTTTCTTAGCTCTTTGACTTTCCGGTCAAGTATTTGGACAGGTTTTTCTTCATAAGCAAGCGATTCGTTTACGTCGATCTCCTTTGGTTGTAAAATATGGGATGGGTCGGGATAATACTTCTTGAGCATCGAGACGTGAAAGACGTCGTGAATTCTAGAGAGACTTGACGGCAGCTCTAATCGATACGCTACCGCTCCTACCCTCTGGAGGATCTTGTAGGGTCCAACGAACCTCGGTTGGAGTTTCTTTCCTTTGCCTGCTGTGACGCTCCGTAAGGGTGTGACCTTGAGAAACACATGGTCTCCAACTTCGAACTCCAAGTCTTTTCTTCGATTGTCGGCGTAATTCTTCTGTCGGCTTTGAGCTGTTTGGAGTCGTTGCCATATCAATTTGACCTTTTCTCGAGGCTCTTCCATCCATGGAATAGTTGCTAGATCTAGCGCCTTTCTCTCACCAACTTCATCCCAGTAGATCGGTGACCGGCATTTTCGTCCATATAGTGCCTCGTATGGAGCCATTTGAATCGACGAATGGTAGCTGTTGTTGTACGCAAACTCTACTAAGGTCATGTGTTGACCCCAGTTGCCTCCAAAATCCAGAATGCAAGTCCGTAGCATGTTCTCGAGAGTTTCGATCGTTCGCTCCGATTGTCCATCCGTCTGAGGGTGATAGGTCGTGCTCAAGTTGAGTTTAGTCCCCATGGTTTCTTGGAACTTCAGCCAAAATCGAGATACGAACCAGGGATCTCTATCGGAAACGATGCTCACAGGAACGCCGTGTAGCCTTACAATCTCGTCCATGTACAGTGGGGCCAACTTGTCCATGGAGTGTTTCATGTTTACTGGCAAGAAATGGGCCGATTTGGTTAATCGATCGATGATCACCCAAACAGCGTCGTGCCCTCTTTGCGTCCGCGGCAAACCTGAAACGAAGTCCATGGTGATGTTTTCCCACTTCCACTCGGGTATCTCAAGGGGTTGTAACAAGCCCGATGGTTTTTTATGCTCTGCTTTCACCTGTTAGCAAACGAGACATTTTTGCACGTACAAAGCGATTTCCTTCTTCATATTGTCCCACCAATAGGTTCCTTTTAGATCTTGATACATCTTGCTACTACCCGGGTGGATTGTATACTTGGACCGATGAGCTTCCTCTAGAATCTCCATTTTTAATGATTCATCTTTCGGCACCACTATTCGGTTCCAGTATTTCAAAATACCCTCAGGACTAAAATTGAAATCCGTTGTTTTTCCTTTCCCCACTTTCTCTCCCCACTTCCTTACCATCAAATCTTCTTTTTGCGCCTCTTTAATGCGTTCCAGTAGAGTGGAGGTTACTTTAACATTGCTAAAACTCACCTTATGACTCCCAAGACAGGGTTTCCAGTCACATACGGATTCTAATAAATCCTACTCTTTGATCATCAATCCTGCTACTTGCACCTTACGACTTAAGGCATCGGCTACCACGTTTGCCTTTCCCAGATGGTAGTTAATTGTGCAGTCGTAATCTTCCAGAAATTCCATTCACCGTCATTGCCTCATGTTCAATTCCTTCTGGGAGAAGAGTTACCTAAGACTCTTGTGGTCCGAGTAAACCTCAAAAGTAACCCCATATAGGTAGTGTCTCCATTTCTTCAGAGCAAAAACAACTGCGGCTAACTCCAGATCGTGGGTTGGATAATTCTGTTCGTGGGATTTTAACTTTCTCGAGGCAAAAGATATCACATTTCGGTTCTGCATCAGCACACATCCTAAACCTTCCCGCGACGCATCGGTATACACGACAAATCCGTCACCTCCGTTAGGTAAAACTAGAACTGGAGCCATGGTCAATCTTTTCTTTAGCTCTTGAAAACTTGTCTCACTTTGGGCATTCCAAATGAACCGACCATGTTTCTTTGTCAAGTCGGTTAGGGGACCGGCCAGTTTGGAAAAGTTCTTGATGAAACGCCGGTAATACCCAGCCAGCCCTAGAAAGCTGCGGACCTCGGTGGGATTTTCTGGCCTCTTCCAATTAGTCATCGCCTCTACTTTTGCCGGGTCAACCGAGATGTCTTCGTGGGAGATTACGTGCCCTAGGAAAGCGATTTTCTCCAGCCAAAATTCGCACTTGCTGAACTTGGCGTACAATTGATGGTCTCTTAGGGTTTGTAAGACAATCCTCAAGTGTTGCTCATGCTCTTCACGTGTCTTGGAATAGACCAGAATATCGTCGATGAAGACTACTACAAATCGATCCAGGTAGGGCTTAAAAACCCTATGCATTAAATCCATGAAGGCGGCAAGAGCATTGGTTAATCCAAAGGGCATAAATGCGAACTCGTAATGCCCATATCTCGAGTTGAAAGCAGTTTTTGGAATATCCTCCTTCCTGATTAATAACTGGTAATACCCTTGGCGAAGATCCAGTTTCGAGAAGACCACTGCTCCTTGCAGCTGATTGAACAACTCATCAATGTGGGGCAGTGGATAGTTATTCTTAACCGTAACATTGTTCAGGCCCCGGTAGTCGATACACATCCTCAAACTTCCGTCCTTTTTCTTCATAAACAGGACATGAGCTCCCCAAGGAGACCCACTCTCTTGAATGAATCCCCGCTCTAGAAGGTCTTGCAATTGCAACTTTAGCTCATTGAACTCCGCGGGGGCCATTCGGTATGGTGTTTTGGAGATAGGTGAGGTTCCAGGTAGCAGGTCTATCTTAAATTCTCTCTCTTTCCGGAGGTAGGGCTACTAACTCATCAGGAAATACATCCGGAAATTCCTTTGCTATGGCCACGTCCTCTACCTTTAACTTATCCGTAGGGGTGTTAATCAAAAAGGCTAAAAATCCTTGCGCCCCTCTATTTAGCAGTTTTCTAGCCCTAATGCCCGAAATCAAAGCAGATAAGGCTAGCCTACCCCTTATATCCAACCTTAAGGTCGCCTCACCAGGAATGCGGAATTCTACCACTTTTGTTTTACAATCCAGTTGGGCATTATATTTGGCTAGCCAGTCCATACCCAAGATCACATCATACCCCTTAATGACCAAGCTTATCAAGTCCCCTAACAATCTCTTCTCTCCTACCCACACTTCATAATCCCTATAAATCATACTAGTAATCAAACGTTGATTACCCGTAGGTGTACTAATTTCGAAGTCGTATGGTAAACTAGCAGGTTTTATATCGATGCCACACATGAAATCAGGGTTAACAAAAAAATGAGTGGCACCAGATCAATTAAAACTTTGGCAAAGCGGTGGAAAATAGGGATCGTACCTTCTACGACCTCTGAGGACTCTGGGACCTGTCGAGATTCTAACGAATATACTCGAGCTGGCACCTTAGATTTCGTCCCATTCCCCTTATCCGGTCCCGTATTGGTCCTTGGCGCAGTTTGAGTTCCCTTTCCGTCTTGCTTTAAGAGTGGGCAGGTAGCAAGCTGGTGGTCTGCGCTTCCGCATCGCAAACATTTGCCTCCCTTCTTCCAGCAATTATCTTCAGAGTGATTCGGCTTTCCGCAGTACCCACAAGGCCCACGGGACGCCGAACCTGAACCCTTCTGGAAGTTTCCGCCTTGGCCTCTCCCGGCTGAACCACCCCTGGACTGAGCCCCTCTGTCGAAACCTGTCTGTCGTCCTCCTCCAGTTCCTCGTCCGAACTTGGAGGGGGTACCTTTATCCCCTTGTCCAGAGCTGTTTCCAGGAAAACTCCGTTTTTTCGCCTGAAAGTTCCGTACTTGCAATCTAGTACTCTCTACCCGTTGGGCCTTTTCCACGACTTTGCTAAAAGCATTGATTTGAGCCTGATAGGTTGCAATTTTATCATTTATTTTATTATTAATTTCCCATATTACCTGACTTGATGTGGATTAATTATTAGATTCTACTCACTTTTCGCAATTTACATTTATTTCACGGAGTAGAACAAAAATATTACAATCAAGACCAATTTGATAGTCATTGGGAAAGAGTTCAAGTAGCAGATGTCTAGGGGTATTTTTGGAATATCAAGATGCGACCCTATCTGGTAATTTGCGAAAGACAGCATAAAAGGAGAAGAAGGAACACAGGACTAGGCGTTCTTTCCCTTGGGGGCTAGAGCCACCACACAGAGCCAGGCATTAGAATAGGACTTTTGATAGAGGGAGGAGTAGAGGATTTTTCCTCCTGACACTTAGTTTTCCTTTGACTTTTCCATCGTAGCTTTTGAGGGGTTTCTTCCCACGCATGTCAGAGAGCAAAATTGGGGAGAACTTTAACTTTTCTACTTTTGAGCTTTGAGTAGTCTTTTGTTCCTTCTTGTATGTCGGACGAATTAAATTTCCCCAATTTCAAAGCATGATGGCCGCGACTTTTGCTACAATTTTGCGTGGGTTTTTCATACCAAATATGAATTAATCTCTTCACCCTAGTCAAGGAGCAACGGATGCTTTGGCTCGCCTAAAATTGTGAGATCGATTTAATTTCATCTTTTTCTTTTATTTATTGGTATTCGCATATTCCTTGATTATAGTGCTTATGATTATTTAATTAATTGATTGTCTTGGATCCGGATAATTAATTAATTTGGTAATCTACTATCAATTAGGGCATTAAATCCGTAATTGTTTAATTGCCCTGAAATAGTGACAGCTGGCATGATTGGATTTGTGTCAGGGGAATACGCGGGCTAATCTAAAATAATCCTGGTAGTGAATTATTTGATTAGAATAGGGCTCCTCTAATACGTAAGGCAATTGGGGAATTAAATCTTATGGGCGTACCTAAAATTATTTCTCAATTAGGGCAGTGATTAACGGGCGTACCTTAATCACCGACACAGTTGACTGTCACCGACACAGTTGACTGTCATCGCTTGTTTGGCAGTTATAACCTATTTATTGGTAAATAATTGGAATTGGTTTAGTATCGATGATCAATTAGGTGAACCATTGCTGAAGTTATTCCTTGGCTAGATCCTTAATTATCACTCATTAGATTTTAGTAAATTGTTATTTAATTTGTAGTTGGCTATTTTATTTTTATTATTTTACTTTTAGTTGAATTGTTTAAATTGTCACCTCTGATATAAAGACACTCCCCTTGTCATTGTGAATTTGAAAGGAACAATTACTCTCAGTTCCTGTGGATTCGACCCTACTTACCGCTATCTACAGAAATTACTTTTAGTTTGAGCAGGTTTTATTATTGCACAGGCTGACAACCTGTCAATTTTTGGCGCCGTTGCCGGAGACTGGCGCTAGTTATTTGTTTTTTTTTATTTATTTTTCTCTTATTATTTTTTTATATAGTTTATGGCTTCTAACACTCCGTATTTTGGTGATATACTTGATTTTATTTCCGGGGAAGGCAATGAGACTTGTTTTTTTTTTCTAAGTTTGCATATTTAGAGGCACTAAACTCTCTTAGAGAAAGAATGGCTGCTGCAACCTGTGAAATTTGTTATGCCAGTGATCATTCAACTGGTATGTGCCCCGAATATCAAGACTACCTGAGTAACTATCTTAAAAAAAATTTGGAGATTTTTCACCTCGATTTCAAACGTGGTATGACACTTACCCAAACAGGTATGATCAAGAATGGTGGGATAATTCCAATTTTAATTATGCGACCGGGCCAATGGATTTTCAATAGCAAGAGTCTCAACAATCATCCTCCGTGTCAGGTATGTCTTTTAAAGAAATGATGGAATTGCTAACTGCTAATTCATATCAATTTCAACATGAAATACAAGAGATGGCGGATCAAGTGCAACTATTGACATCCGGGATGGCAGATCAAGTACATCTATTGACATCCAGGATAACGCGATTAGCTTCTCACCTTGAAGAATTGCCTGCACAAACCAATATCAACCTTGAGAAAGATGAGAGTGCAATTGTCCGGCCAAATGACATAGAACTGCAAGAGCTTCAAGAAAACGGATTTAAAGATGCAGTTGAAAAGGAAGTTGAAGTGCAAGAAATGAGACTTAGGGATCAACTCGTTCAAGTGAACGAATCCAGTGAACAATCTCCAAATACGGTGACATCTCTTCCACTCCTTCATCAATATTCTCCTGACTCTTATTCTTCAATTCCTGTTAATGAAATTGACTTTATTATGCCAGAAAATTTCGAATTTCATGACAGGAATAAAATAAGAGTGGCGATGGCAAGATATCTTGAACCAATAAATGCAAGTGAGGGGGGAGTGAATGGAGAATGCAAATTATCGTTGACTTGTTTAGTGCCATTTACTAGTCTATGGAAGCCCGTAACTCGTGTGCTCAAGGATTACTCTATTTACGAGGGCTATCAGGACTATATAGAGGATGAAACATTAAGACGAGTTACATGATTTTATCCTCCATGAACAAAACATGATAATGTCTAGTCAAAGACATTAAAGAAAGGCGCTCATTGGGAGGCAACTCAATTGTTTCTTTTAATTATTTGTTTTGATTTCGTGTGATAGTTTAAATATGTTTTCCTTGAATTTGACTGATTTCGGGTCTAAATTTTCATTTTTGATGATTTGTAGGTGTCCTTCTGTCATGACGCGCCCGCGTCATGACGTAAGGAGAGCTCACAGTCAGAATCGTCAGAAGGGGTTCCTACCCTCTCAACGTGCCCGCGTCATGTCATATGGAGAGCTCCAGAGTCCGTGCCTTCATGACGTGCCCGCGTCACATTCGTGGGAAAGGTAAGTATTCAAAAAAAAATTTAAGAACGATTATTGATTTTCTGTTAATCCCTACTTTTGAAGTCCAAAAATAAATTTTGTCAATAATAAAAAAAAAGATGACATATGTAAAAAAAAAAATAATCGGGAAAAAAAAATTTTGAAGTAAGTAACAAGAAAAAAAAAGGAGTCTTTCCGTAAAAACAAAAAAAAAATTCTGAAATGAAAAAAAAAACACAAATACTATTTTCTTTTTCTTTTTCTTTTTCTTTTTCCTTCTTTTCTTTTCTCTCTTTTCTTTCTTTTTCTTTCTTTCTTCTTCTTTCTTTCTCTTTTCTTTCTTCTTCCCGCTGCCCCTGTTCGCCCTTTCTTTCTTTTCTTCCACCTGCGCACGCCGCTTCCTCCCTCACGCCGCCACCACCTTCGCCGCCGCGCCAGCCACTACCACTCCAGTTCTTTGTTTGGCGGCTAGTAGAGGTATTTCAACCTCGATCTAAAAAATTTTTGGTGTTGATTGGTATCGTTTAGCCACTGTGTTGTTTTACTCCGGATTTGTTCATTCTCTGTTGTTGCCTACCTAATTGAGAACGCGGAGATGGTGCCTATGTTACTACTGTCTATATTCTGACTTGCTATTTCGGGTCGGCCAAATTCTTGGGAATATTTATTGCATTTTTTTTTCGTGGATTTGAGTTCAATTGTTTTGGGTTGTTGGGTGTTTGACAGTTGCCCTGCTCTTAGCCTCTTTGATTAGCACATTCGTTGAAATTGGTTGTGCTCTAGCACAGTGCCGGGGAGGGGGACATTTGTTCAAACTTTTGGGGGGAATTGTTGAAGTTCTCGGGTGGGCTGAAATTTTAACAATTGTCTGTGATATTTTGGGAAGAATCTCGACCAGTGTTGTGCTTGTTGAAATTTTGGTTGATTTAATTCGGCAACTGCATTCCTTGTTGGCATTAGTAGTTTTTAATCGAGTTTTTGAGGACATTCTGGATGTTGGTTTATATTGCTGATTTGGAGGAGCAGTGTCTGTGATTTTGGTCTGATCATTTGTGCAATTTGTTGACTCATTTGTGGACTTATTTGTTTCCTGGGTTTGTTTATTGACTTCGGTGGACTGGGTTCCCACCTACGGTTCCTCTACTTGCTCTATTCATTGGAATTCTAGTCGTCTGTTTCTCTTCTTTAGAGGTTTAGAATCTTTCTTGTGACTAGATTAACACTTGGGGTTATTGCTTTACTACTAATCTGCTTTGCTATAGAAATCTCATTGATTTTGAATTGCGATTTGCACCAATGGTAAGGGTGCGAGTACTTGTTAACTTTATTTGGTTAGAGATCTGATTGACTGCCAAGGGCTTGTGACTGCGCTGCTATTACTAAAGTCCAGAACTGATATTGCTGGATTTAGCACATTATTGGAGACTTTGTTGAGATTTTGGGTGGACAGAGTTTTACATTTGCTGGTTGAATTGATGTCTCACCACATCGGTTCCCCTCCGCCGTTCCCGCCGACCCCTTAGCCACTCGAGAGGGAAGTTTCGTTATCCTTTTCACTTTAATTGCTTTATTTCCTCCATTGAAAACAATGTAGGATCTAGGTGTGGGGGGGGGACAGCTGTGCTAGTTTCTTTTTCTAGTTTTTAGTTTTCAGATATTTTTCTTTTATTTTTATTTTGTTATTTGTCTAGTTTTCGCATACTTTTTGTCATTTATCTGTCTAGCTCTGCCAAGTTTGATGTTGGATTGTTGCCTCTATTTCTGCTATTGCCAAGTTTTAATAATAAAAGGGTATCGAGTTAATCTGGTTGAATCTAAAAACATTTCTTTGGTGAATATCGATGATTGTTTCACTCTTATAATTTTTGGTTAACTTTCCTAGGCATAGGGAATGATTGTTGGCATTTTCATGTGAATTGGTCCGGTTATTAATTTTAGTTCTCCATGTTTGAAAATGAGGCTAGCTGAGGCAAGTTTTCTTTTGGTTCTTGTGTTATATTAAGTTTTTGTGATTTTTAGCTGTGACTAAATTTGACTGTACTCCGCTATTAGTTACTACTGAGTAACCGGGGATCTGCACCTAAAAGTGTTGATTCTCGCGTCAAAAGGTAGTAATTCCTATGAGTACGTGGTCACGTGGCGATAGAAGCTGAGTAATCGGGCTCCTTCATCTGGCAAATGTTGGAGTTCGCGTCAAAAAGTTCTAATGGCTAGCGACTAAGTCTTTTGTTACTATTGAGAAAAGAAAAAAAAAGAGGAAAAAATAGAAAAATAGAAAAACATGAAAAAAAGTGAATGTTGTGTTAGTGTATAATAAAAGTCAGCTTGCCGATTTATGGATTCAATGTTGAGATTTTGGTTAATGATTGGACCATTTGCTGATAAATGTTGTACATTATTCCTTTTTCTTAGATTCGTTAACCTGAAATTGGAAGAGTTTATGGTTTAGAAGCTAACCAGGAGTGATGTTTCTTGGACTTGACCATTGATGCTTGATTATTATTTTTCTTGGTATCTTGGCAATTTGGTGGATAGAGCAGTAGCCACTATCAAATATTGGTATTTGTTTGTTGTTCTTATGCTTGAGGATAAGCATGGTTTAGATGTGGGGGGAATTGATAGGTTACAATTTTATCATTTATTTTATTATTAATTTCCCATATTACCTGACTTGATGTGGATTAATTATTAGATTCTACTCACTTTTCGTAATTTACATTTATTTCAGGGCGTAGAACAAAAATATTACAATCAAGGCCAATTTGATAGTCATTGGAAAAGAGTTCAAGTAGTAGATGTCTAGGGGTATTTTTGGAATATCAAGATGAGACCCTCTCTGGTAATTTGCAAAAGACAGCATAAAAGGAGAAGAAGGAACACAGGACTAGGCGTTCTTTCCCTTGGGGGCTAGAGCCGCCGCACAGAGCTAGGCATTAGAATAGGACTTTTGATAGAGGGAGGAGTAGAGGATTTTTCCTCCTGAAGCTTAGTTTTCCTTTGACTTTTCCATCGTAGCTTTTGAGGGGTATCTTCCCACGCATGTCAGAGAGCAAAATTGGGGAGAACTTTAACTTTTCTACTTTTGAGCTTTGAGTAGTCTTTTGTTCCTTCTTGTATGTCGGACGAATTGAATTTCCCCAATTTCAAAGCACGATGGCCGCGACTTTTGCTACAATTTTGCGTGGGTTTTTCATACCAAATATGAATTAATCTCTTCACTCTAGTCAAGGAGCAACGGATGATTTGGCTCACCTAAAATTGTGAGATCGATTTAATTTCATCTTTTTCTTTTATTTATTGGTATTCGCATATTCCTTGATTATAGTGATTATGATTATTTAATTAATTGATTGTCTTGGATATGGATAGTTAATTAATTTGGTAATCTACTATCAATTAGGGTATTAAATCCGTAATTGTTTAATTGCCCTGAAATAGTGACAGCTGGCATGATTGGGTTTGTGTCAGGGGAATACGTGGGCTAATCTAAAATAATCCTGATAGTGCGTTATTTGATTAGAATAGGGCTCCTCTAATACGTAAGGCAATTGGGGAATTAAATCTTATGGGCGTACCTAGGATTATTCTCAATTAGGGCAGTGATTAACGGGCGTACCTTAATCACCAACACAGTAAGGAGGGGTTGACTGTCATCGCTTGTTTGGCAGTTATAACCTATTTATTGGTAAATAATTGGAATTGGCTTAGTATCGATGATCAATTAGGTGAACCATTGCTGAAATTATTCCTTGGCTAGATCCTTAATTATCACTCATTAGATTTTAGTAAATTATTATTTAATTTCTAGTTGGCTATTTTATTTTTATTATTTTACTTTTAGTTGAATTGTTTAAATTGTCACCTCTGATATAAAGAGACCCCCCTTGTCATTGTGAATTTGAAAGGAACAATTACTCCCAGTTCCTGTAGATTCGACCCTGCTTATCGCTATCTACAGAAATTACTTTTAGTTTGAGCAGGTTTTATTATTGCACAGGTTTTATTACTTTGGTCTGCACTTCCGCATCGCAGACATTTGCCTCCCTTCTTCCAGCAATTATCTTCAGAGTGATTCGGCTTTCCGCAGTACCCACAAGGCCCACGGGACGCCGAACCTGAACCCTTCTGGAAGTTTCCACCTTGGCCTCTCCCGGCTGAACCACCCCTGGACTGAGCCCCTCTGTTGAAACCTGTCTGTCGTCCTCCTCCAGTTCCTCGTCCGAACTTGGAGGGGGTACCTTTATCCCCTTGCCCAGAGTTGTTTCGAGGAAAACCCCGCTTTTTCGCCTAAAAGTTCCGTACTTGCAATCTAGCACTCTCTACCCGTTGGGCCTTTTCCACGACTTCGCTAAAAGCATTGATTTGAGCCACTGCGAGATCCTTCTGGATTTCGACATTCAAGCCCTGGATAAAGCGCCTGATCCTCCGTTGCTCGGTCATGATCAGCTCAGGCGTAAATTTGGACAGGCGGGTGAATTGGCTCTCGTATTCCGCCATAGATTGAGCCCCTTGGCGGAGTCGGATGAACTCATCTTCCTTCCTCTCCTGAACTAGTGGAGGGAAGAATTTCGCATTAAATTCCCTTATGAAATTCACCCAAGTCCTGGGCGTTTGTTCCCGTTCCCATTTTTGCAGTATTACGTTCCACCAGGAACGGACCGCCCCTTCCAACTGGAAAACGGCAAAAGTCACATGCCGTTTTTCGGTGTAGTGCAAGGCCGCAAAAATATCGACCATCTTCTAGAGCCACCTTTGGGCGACATCCGGATCGGGCCCCCCAATGAACTTAGGTGGAGCAAACTTTTGAAATCGTTTGAGAGCTCTGTCTTTGCTCTCGACGTGGTTGCCAGGGTTTCCAGGATTAGGATTTGGATTCTGGCCTTGTTGCTGCACCACTTGTGCCAGCAGGTTGGTCATTTGCTGCATAGCGGCAGCTATCTGCACATTGGAGTCAACCCTCGGTTCAGGATTAGGTCCAAATGAGGTTTTCCCAGCACCCCGGTCTGGCGTAGGTTGCCTATTCCCGCGCCCACGCCCCCGTCCACTACGTGTGCCTTCCATAAAATCTATTTGATCTAGACAAACGTACTAGAATAGTAAAATGACAATGCATGTAAATAAAATCCCAAAACTTTTACACACATATATATACATTCCAAACAAGGCACACAACACACATATCAACAACCAGTCAAGTCAAATACAAACATGGACAATCCACGAAGGAAAAGCCCCATCCAAAAGAAATATACACGTAGTTAACCCAAACGTACAAAACGATTAACTAAGGCTCTTTTCCCTATCCGCACTATGTACAGAAAACAAAACTATCCACTTAGGAGTCGTGACTTAGTCCGTCGACGGGCTAGTAGACCCACCCGACGGGGTGGATCCAACCCCAGCCTCAAGCCCCGCACACGAGTCCTCGTCACTCATGCCCTCGACCACGTCGGCGCAGAGATTCAGGATCGATGCGGCTCGGATCTTCACCTTTCGGGCTCTCTTAGACTCGCGCTCACGCGTCTCCCTAAGCTGAGTACAGAGATCATCAACCCTATCCTCTACCTCTAGCACGTCGTACTCCAGACCCTTAATGCGCTCAGCCTGTTTCTCATTGGCTGCCCTAAGCTGGTTCACCTCGGCCTCAAGCCTAGCATTATCTGCGGCTAACTCCTTACGCTCCTCGGCCACGGCCAACACTAAGGCGTTAGGGTAAGCATAGGTATGGCGGCACTCACACCGTCTGAGGCGGTTAGACGGGCTCCAACGCACGACGGCCCCTCTTGGCCGTATTTGGTATGGGATCGCTGGGAGCGCTCCACGAGGTAGCTCACCAGCAGGAGAATGACTAGGCTCACCACTTCCGGCCATCCTACACCAAAAGAGCAATTAACCATAAATAACCTTAAAGGCCATAAACAAAGAACCCTCAAATCGAGCATTTCTATTACATCCAGGCTAATTCAAACCTAAACTCTGATACCACCTGTGACAGCCCCACCTTCCCCTAAGGCGAACCAAAAGGGGTTAGCGGACTGTCTGCCCAACTCTTGCCAGGACTAACGGTTCAGTTTAGAGCGATCTAATACGTTCCGGAACATACAAACGCGCGTAAACAAGTGAAAATGTCCAAATAAAAAAAAAGAAATCGGAGTCGGTCATGAATAGTAACCGACACGCCAAAATCCAACCAAACATCAAGCAAATATTTGCAAGTTGAAATTAAGCATATACAATCCAAAGTGGCATACAAAAGTTATTCAAAAGTTGATACATGTCCGGTTTGCCAAATCAAAAAAGAAATCGGACCCAAAAGTACATTTAGGGTTTCAATCAACGAGCTATACAAAAGATATGTACAACTAGCTCAATTTGGCAACCGACTATCAAATCCAGCTCCAAAAGTATTTATTTTCCTATAAGGAAAACAAAAGGAACAAAATGAGCTTACGCCCAGTGGTATACTATCACATAAGCAACCAAGTCATATAGGCATAAAGCGGTCAAAAGAAATAAACCAAAATCACACATTAACAAGATGGTAAAAGGATACGGACGGCTCTCAAGAGCCCCTTTCCTCGCTCGTATACTTGATCGAACTTCATTGATCCTCCGTCAATGTTTACAAAGTAACCAACCGTAGGCTCCACTTTACTTCCATTCCTTCCACCCAACATACTCCTACTGGGCCCGAACTCCAAACACTTGCAATGTGGTATTACTCGAGTATACCGGAATCGAGAGTCTCTCATACTACAAGATTCCATATAACAGTCCCCAAGGTTCATTAATTGGCACGACCAAGCCCTCGTCGGCTCGATTCAATCAACTACCAATGGGGTTGAGTTCAATGGTAAAAATCATAGTCGTTGGATACTTGTCCAAACGACACCAAGTCAAGTACTTTCATTTCATGTAACATTCCAATAACATGATAAAAATGATATAAGGCATAAAAGTGAGAGTGATCAAGTACACCCTCACTTAAATCAATATCGAAGATGCAATAAACATTCAACACATCCAGTTCAAATATCAAAGCCATAGAGTAACACACAAGTGAGTAGTACACTCACCAAGCTTGAAAATGATATTTCATGCACCTCCGTCAAAGGAGCGTCGTGAACCACCGTCACGCCCTAAAACATGCAAACAAGTATAATGAAACTCGATAACGAATCATAAACCAATGCCAAATACTCCCAAAATAGGGTTCCATAAGCATACATAAGCATTAGAGGAAACCAGCAAAATCCGGAAATGGGGTTAAGCGTTAACCCAAAAAAAACAGTTTTGATATCATTATGCGGTTTTGGCACCAAAGGCACTACGATTATCGGATGAAGGTGCAAGATACACTGTTTCGAAGCTAAGAGATAGGGATACAATGTTGAAGAAGGAAACTCTGTCCAGTTTCGAGTGTAACCAGATCAAAAATGCAAGATACTACACCAGAACAGCAAAAACAGGTTCACAAACCGCAGTCTGGTTCAAACATCATAAGTCAGCCTACCTAAGTCCAAATTAGGTGATTCCAAAGCCATCCGAAAGCTAAGATACAAAGCTACATTTCATCAGAAAACCTCAACAACCAATTCTAAAGCATTCCCAACCAAATTAACCAATTACAGACGCAACTATCAAATTCGGGTAAAACCAGGACAGCAAGGGTAATTCCATCTTTTCTCAAGCTACGCTACTCCGATTGACCAGAACTTTTACAGGCATCTCTAGAATATCATTCCCTACAACTTTTATGTTTTAACCCAAAGCCAATTCGGCCTCTAACTATGTGATACAGTGCCGGGCAGAATGAAGAACAATGAAACCCTAACTTTCTAATTCTCTTTCCAAAACATAAATTGCTTGCAATTAACCACTTTTTCCACCTTCTAACTTCCTTAAATACCATTTCCAATCATCATACATGACCACATAATTATATTCATATGAAAATAGAAAAATCATCAATAAATGTAAAATTTCACCAATTCCACCAAAAATCAAGAAATAACACTAAAAATCATCACTTCAACTGCCACAAGTCACAAATTTAACTTCATTAGGTGGAGGAGAGGGGTTTCTTCACTACTCACCTTAGTAAAACAAGAGAGAGAGCAACTTGTCACCTTAGCTTTCCAAACAACTCCACCAAACACCTCACAATCACTCACTTAAAGGTTTCTATGGAACAAAAGCAAGATTAAATGGTTGATTAGTTGGATTTGAACAAGATGAAAGCAAGAATTTGGAGAGTTTTCTTCCCTTCTTTTCCCTTAGAGAGAGCCGGCTTCAAGCTTGAAATTTTGGTGATTTTTGAGTCAATTTTGAGTTATTTTAGTAAAAGGGTAAAAGTGTGAATAGTAGTCAAAAAAGTAAAACCAACCTCCAAGTGATACTTGTCATCATAATAAATGCATGCATATCTCTTTGTTTCCTCTCACATCAATCCATATAGCAACCTCTAATTATCTCATAACACCCGGTAATTTAAACCCAATATCCAAAACTTAACTTAGTTGGCCGAATTTTTCCGAACTTTCCGCGCTAGTGGGTCCTACGTCCGGTATACGCTCTTAATTTCTTAAAACCTAGTTGATACTAGAAAAATCATCTAAAAACTATATTTTCTCATAAAAATTATCAGGAAAATTTTTCTAATAAAGAAAATGTAGAAAACATGCCATTAACGAGAAAAACCCTAGAAAAATGAGAAAATTACGGGTTCTCATAACTGGCGTGTTTACACACTAGGAAAACATGCAATCTAATTTAAATAACTCTCGTAGCGTGTTATTGATTGGGGTTAGGTTTTTCTAATTCTTAATGCAATTGAAAAATTAATTCCTACAGTCGTACCTAGGAGTATTTTCTGGTTAGAGGTAATCAGTGGTCGTACCTTGGTTATTAATAAATTAAGGAAAAATTGGTCGTTAAAGTTCATCGGCGACTATAACTAACCTATTAATAAATTAAGTGAACCTCTCTTGCATCAATGATCGGGTAAGTGGACTGTGTCTGAGTAGTTGTATCCTTGGTTAGAATTTATCTATTCTTGATTTAATTTCTGCCTATATTCGTGCTAGTTAATTATTTATTTTTAGTTGAATTGCTTAATTGTTTTTAGTTTCATTCCGATAAAATCCCCCCTTACCAATTGGAATCTTAAAGAGACAAATATCCCCAATCCCTAAGGAGACGACCCTACTTGCCACTGTCTATTATTTAGTAAACTTTGTCAACTAATTAATTCTGGTATATCGGATTAAGTAAACTCTTCGGGAATAGGGTGAATCAAGTCACCCATTGCACACCTAAAGTCCCTGCTCCAGTACTTAGGATTAATTATTGACTGCTTCTAGTGGTAGTTAGGTTCTATTTTTATTATTGCACAGACTCGACATCTGTCAATTTTTGGCGCCGTTGCCGGGGACTGGCGTTAATTATTTGTTTCTTTTTAAGTTCATTTTTTGTTTTAATTTTCTGGTATTTTTTCTAGTTTATGCTTCGTTCTTCTCATACAGGCGAATTGATTTTCAACCCTGAGAAAAGAGATCTGCGGCATCAAACAATACCAGGCGAGTCTCTATATGAGTACTGGGAGAGATTTAAGAAACTGTGCATCAAATGCCCTCAGCATCAGATAAGTGAGCAACTGCTCATCCAATATTTTTATGAGGGGCTACTCTTCAGGGACAGGAGCATAATTGATACTGCAAGTGGAGGGGCGTTGGTAAACAAGACTCCTCGAGAAGCATGGGAGTTGATTGAAGGGATGGCTAAGAACTCACAGCAGTTTGGTTCAAGAGATGACATCCCGATGCATAAGGTGAATGAGGTCAAAATGTCCTCTATCCAATAACAACTCTCTGAATTGACGTCTTTCGTGCGACAACTAACTGTGGGGAGTGCCTCACAAGCCAGAGTATGTGGGGTATGCACTGCCTCGGGACATTCTACGGAGATGCGCCCACTGGTTCAGGAGTAAACTGCAGAACGGGTGAGCATGGCTGGCCACGCGCCCGCGCCAAGAAAGTAGTGCGACCCGTATTCAAGTACCTACAATTCTGGTTGGAGGGACAACCCCAACATGAGCTATGGAGGGAATAGGCCGTCTAAATTCATGCCAAATAGACAGCAAGGGCATCAACAGCAGTACCAACCTCGCCTACCACCACCCCTTCGAACTCAAGTCCGTCCATGGAAGAGATGATGAAGCAATTACTTGCAAATCAACAGAAGACGGATTCAGACCTGCAAAGCATGAGGAATCAATTGGGACAAGTGCAATCATTGCAAACTTAAGTAAATCAGATGGCAATAGCAATCAACTGCCTGGAATTCCAAGTTTATGAAAAATTACCGTCGCAACCTGAACTGAACCTGAAGAATGTGAGCGCAATGACCTTGAGTAGAAAATTCAAAAAAAAGGCTGCACTCAATGGCTATTTGGATCCCGGAGGAGGGCCGCCGATTACAAGGAAGATTGAATTACATTTAGATTGAAGAGTGGTGTTCAACGTCCAGCCAAAGACGTTAAAGAAAGGCGCTTTTTGGGAGGCAACCCAAATATTGGTTTTATCATTTTTCGTTGTTCAATTCTTTCGTTTTGTCGTTTCTCATTTAAGTGGTAGTCGGTCTTAATATTTCCCTCCACTGTGGTCAAGACAGGAATCTTGGCGTGCCCACGCGGTGTCAGTGACTCCAAAGGTCAGTAGATGTTTACCAATCTTGGCGTGCCCGCGCTATGTTGATCAAATATCAACATTTCGCAATGTTGGCAGGAAGTGCAATCTTGGCGTGCCCACGCCGTGTTTGTGTCTCCCGAGGTTAGTGGACGTTTTATAATCTTAGCATGCCCATGCGATGTTTGATGACCCAAAACTATATATAAAAAAAATTAATTAATTAAAAAAATTTTCAAAATTTGGACGATTTATGTTCGAATCATTTAAAAAAAATGAATAACAACAAAAAAAATTATTTAATTTTTTTTCCTTTTTCTCTTTTCTTTTTTTTTTCTTTCTTCTTTTCTTCTTTTTTTCTCTCTTTTCTTTTTCTTTCTTTCTTTCTCTTTTCCTCTCTTCTTCCCCGCTGCCTTGTTTCTTCTTTCCATCTTTTCTCTTTCGGCCGAACCTCCATCCGCCGCCTCCCACCTTGCACACCGCCGCCCCAGCTCACCTTTCCTCCATCAGCCTATCGAGTGCGCCTCCACCCCAGCCCGCGTGCGTAGCCAATAGTCGAGCGCCGCGGCTCCTCTTCCATCGCGCGCAGCTCCTCTTGAGCTCATGTGCCACTAGCAGCTGACGCCCGCCTCCTCAGCCAGCACTCCCTGCCACGACCACGATCTCCCCTCCCGGTTCATGCCCCGCTCGCCATCGCCCAAGCGCCAGAGCCGCCGCTGCCTGGGCTCTCCCCACGAGGCGCGCAGCTGACGACCACCGCAGCCTCTCCTTCTCCCCTCACTCACCCTTTCGAGCTCACACTCTACTGCGCCTCGCCGTCCATCAGTTCGCCACCCACCACATCAGCTTGACCTCTACCATGGACCTCCACCTCCACCAGCTCACAGCCAACACCATCAGCAGCATCCTCCTCTGCTCCGCACACTGCGTGTAGCCCACGGACGACCAGCGCCGCCCGCTTCTCTCTCTCCCCGTTGCCCATGCTGAGCCTCACTCTTCTCACCACCTGTCAATTTTTGACAGGTAGAGGTATTGAGTTTCTCCCCTAATTAGCATCTTTCTAGATCTTAAATTGCTGCAGTTGTGTCTTCTTCTTGGGTTTCTTGTTGAGCCATCGTAGGAGCTGCTTTACTTGATTTTTCACTTGTGATTTGTTTAGGGTTTCATCTGCATTTTTGGGGTTGATTTGGGGTTTCTTGGTAAATTGTTTATCATTTTGTTTTCTTCTATTTCTGCTCTGCTTGGTGTTGTTGGATTTATCAGTGATTTGGGGTGGACGTTTATGTTGCTTCGTTATCTGTGGGATGCACCAGTGGTACTGGTTGGGGTATTATAACTATATTTATTGATACTTGGTTCTAGTTGGTGGACTACATGATTGAAAAATGCCAAACATTTTGATTTAGTTGTAGTCCAAATTTTGAACTACTATTGCTGGTTTTGACGGTTTCTTGGGTCATTTGCTAATTTTGGTAGGTTTAATTGGGTATTTGACTGTCCAATTGGAGATAGTTGTTGAGATTTTGGGTGGAATTGTGTCTAATTGTTGAATTTGTTATTTTGATTGGCCACTAGCACCGCTCTTAGTTGTTTGAGTTGTTGTTTTGTTGCATTATTGGGAGCTGTATTCTAGTATTGTGGGTACTTTTTTTTGCGGTTGGTTGCTGCATTGGGATATGAATGTGCCGTTTAAATTTACTTGTTGAAGTCGGTTGCCTCTATTTTCCTTGTTTGGAGGTATTGTGTCTTTTTGTTTTCAATCACTAAGTTCTTAGGAGCACGTGTTGCACTTTGGACTGCATTGATTCTAAAATTGATTCTGAAAAAGTCAGCTTGCCGATTTGTGATCTTAATGCCGAGATTTTGGTTAATAGGTGGACCGTTTGCTGATAAATGTGAGCAACCATTCCTTTTTCTTAGATTAGTTTGCTTTAAATTAGAGGAGTTGATGGTTGGGAAGCTAACCGGGGTGATTTTTCCTTTGATCTTGACCTGTGATGCTTGATATATGTTTTTCTGGGTATCATGGCAATACGGTAGTTGGAGCAATAGTCATTGTCAAATTTGGGTGTTCAATTGCTGTTTTCATGCTTGAGGGCAAGCATGGTTCAGGTGTGGGGGGAATTGATAGGGTGTTAATTGTTAGTAATTTTATTGATATTTTTCCCCTTTGTTCTTGCCAAATATATTTTTAATTGTAAACATATACTTATTTTTGGTATTTGGACCTATCTATAGGAAATGGAACTGACAAATGCTAAAAAGGGGATTTTATTGAGAAAAATCCTCCACATGCTAGAGCCTCCAGCGGATATACAAGTTGGGCCCACATGGTGCTACAAAAACTCCATTTTCGGTTGCTGATAGGGAGCTCTTATTATTGGGAGTTGACTTGTACGTGTAAAAGTCCTCCTACCAAGAGGAAACAAGAAAAGTGGAATTGGCAGGGGCTCTCTTCTTGTACTTAGACTCTCAATTGCGTGGGTACCACGAGAGATAGCATTAGTTACTTTCTTTTGGCTCTTAAGTGAGAAACGTACAGAGGCTAGGGACATCTTTGGAGCAATAGTTTAGTTCTCTTTCTTTTTCCTTGGACGCATTCCAAGTGCTCGACAATATTCCCCAACGGGAAAAACTTCTTTTACTTCTTGCTTTCTAGTGAAAAACGTGATGCCTTTGCAATCAATTAATTTACGTGGAGATTTATTTATACTACGTGGCTAAGCCTTTCATCTAGTCAAGGATCAACTCGACGGCGCAGTCCCGAATATCTGTGAGATCTAATTAGTTTTCATGCGTTCCTTAATTTGTTAGTATTTGCACGTTGTCTACTTGAATTTCTATGGGATTATTTGTTAATTGGATGTCAAGGGTCCGATGTTCAATGTGACTTATTAATCTCCTGCCAAATTAGTCAATTAAATCCGTAATTGTTTGATTGGTTAATATTAGTGGCAACTGGCGTGTTTACACACTAGGAGAACGTGCAATCTAATTTAAATAACTCTTGTAGCGTGTTATTGATTGGGGTTAGGTTTTTCTAGTTTTAATACAATTGGAAAATTAATTCCTACGGTCGTACCTAGGAGTATTTTCTAGTTAAGGGTAATCAATGGTCGTACCTTGGTTATCAATAAATTAAGGAAAAATTAGTCGTTAGAGTTCATCGGCGACTATAACTAGCCTATTAATAAATTAAGTGAACCTCTCTTGCATCAATGATCGGGTAAGTGGACTGTGTCTGAGTAGTTGTATCCTTGGCTAGAATTTATCTATTCTTGATTTAATTCCTGCCTATATTCGTGCTAGTTAATTATTTATTTTTAGTTGAATTGCTTAATTGTTTTTAGTTTCATTCCGATAAAATCCCCCCTTACCAATTGGAATCTTATAGAGACAAATATCCTCAGTCCTTGAGGAGACGATCCTACTTGCTACTATCTACTATATAGTAAATTTTTCAACTAATTAATTCTGGTATATCGGATTAAACATACTCTTCGGGAACAGGGTGAATCGAGTAACCCATTGCACATCTAGAGTCCCTGCTCCAGTACTTAGGATTAATTATTGACTGCTTTTTGTGATAGTTAGGTTCTATTTTTATTATTGCACAGGCTCGACACCTGTTATTTATTGGCATTTTATTTGACTCGTGGAATTGACACCTGCCAACCAGAGCTTTTTTACAAACCTTAATTGTATACTACATTAAAATTACATTACCTACTGTAGAACCAAAATTTTAATTGTTTTGTTTTGTTAATCATATTAGTAGAAGCTAAGAGCCAACCTTTTTTTTTTTTTTTTTGCCTTAACACAAAGAATTCATCTGCTTAGCCACTATCTACTTTCTTTTTACATTTCTTTATTTTTTCTGTAAAGAAACAATGAACAGTTTCCAGGTTGCCCGTCACATTTCCCAAATGCGACCGCCAATATTTTTTTCTATTTAATTTTTTAAGAACAAAATAGGGGAGTCGTATTCGTGAAATGTGAACACCTGCAGGTCGCATTTCGCAAATGAAAGGGCCCACCCTTTTCCTTCTTTAATTTTCAATTATTTTTTTGTCGCGAAGAAAATTAGGTGGAATGCGACCAACCCAATGGTCGCGTTCTCCAATGCGATTTTCTCATGTACCTAGAGTTGCAAACGAACCAAACCGCTTGCGAACTTGATTCGAGCTCAAGCTAATTGTCAGCTTGTCGAGGTCGAGGTCGAGTTCGAGTTCAATAAAATTAAGTCAAGCCACGGTTCGATTAGGTCAAAACTTGACTCGACTCGGATCGGCTCGTTTGCAGCCCTACTTGTACCTGAACCTCTCGCAAATCACCCCCTTTCTTGGCGGATGAAAACTGCTTTTCATCACATACGAAAAAGTTGGCTGGTTTGAGATCGAGATGCAGTTATTGGAAGTTCAAAATCTGAATTTCTTTCATTATGTGATGAGCAACGCGTAGGGATAATTAATTTCTTTTATTTTTAAGGAAGCTTAAACAGAAGAAAGTATTGGAGGGTTGGCTGTACTTGTTATCGAATAGAATGAAATGGGCCTTTACCGTGAAGCCAATTGGCGAATGTTCATGGCATGCTACTAATGACTTGCCTAAGAATTTAGGCCTCAGGCCTGCAGCATGAGTCCTCATGGTTAAAATTATGCAACTGGCCATTTTTGTGATCGATATTACTTGACAATGATAAGGATGAACAACCTAATATAATTTGCATAGACGGATTTTATGAGCAAGAGAAATAGAAGGAATTTTTGACCAGCTTGTTTTGTTGAATTTTTGGTCGAGACAAAACTAATTCATGCTTTTGTTCCTGATTTGTTGACTAAATCATGTATGTTTTCTATACTAATGCTTTACTTTTACTTTGCCAACCCAAATAAAAAATTAAATTCTTCCTCTAGATTTATATGCTTATACTTATAATTTGATAGCTTTATGGAGCTAATCGTATCCTTTATATGTAGCTGTAAAGGGCAGAAAATATGGTCATTGCAGTTTGCATTAGTTGCTGTAAAGATCATTGTTAATTTAGGTTGTTGTTGCTACATCTTTTTGAATTTTACTTATACCCTCTGACTTTTATTATTGTTTCATTCTTTACTGATATAACTCGAGGACAATTACGAAAGGACATACATGGAACAAAATTATCATCTCACTATTCAAAATACTCTTCTAATAGTACTTTTTTTTAACGTAGACTAATTCTGCTATAAATTTAAGAAACGTCAGTGCAATTTTCAAAATCTCAGGAGAAGTCACTGACAATATCAGAACCTTCAAAGAAGGTTTTTGAAATTATCCTTAAAAAGATTACAAAAGTGCTATATGTTCCATGCAATCCTTATTTGCTTTTGTAATCTTACAACGGGCCCAAAATTTGCTAGGTGGAATACTGTATTGTAGCACTATGGGCTTGTTTCGGAATACGGAAGAGTAGTGCGCCAGAAAAACTACTTGTTCTCCATTTAAATTATATATATATATATATATCCTTATATATATATATATATAATATATAATATATCCTTACAATATATAGGAGGTACTTTGGCTTACTGTTCAACCGCACTTTCATCTGCTCTTCCAAGGCTTAAGACCCTCATTCTCATCTGCTTACAATACAATATATTTTCTCTTCGTCTTACGGTGAACAATTTTTTGTCAATATATCAGACGTGGAGATTTTTTGTCAATTCCATTGATTTGATAAGATAGTTGGGTTCAATCAAGAAACAGTAAATTCAGTATCTAATTTACACTTTTCTCCTTCAAGATGCCTTTCTTGTGGATTATAAGACTTTAGCTTAAGGTCACAATTGGAAAGTCAATTTTATGTGCCCACTTCCATGTATGTGCTGTTTCCAAAGCCATATTATTAATATTATTAATATAAGCACAATACGATACAGATTATACCCATGCGCTTATACTCATCTTCGTCAATTTGCTTTCTTCTGTTTTGCATTCCCGCTGCTGGTATTCATCCTTTTACTTCCTTCTGTTTTATATTTTATATTTATTTATATATATTTTATTTCCTCATTTTATATGCTTATCGCTTGTTTGCCGGTTTATTTGTATGTTTTTCTGATGCATGTTTCTGTTCGTTGTCTGTTTATTTTTTGCGTGCATGTATTTTTCACGTTGTTTCCTTTTTCTCCGTCGGCTATCCAGTACTTTTGGGGATTTTTGTTTGGTAACAATCTCTTTCCCGTCTCTGGTTATTTTCACTCCAATTTCTTCTGCACTTTCATCTGCACTTTCTGCAATTTCACTCCAATTTCTGCCACTTTCATCTGCACCATGTTTTTTTTATGTGTTTACGTAGGTTTTTTTAACTTCCTTATAAACCAAGTGTATTCAGCTAGCTTAATATCTGTATAAAGCAACTGCGTATTGACATAAGGAATAGGATGAGTAGTTATAGTGATAATGATAAGATAATTAGGCAAAAGGCTAAACGCAATCAGAAATTAAGGGAGAAATATGCTGCGTTATCGCCTGAGGAGAAAGAATTGTGCCGTTTAAAACAAAGAGAGGCCTATCAAAAGAGGAAAGCCAAAAAAATTTCCACTGATTTGTCTGGTGAAAAAGAATCTAGCACTGCAGTTACCGTGCAGCTATCCCAGGAGCTCCAACTTCCTCTTCGTGCAGGTCAGTAGGCTGCTTCCTCAGCTCATTTATTAAACCTTAGTATATTAATATATTAATCGTATTTTTATGAATGCTAATTATTCAATGTTATTATTTTTCGATTAATAACAGTGGTTAAGGAAACTACCCAATGTTCTCAAGAATTCAGTAACGCTGCGAATACATCAATTACAAGCAATCTTCATCAACAAATTAACGCTCAGCTACTTCCATTCACTGACAAATGTACCATTATACATCTCATGAAACTCCATTCGTATTCTATTGCACTCCTGCTTTATCTTTTGCTACTATCTCAAATGTTTCTCTTTTTTCAGCTACACAACAACTGCATCATAACCAAACTTCGCAGGAACCTCTACAGTCTAAATTACAATCTAATGAGGCCTTGGAGAAAGCTCGACTTAATTTTACAGAAAATCAAGGTTAATTGATTCAGTTATTTACTTATTTCATCTTGAATTTTACATTTCCTATGCTTAACTTACAGCAAAAGTTACGTATTTAATAATAATCTTATCATCCATTATATAATATCATTACTGATTATATACTTATTACTATGAATTTATAGCTACTGCAACTACTGCTCAACAGCCTATATTGCAATGTCTGCATCAATCCTTGGAATCCAATATAGAACAAAATCAAGGTTCATTTAGATAATTATACAACATTTTTTCTATCTTATCATTATAATTAGTTGCTAATCACTTTTATATACCAGGCCAATCTCGATTTTGCACCAACTGTTATAGCTATATTTCTGATGCGATAGCAAATACACCAGGTTTGCCAGCAACAGTTTTGTTCTTTATGATATCAGCTGCTGTTACTCTATCAGTTGTCTTAACAGAACGTCTTACAAGCATGTTTTTGTATTTGTGTAGCCATTGCTTTGCTGGATTCTGCTGATAAGACCATACAGCCAACTATTAGTGATACTAATGTTTCCATTAAAGGTTTATCATGCTATTAATATAAGTTCCCTTACATTGCCTTTCTTGCCTGAAGAAATCTCTTTTAGCTAATCTTACACTTCTTAGAATTGAATATACTTCCATATTAATAACTTCTCTTTAAATGACACAATTCCACACACAGTTGCATCCACTAAGCAGCAAACATCTACAAGTTGTCGCAAAAAGAGGCTCATGCCTAAAAGAGGTACGTATGTTAATACAAGTCCATCAATCCTAAGTGTTCTGTATTCTTTATAGCTTGTTCTTCAACTCAATATATAGCTTTAATTAACTTTATTCTTTTGATTCATTATTCCCTATCAGCTGAAACATCTAAGGGGACGGAGGCACTCAAATCAATCAGTAACAAATCAGATCAATTACCTCAGGTTCCTGATTGCAAATATTGCGGTGCCAAAAGATTCTCTTCTGAAACACCAAATTTTTGCTGTTCTGATGGTGAGGTTGTCCTCTATGAAAACAAATTGCCAGACATTTTAATTGAGCTTTATACAGGACACACAGAGGATGCAATATCTTTTCGTACATATATTCGGACATATAATAATATGTTCGCTTTCACATCTTTTGGAGTTCACTATGACAAGGCCTTATGCAAAAGAAGTAATGGCATCTATACATTCAAAATTCAAGGACAAACGTATCACTTCATCAATGAACTGATTCCCCACGGAGGATCTGGCATGTACCTGCAACTTTATTTTCATGATACAGATCATGAATTACAGAATAGGCTAGCATTTTCGGAAAGAGTCACAATAAATATAGTTTCCAAGCTCATGGATGTGATGAAGCAAAATCCTTATGCCTGTTTTTTCCGAAGTTTGCGCAATGTTCCAGATTTGGAATCATACCAGATTATTCTCAGATCACATTCTACTACTGATCAAAGAACTCATAACAAGCCTACTGTATCCCAAGTTGCAGCTCTATGGATTGAAGGGGAAAATCCAACTGAAGCTTACACCAGACATATACAAGTATATACAAAAGAAGGCCAGAGTCATCGAGTGCAATACTACTACGGATGTTACGATCCCCTGCAGTATCCTCTGCTATATCCTCTTGGAGAAACAGGCTGGCACCCAGGAATTCAAAGATCAGGAAATATAAATCCGAAGAAACGTAAAAGAGCAGAAAGGCACAAAAAATCCATAGCAACATTAAGCAGTTTCAGATCACCTGAAGAGCTTTTTAGCTCAGAGCAACAAGGTGCATTTTAGTCAGCTTTTTTGCAAAAATGTATTATCAGCATACAAATTTCATTTAAATGCTTCTTGTATATTTGTGACTCATGCTTTAAATCATCCTCCACAGCTTCCCAACAATATGAAAACTCAAAAGAGTTCATTTCTATGCGGGAATATTACGCCTACAAATTTCAGATAAGAAAAGAATTCACTCCGAATATTCTCAATACAGGCCGTCTGCTGCAACAATTTGCTGTAGATATGTATGTGAAGCTTGAAACTCAGCGACTTGATTTCTACAGGAGCAAACAACTACTGATTCGAAGAGAACAACTCCAAGGCTTGATGGATTCTGTCGTTCATGGACAATCTGAAGGCTGCAAAATAGGCCAACGTATACTGTTACCTGCTTCATTTATAGGAGGACCCCGAGACATGAAAAAGAGATATATGGATGCTATGGCCTTAGTCCAGAAATTTGGAAGACCAGATTTATTCCTTACAATGACATGCAATCCTTCATGGCCAGAAATTAAAGAAAACATGCTGCCTACGGATGAAGCACAGAATAGAATTGACTTGTGTGCTCGAGTTTTTCGTGCTAAATTGGAAATTCTAAAGGAAGAGTTATTGAAGAAAGAAATTTTTGGTCAGGTTGCAGCATACACTTATGTCATTGAGTTCCAGAAACGAGGCTTACCACACGCTCACTTCCTTATCATTTTGAAACCAAATTCAAAGCTATATTCACCTGATTCTTATGATCAAATTGTTTCTGCTGAACTGCCAGATGAAAGTACACAGAACCATTTGTTTAAAATGGTCCGCAAGCATATGATGCATGGGCCTTGTGGCAGCAAAAATCCTAATAATGTCTGCATGCAAGGTAAAAGAGTGAGATTCTGTAAGAACAAGTATCCAAAGCAGTGGGCGCCTGCTACAACTCATGGACAGAATGCTTATCCAATATATCGACGAAGAAATGATGGAAAAACAGTTCATGTTCGAGGCCAACAACTGGATAACAGATGGGTGGTGCCGTATAATCCATATTTATTAGCAAAGTTCAATTGCCACATCAACGTTGAAATCTGTTCTACCATCAAAGTTGTCAAGTACATGTTCAAGTACATTTTCAAAGGACATGACAAAATACATTTTCGACTGAATTCAGATACTACGGAGCAGTACATTGATGAAATTAAAGAATATCAAACAGCAAGATGGGTATCCGGTATTGAAGCTATGTGGCGAATATACAGATTTTCTCTTAACGAAATGCATCCTTCAGTCATGAATTTGCAGCTACACTTACCAAACTATCAACCAATGAGTTTCAAGGATGATGAGGATATCAGAGATGTATTGAAAAATCCATTCAAGAAAAAGACTATGTTGACAGAGTTTTTCTATATGAATGCAACCGATGATCTAGCAAAAGCCTTAAAATGCACATACAAGGAGTTCCTTGAACATTTCGTTTGGCATCCAGATAAGAAGTACTGGTCAGCGAGGAAACAAAAAGACTCTATTGGAAGAATTGTTGCAGCAAATCCAAGCGAAGGAGACCGTTACTTCCTACGCCTACTTTTAGTTAATGTCAAGGGACCAACTTCATTTGATCATCTCAAGATTATAGATGGTCAATATGCAGCAAGCTTTCAAGAAGCAGCAATACTAAGGGGATATTTTGAATCAAATAATGCACAGGAACAATGTCTCCAAGAAGCAGCATTATATCATATGCCTCACACTTTCAGAAGACTTTTTGCTACGTTATTGGTACACTTTCCACCAGCAAATCCTAGACAGCTTTGGCAAAATTTCGAATCATCCTTATCTGAAGATTTTTATCAGCAGACTCATACACATCCTGATCAGATACGACTACATGTGCTCCATGAAATAAGTAAATTCTTACAATCAATGGGTAAGAACATCAATAGCTACGACTTAGTTCCACGAATTCTCAAATTCGACCAAGCAGACAGAGAAACTAGAGATACTATAAGTGAAGCTCAGATTACAGTATCAGATGAAGATATAGCTTCCATTACCCGATTGAATATTGAGCAGAAACTCGCATTTGACACAATTACAGCACATGTATACAACAACTGCAAAGGATCTTTCTTCTTGGACGGACCAGGAGGGACTGGCAAGACATTTTTATACAAAGCTTTATTAGCTGATATTAGATCAAAAGGCTTCATAGCATTGGCTACAGCATCAAGTGGAGTTGCAGCATCAATACTTCCTGGAGGGCGAACAGCACATTCACGCTTCAAAATACCAATCAATATGGATATAAACAACATGTGCACTATTAGCAAACAAAGTGCATTAGCAGGATTACTTCGACAAGCGAAGCTCATAATCTGGGACGAAGCTCCAATGATGCACAAAACAGGAATCGAAGGTGTAGACAAACTATTAAGAGACTTGACAGACACAGATGATCTTTTTGGAGACAAAGTGATAGTTTTCGGTGGTGATTTTCGTCAGGTACTTCCAGTCGTAACAAAAGGATCAAAAGCTGATTTCATGCAAGCAAGTCTTATAAATTCCTATATCTGGCCTCAATTACAAAAACTTAAACTTAAACAAAACATGAGAGCTCTTGCTGATCCACATTTTACTGATTATCTTCTTCGTATAGGAGATGGAACAGAATCTTTCGTCTGCAACAATAATGTTCAGATTCCCAAACACTTAGTCATACCATACAATACTGAAGAGCAATCACTCAATGAACTAATTCATGCAGTATTTCCAGATTTGAAGAGTTGCTCACAAGAAGATCTTTCATGGACAAACAGAGCTATTCTCACAACTAAAAACGAGTTCGTTGACGACATCAACAATACATTGATAGAAGAATTTTCAGGCAACACTTCTGAATACATCAGCCGCGACAAAATAACAGATACTTCCCAGCAGGCTATCTTAGAAGACTTTGTCAATAGCCTTACACCAAATGGTTTCCCTCCACACAAAATACTCCTGAAACCAAATGCTCCGATCATGTTACTTAGAAACATAGATCCTCCAGAAGGGCTCTGCAACGGCACAAGGCTCATTTGTAAATCTCTGCGACAAAACATAATAGAGGCGGTCATCAGCTGTGGTGAATTCGCAGGAAAAGAGGTTTTCTTACACAGAATATGCTTCAAATCAGACAGTGACCCAGACTGTCCAATACCTTTTGAAAGAATGCAGTTTCCAGTTCGTTTATGCTTCGCTATGACAATAAATAAAGCTCAGGGTCAGACTTTAGATTATGTTGGCATTTACCTACGTGAGCCAGTATTCTCTCACGGCCAACTCTATGTGGCTCTGTCTCGAGCTAAAAACAGCAATTCAGTGAAAATCTTGATCAAGCCTTCCCTTTCCGATCTAACATCAGATGATACTACCCCTAATATAGTTTATACTGAAATTTTACAACTAGCACATCCCTAATATTTCATCAATACTTTCATAGCAACAGTTTTTGCACTGCATTTTTAGCCAGCTTTAACATTCAGCTCATTATACATGTTACATGCTTTTTAATCTTACTTCACTCATGATACATATTGCACAGCATACAATTATAATTTCACCTCATCACATTCTCATATTCACCAATTTTTCTCTTGATATTGCAGCTATCCAGCAACTCTAAGCAATGAACTTCATAACCTTCGAACAGCTCCTCCCTGGAATTAAGAATTGGGCAGCTACCGTCCAAGTCATCGACAAGCAAAAACCTCAAATATCAAGAAAGGGAAAAAGATATCTGAAATTACTTCTGGTTGATGAAAAGGTACACTCAACTAACAACTACACATTTAATACTAAACTTCTCACCATTATATATCTAATGCTTCTATCACTACATTCATTAGGCAAATAAAATTGATGCCCTCATCTACGGATCAGATATAGACTTCTTCAGAAACCACTTTCAGATTTACAGGCGCTTTGTTGTATCAAATGCAAGGCTTCAGTACGCAGATGATGACCCACCAGTTGAGCGAAAAACATGCACTATGGTCATCGACAACTCTACCGTTGTTGAGCCTGTGGATGAACAACAGCCACCACTTCTTCCACCACTCTACCAATTCACTCCATTCAAAAAGCTCTGTCATCAGATTGACACTAATTCTGACATAGGTAACATTTCCTATTTTCCAAATACTAATTTCATAGCATCAATAACATCTCATAAAATCAAATGCAGATATCATTGGTGTTGTTGTGCACGTCAATCCACAATCAACCAAAGGAACAACTCCAATTCGAGACATAGTACTCTTAGACCAAAGGTACAATACAATAACTACTTTTACTCTATTAATAACACCATTCCAACTACTAACAAATATTTTACTTTTACCAGTTCAATGGCAATTATCCTTACACTGTGGGGAGAGCATGCAACTGATGAAGGACAAATAATTGCTGAAACAATCCACACTCAACCATTGATAGCAGCTCTTAGAGTTAAGGCTACATCATACGGGAGTAAGACCATTTGACACCTTACTTCAAATAATCAAATATTACATTAACATATCTTAAACCAAATTAAGAAACATAATTGCAGCTTTGACTCTTTCAACAAAATTTGCTTCCTGCATCCTGATCAACCCACCAGTACAAGAAGCTCCAGCTCTCAAGCAATGGTAAGTATACAATAAACTGACAAAATACATTTCAACTACAAATCATCATACTGATAGCAACACATAAACTACAACAACAGGGCAGCTGAAAATAATCAGGTGATCACAAAGGCAATAACCAAAAAAACATATGAAAACCCATTCGAGCTTCTTCCAACACCAGATGCTGATGATATAACCCACATCGGTGCCATGGTCACTGTCCCACAGGTAACAATCAGCTTTTATACATTTACACAGCCACCCAGTTAAACAACAAAACTAACTGACTATAATATCATTGGCTTTCATGTAGAAAAAAGCATTTTGGATACAAGGGACAGCAAAACTTCTGGATAGAAGCCAAAAACTCTGGTATTATGCTTGCCCTTTTTGCCACAAATCTATTCGCAGCAGCCCTGAATACAGAATTACATGTCTCTCCTGTCAGCGTCGTATCCACGTTGTCGCAAGGTAATGCACATAACATTTATCAATTAATTAACAATTTATTATTTATTTGATTGAATTACTCTTATGTCCATTAGACCAAGGATAACTGTTGATTTTGCCGATTGGAGCGGTAACATTACGCTTGATCTATATGGAAAAGACGCTCAGCAGCTGTTACCTTACAAAATTTCAGAAATTCAACAACAGGAAGCAGAGGTAATCGCCATAACTATTAGCTTCTGTTACAAATGAAATTTACATTATAATTCCACAATCAACAATTTAAACAAGATACATTATCAAATTGCAGAATAACATTCCTTATAGAGCTATAGAAGAATGCATCAGCCAAAACACTATTATCTGCTTCATAAAAAAGGCGCCCTATAGCTATGAACCTTCTGCAACTCAAAAATACACAGCTATAGTTGCTCACAAGATCCAGCAAGCTAACAGAGGACACAGACTAACAGGAGCAGCAAATACACAACAGGAGGACGAACCAATGGACACTGAAAATGAACAAGACACTGCAACAACTTCCAGCACCCCAAGCAGTCAAGCAGAAGGATCGGCAAAAACTAAAGTTGAAGACTGGTTGTTGACTTCACTCAAAATAACAGAAAGTCCACCGAAAAAACAGCGCACTACAAGACCAGGAGATGATGAATGATATCAATAAACTTCTTACAACAACTTTTGCTTCTGCGACAATGAACGATACTTTTGAGATGCATGTATAGTATGCTTTTGCTTTTGCTTTTGAGATCATGATGCATGTATAGTACGCTCTGCATCTACAAGACCACTCTATGTATATACCTACCTCTTTTGACAGCTCTCTGCAATCAATCTCAAGAATGGCACTTTAAAGAACAGGTTTTAACATCATAACATTAACAGCTTCACTAATACTCCCACGACTGATACCATTCTGGAAAGTTAGCCTATTATACCATTACAAAAATTACATTTAACCAAACTAAGCCCCAGGCACCACCCGCGCCTTGCGCGGGAAAAACAACCTATATAATATATAAGAAGACGTTTGAAGGTTACTGTTTATTTTTTTCATCTGCTCTCTTAGGGGCATTTTTGTCCTTCAAGCCTTTTGATTTCTTTTCCTTGGAGCTAAGACGTTTGGAGGGCTGCTGTCCATTACAATTCATTTGCTCTCTTTAGGGGCATTTTTGTCCTTCAAACCTTTTGGTTGTTCTTTTTCTTCAGGGGCAGCTTTTTTGGTGTTTTGATTGGTGGAGTGGAGTGGAGTGGACGGCGAGAGAAAAATCCTTTGCTTATTCATTGTTTCCTTGTGTACCCTTAATAAATTCCTTTTGGTATGGTTATCTCTCTCTTATGAAGTGGGCTTTTTGGTCAATTAGTTTGACAAGATTGCTACGTTAAATCACTAAACAGTAATGTCAGGCCCCAATTTACTAATGCCTCCTCAAAGATGCTTGTCTTATGGGTTATGATATTTTTGATTGAGGCTAAAATTGGAAAGTAAGTTTTTTTTGTAGCCACTTGCATGTTTCTACGGTTTTCAATGCCATTTTCAGGAGAATCACAATCATATACGTACAAAAACTCAATATGGAGATAGAGATGTACTATGCCTCATGAATATAAGCTCTGTTCTTTTAGCATTTACGTTTTAGGTGCTCTGCTGCTTCTGGTTACTTTCAACTTAAATTCCTCTGCCCGTCTGCATTTTCGTTCAATCTCATCCACTTTTTTTGATGATTTTTCTGTTGTATGTATATCTTCAATAAATAACTACTGATTAGTTATTTTTCTCTTGCTTTGGATGCTTTAGTGCTGCATGGTTCCGTTCCCTGTGAATTTATGGTTTGCATACATGTGTTTTGACGTTTTTATTCTTTTTTTCCAGCAGCTACTTAATACTTGTGCAGATCTTTTGATCGGTAATATTTCCTCGCCTATATTTGGTTACTTTTGCTCTGACTTTCTCCATCTGCATGGTTGCATGAAATTTGATTTATATTCCTGTCCATCTTTTTCGAAGAAGCATTAACTAACCCTATTTTTCTATAATTTGTGAATTTTAGCCAGTAATATTAAAGTGCTTGTACTCATTGTTAATTATATGAATAAAGCAAAGCATAGTTAACTATATCATAGGATGAGTGGTTATAGTGATAGCGATAAGGTAGCTGCGCGAAAAGCTATTCATTATCAGAAGTTGAGGGAGAAATTTGATATGTGATCATCTGAGGAGAAAGAATTGCATCGTCTCAAGCAGAGAGAGGCCTATCAAAAGAGGAAAGCAAAAAAAAAAAAAGCTATTCATTTAAGTTATCAGAGAGAAACCAATAGTAAAGCTGTGATTTTGCTCTGCCCTGACATGCAAGTTACTCCTGATGAAGGTACAGATATTATTCGTTGTAATTACTTATTGAAATTTAGTATTGACCACAATTCTCATCTGCATGAATGATAATTATTCAGTGTGATTGTTTTTCTGCTAGGAGTGGTGGATATCCAACCTAACAAATGCTGTGAAGAATCTGTTAGTGCTTAGAATTTATCAGCTGGCAGCAATTTTGATCACCAACTGCAGGCTAAGATGCCTTTACGTACTGATGAGACTATTTTTAATTGGAAAAAAGGTAGATTTAATGCTATTGCATTGCCGTTTCATTTCTGCTATTGTTTAAGAATTTTAGCCGGGAATAAGGTAAACTTTATCTAATGATGTCTAGACTGTTGGACAATTCATGTCTCCCAATTTTGAGTGTACAAATCGTAATCACCTGCAATTTTCTCTTCCTTTAGATGCACTGCAACCTGCTGAGAAGCAGTCTTGCGAAGAAAGTATCCATTCTCAGAATTGCATCAGGTCTAACAATGTGCAAAGACAATTACAGTCCAACGAAGTTTTTGCAGAACGAAGTTTTACAGGCCACTGAAGTCCAGTTTGTAGCAAATGAAGGTTTATCCATACTGTTACATGCACAGAAACACACACATAGAGAGACTTAGTTATTTGTTTATTTGTTCAGTTATTTATTCGTTTCATCATGCATTGTATGGTTTTTATAAGCAGTTCGTAAGTGTACTTAGCCATTGCATAACGATTAGATGATTGATTATATACTTATTAATTTGTAGTTATTGCAACCGTTCCTGAGCAGTCTAAAGGAAATCTCAACATTTCTTTGTTTGACTCTTCAATTCATGAATTTGATTTGCTTCTGTTTATCTTCTCTAGGTTCTTCTTCAAAACTGCAATGTCTCCATCAAGCCTTGCAATCCAATACATTGCAAAATTCAGGTTCATTTGCCTAACTATTTAACACTTTTTCTATCTTCTAAGTGTCATTACTCACTAACTACTCTTGTCCAGCAGGTTAATCTCCAATCTGCAGCAATTTTTATAATTATCTTTCAAATGCAATACAAAGTACACCAGGTTTGCTATGACAACATTCATTGTTGGTGCTGTTAGCCAATGTTACTTTAGCAATTGTTTTAAAATATTGCCTCAAATGCATTCATTTGTACTCTTATAGGAATTGCTGTAGTGCCTTCTCTGAATGATGTGAGACAACAAATTGTCAATGACAGTGATATTTCCATTAAAGTGATATTTCCATGATGTGAGACAACGAATTGCTGTAGTGCCTCTTTTGCATTAACAAGTTCATTTTAACTGATCTCATTGATCTTACAGCTAAATGTATTTTTGTATGAATAACTTTCTTTTAACTAATATGATTTTTGTTACAACTAAATGTACCGCTCAGTGATGCTCTACAAGATCTCAAAATAAAAGGTTATGAGGAAAAAAGGTTCTTAACATATTATTAGTCTTTCAATTTCACTGCTCTTACTTTATGCATGGCTGCTAATTTAACTAAATATACCATTACTTACCTTAACCCTTTCAATTTATAATTACATAACAGCTCAAGTAACTAAGGGAACAGGGGCTCTCAGATTTATTATTGACGAATCAGATAAACTGCCTCAGGTTCCTGACTGCCATTTTCTACAGGTAAGCTACCTCAGTTGTTAAGGCAATCGCATGAGGATTTGCCTCTGTATCAAGGAAGTTGTAGTGAACATTCCAACTCTTCAACTTTTGCTTAGTTCACTCTCAAACCCTTATTGTCTTAGCAACTTCAAACAATTATTTTCTACAACTTCCATGTGGAAAAAGTTTATCAATATTAAAATCTAGAAATACTTTATGCAACATTAAAAGACAAATTGAATAATTCTGAGTGTGTTTGGATTGTAAAAATGTACACTTTATTTACACCTTATTTACACACAGTAACTTGCTTGCATCATCAACACATTTTCCAATCACCTTTTTATCTCACTATTAAAAATTCAAAGAATTCAAACGAAATTAAGGCAAGTTTGAAATTTTGTAAGCCTTTAAATTATTCAATTTTACTCCTCAATTATTTCAAATATTTTATTTTACTTTTCAATTGATCCTCAAATTTTTTTCTAATACATGCAACGAAACACAACTCACAGACACCCCCCGCGCCTCGTAGTAAATCATGCCTACAATTCAAATGCCATTGAATAGAGTTTTCAGACCTGACATTCTGGATGCTGTTTCAACTTATTGTCTTTCTTCTTGCAATTACACATACACATAGAGGAAGATGACTCCACAAGATTTATGAAAAGTTTCCCCCTCCTTTCTTTCAAGAAATACTCCGTTTTTTCCACAGTAACCATTTTTCTCGCAAAAGCAATAAGTTGTCAAAGAAATAAGCATCTAGCTTATTTATCAAGTTTGATAAGAGTGATGATGGACAGTTTGAAATGCTAAACTGCAAGCCAAGTATAATATCCTACAAAGTGGGTAATATTCAGGGGAATAGAGATTTTCAGAGTTTTTAAATTTTTTTTATTGGGATTTTGTTGTTGCCAAATGGAAGTACATTTTAAAATGCATGTAATCTTAAATCCTTTTACATAACCTAAGTGAGTCAAATTTATTTTAAGAATTAAACAATCCTGGAAATTTAGTTACATTGATCCCAAGTTGAGCATTGAAATAAACATTCTTGTCTAATGAGAGTGTTTTGAACAATTGATAGATGTGATGGGAGGGTTTGATAGGACAACTCCTTCTTACTTTTCTAGCCCTCTAGATTCTGATTATATGGATGTGTTTTCATCTAATTATGCCTTTTTATGTAATTTAGCTTTTTTAACTTTTTACTTATTCTTGGAGACCGTTTTCCCTCTGAATTTTGTCAACCATTACTATTCATTGCATTTCATCCCCTCTTCTCCAGGGCATTTTTGTCATTCCAGCCTCTTGTTTGTTCTTTTTCTTGGAGCTGGTACAACTGGTTACTGCTTTTATTTGGAGAATATGTCTTTTCTATTCTTATTACACAACGCTTTTTTGTTATTGCTCTGCAAAACTCCATATCTGTGTTTTCACGGTAGCCTTCTACTTTTGCTATTGGAAATTGTTCTTCATCTGACTCCATATCTGCTTTTATTTTTTGCATTCACATCTCTTCGCTCTATCCTGCTACCACTTACACAAATGGCATCTAAATCACAGGTGTCCAAACATCTGAGGCGTTACCATGCCTACATCTTCTCTGCCAGCTACCATTGCTTCGCTTAACACAAGCTTTTGAAGCCACTAGCCCTTTTGAGGCCATTTCTATCTATTACCAGATATTTGCCAACCCTTCATCTTCCTTCATCTTCTCCAGAGGCCCTAACAATAAAAGATCAGGCCATGTTCAATCTCTCTGATCTGCTTAGGCAACAAAATAAGGTGAAGGAATTTAAGAACCTTTTGACCCTACAAGGAAGCTCATACTTAATGGTGTAGCAAGTTACACTACAGATTTGTTAGCCTGTTATTATACAAAATGGCTCAGTAATCTAGAATTATATCGTTACAAAGAATGATTTGCTTGTTGAAGTTCCTGACAAAAACATCTAGCTTCTTGTTGAAGAATAGAACAACTCTAACATTAAGTTCCAGTTTGTTTTCTTTTCCCATTTTTGTAATGGGTTTAGTTTCTCAAGTTACCAAATTTAGAACATTCTCATGTTCTTTACAATGCTTGCTATCTGTCTAAATTAATTTTTCATGTACTTTGCATCATTCACTGAAATCATGATATAGAACTTGACCTTTGACTTGATATTGTTTTCTATTCTTGCTAAGTCTGTCTGCCGTTGTTTGTTTTGTGTAGGCTCTGTTCAGAGTTTGAAGACAACTGGACCTTTTAAGCTCTAAAAGTCTTGTTCTCTATTTTCTTGGAAGAGTTGGCTGCAAGAACCATTTGACAAGGTATCTAGCTCTGTGAAAACTTTAGAACCTGCTTTTCAGGTATCTGTTAAAGTTTGTACTGCAGTGGATAATTATACTGATCTTTCAATATCTGTTACTCCATTTACTTCATGAAATATGGAACGAGTCACATGTTGCATCACATTGCAAAAATTGCTACTATACTAACATGAAAAACCTTTCCAAATAATCTTCAACCCAAACAGGCTCTTCGATTTTCAATCAAGGAAAAGCTTAAAATTTTTATCCTGTTTTAAGTTTCGATCCAGTGAACAAATAAAAACTAATATCAATCTTGTATTGTCCATTTACACTTTCAAACATCACCTGGGAAGGGAGAAGCATACGATGTACATTTCTGGCTTGGAAAGGATACCAGCCAGGCATCCTCCACCTCTTTTTAATTGTGTAAAAACCATTTTTGGGGTTAAATTTAACTTTCATTCTGAAACTTTGGTAATAGGATGAGGCTGAAATAGCAGCTATCAAAATTGCTAAATTTACCCTCTCCAGCACCAGCTCTGTGACCCTTCCATTTTTGCATTGTGACTCCTCGCCAGTAGCATGCATCAGGTAGGAATTCTTTACCCCATTGAAGAATACTGGTAGGGCCTATTGAAAATTTCAAAGCCAAAAGCACCTCACCATCGCTTGGCAATAGTATTAATTCATGTTCAATACTCCAATTACTTTATCCTTTTGAATCAGCATCATATCAACCATCCCTACTTTTTTGAACTATATATATATATATATTATCATAATAACAAATATAACCTTACTAACAGGTCTAAAGTTCCCACGCCTTGCATGGGAAGCCACCCCTAGTATATATATATATATATATATAAGTTAAGGAAGTATGAAACCAATCATACGTACTAAGAAGGTTCTCTATTTAAATTAAAAAATACGATAGATTAAGTAGGAGAAGGGGCAGTACAATTGGGATTTTTGTACAATTGTGTGATTGTTAAATATTTTATATGATTTGGTGTATATTCACATTTCTTTATTGTACACATAATTTTTGTTCTTATATACCAACTCAATAATTTAATAAAAACACAATTGTAAACGCACAATACCTTCTAAAAAGAATACAACAACTGTATCAATTGTACAGCAAGCCCAATTATACTGGTCCTTCTCCGATTAAGTTAAGGAAGTATGAGACCAATCTTACGTATTAATTAAGAAGGTTCTATATGCAAAAAATTAAAGGCAAAAAACCAACTAACGTGACACTCCAAATTCCTAATAGTACATCCGCGCATGCTCCTGGTCCCAAACGTCCTTTAAGGATTTCCCATAAAGCACCTTGGAAAAAGCCTATGAATAATGCCGCAACTTGGCTCTGCAATGCAGGCTGATCCCGCTTCATGCCAAGAACTTACCTCACCGGTTCATGTGTACATAATGAAAATGATTTTGTTGTACTCAATTAGCATCAACGAAAATCATATTAGCAACAGTGAGAGTCATATTAAAAATCAAGCAATATTAATTTGCATCAATGGAAATACGTAGTCTCTCAATATTTACTTTGTATAATTAGTATGAAGGGAGCTGTTGACTACATTCCATCAGATATGTTTCTACCATAACTTCAGAGAAACAAGTTGATGCGCCGATGGGATGGCTGAATGGGGAGGAAACAGTGCTGACCATCGCCGGATTTTTTATTCCTGTCATATAAGAATATATAAGAAGTGGGGAGGGGTAGGAAAATTAGAAGCCAGAATCTCTAACTCTTGGGATCTCAATTTTAACAACTAGGTTAATGCCTCCAAGGCTAATTACTCCAGATAGTTCTCGGCGAGAAAATCTCTCCCAAAAAATTGTAACAAATTGATTCGTAAATACTAATCAATTAGCCATGTTATATAACAGTGAGAAATAACTCTAATTAAAATAAAAACTATATATATATAGACACACATTCCCTTTTATTTAGGAAAATTGACACTTGTGCACCAAACAAACTTTTCATTCCACAAATCTGACAGTGCTTCATGTAAGGATAAGAATCCTGATTTGAAGTGTAATAAGATCCTTCTAACAAGTCCCAAAGTGGTCATTGGCAACACTTTCATCAGATTTTTACACTTCTCAATTAACTCAACTACAGAAAATGAGATAGATTAAGAAGAATCATGGATACGGTTTGCATAGAAATACGCGACCTTACTTTTGCCTCTATTCTTCTGTGCAAGGTTTACGCCAATGTTGCTTGATTCCCAACAACAGGAATATGAACATGAGTTGTTAAAATAGATCAAGAGGAATGCTGTATTGGCTGATTGAGTGTGCATCAAAGTAACGAATCTTTTATGCCGTTTAATATATAAATACCTAAACTTATTGTACTTCATCCACTGTCTCACAAATTAAATTGCGAGTACGGCTTCTTTGTTAAATGATAAATATATATTCTAAATTAACTGAAATAAATATTAATCATGACATGATATTGATCGTTACACTTGTATGATGAATTTAGTACACAATAAAATTTGACTCATGAGCATATATTTAGGTGAAATGTGATTATTATCCTGTCACATAAAAATGAAATTAACGCGGATATGGTAAAGGAGAAAAGAATAATAAAAAGAAGGCTAGAAGAAGAAGATCTCTTCATTGTTCAAAAGGAAATGAATACTTTAGTGGTGGCTGGTTTCCATCTCGTTTCTATAGCTCAGAATTTTGTTTGAAAATCATGCAAGTGATTTCTGAGGTCATGGTTCAAGCAAATTCATATAAGAGGGAAACCTTGAATGCATGGTTGAAATATTCATCTGAGTCAGTTACGTAGTTCATTCACAGTATCAAAGTCGACAAAGAATTGCTTTGCTGCAAAGCATAGTAAGTAATACAAAGTTAGCTTCTAAATTTTTTATCTTCAAATTGAAAAAAAGAAAAAAGAAAAAAGTTTAGTAGTGAAATGGAATCGTTAAGAAAGAAAGAAATATATATTTATATAGATAACCCTCAAGCTGCTTTTGCTACATGGAAATCCTAAGCAATTGTTAGTTTTAGCATAAAAATTTATATGGTAGAATGAATCAAGAATTACAATTGAAAATTTTAATATCAATTTTCAATTATTCTAAAAATGTTAAAATTCCATGTAAATCAACATATAATATAGTAGAACAAATAAAACAAAAGTATAAAACATATCATGTCCTATAAATTAATCATGGGTAAGTAAGTCAAATTTCTATTAATCATATTCTATTTTGACATTTAAATATTGATTATAATAAATACTAGAAAATGAATGAATATGCCACTCTAACTTGTGTACTAGACACTCTAGAATGATAATTTTTTCCCCTACCATTTCAGATGCAAAGATCTTTCCATTATGAGCATTCTCGCACATGAAATGAGAGGTTAGAGTATCCAATGGGCACTTGTTAAAATGTTTAAAAAGAAATCCTTAACAAACATAAATAAAAAAAACCCTTTAACAGATAGCATGCTATTGTTATATGACCCTTTTATATAGATCACCTATAAAGTATAGCGTAGATATTTTATGACAATTAACATTATCCAAAAGAAAAAAGAAAAAGATATGATAAGAAACCATGGTCGCATGTTCCATTTTAGTCACTTTTCATATTTAATTTCATTTCATTTGGGAAAATTGATACTTGTTGCCTTAAATAATCTTTGTATTCGAGAAACTAGCAATTCGTTTTGTAAATATAAGAATCCCGACAATTTGTTTTACACTTTTTCACATGTTTTACGCTTTTCAATTAATTCAACAACAAAAGAGAGGGATACACAACTTTGCTTTTCTCTTTATTCTTGTGTGCAAGGTTAACGTCAATGTTTTCTGATTCCAAACGCTAGAATAAGGAATGCTTTATTCTTTAATTGAGTGTGCATCAAAGTAAGGAATTTTTTGTGCCATCCAATCTATACATTCCTGGACATATTTGTTGTTTCTAATTCTAAACAAACAAACAGTTTTCCACTTCGAAATACACAAATTTTCAGCTAACAACCATAAACAATGGCTGAATTGACTGTTCCAAAGATAATTGATCAATTAAGTGATGCTCTCATGAAGCAGCTTGGAGAGAAGGTCAACCTGGTGATGGGGGTTGAAGAGGAGGTGGCAAATATCTCCTCTAAGTTGGCAACCATTGAAAAAGTGCTGCATGATGCAAAGAGACGAAGGCTGAAGGACAGAAGTGTTGGAATTTGGCTAGAAAAGCTTGAGGACATAACATATGAGATGGATGATGTGCTGGACGAATGGAACTTCAAGATTCACAGAGCAAAGAATGAAGGAACTAACCAGAATGCCAGATTGCAGCCTACACTGTGGAACAAGGTTCGTTCCTTTATTTCATCCCTTTGTTCTTGTCTCAAACAAGTTCCTGTGCGTAGTGATATAGCTCAGAAAATAAAGAAAATAAATGAACAGCTAGAATTAACTTTGAAAGAGGCAGATCAATTCAAGTTTATTTCAAGTGTGGGGATTCCTGATTCTCAAGATTTTAAGCGAATTATGACTACCTCAATCATAGACGAATCAGAGATCTATGGTCGAGAATCTGATAAGGATGCTTTACTTGACCAAGTTTTGTCTAAGAGTAGTAGTCAAGGAAGAGATGGGGTTCAAATTATCTCTATAGTAGGGGCCGGGGGTAGTGGAAAGACCACACTTGCACAGTTACTCTTCAATGATGATAGAGTGAAGAACCATTTTGAACTTAAAAAAATGGATTTGCGTATCAGATCCTTTCGATGAGAAAAGGATCGCCAGAGCAATCCTTGAGAGTCCAGGAAAGAGTTCTCCTGATTCGTCAGAGTTGGAACCACTGCTCCAACTGTTGAAAGAAACTTTTTCTGGTAAGAGATTCCTGCTTGTCCTAGATGATGTCTGGACAAAGGAACACTCAAAGTGGAAACCTTTCCAATACTTTCTCAAGGATGGTACTCCCGGAAGTGTAATATTGGTGACAACCAGGAGTCTGGAAGTGGCCAGAGCGGTGGGAACAACTCATACTCACCTGATGGCTTTGATGTCTGACTCTGATTGTTGGCAAATAGTGCGAAGGATAGCATTTGGTGGAAGATCAGAAGAGTGGCGTAAGAAAAGGGAAAGCATTGGGCAGAAAATTGCAGAAAAATGTAAGGGGTTGCCACTTGCTTTGAAGACTATGGGAAGCTTGTTACGGCTCAAAGATACCGTACAACAATGGCAGAATGTTTTGGACAGTGAGATATGGCAATTGGAGGAAGAGTTGTCCCCGGAGCAGAAACTTTTCCCTCATTTGTATTTAAGCTACAACGAGTTGTCCCCAGAGCTGAAACGTTGCTTCTCCTATTGTGCTGTCTTTCCCAAAGATCATGAGATATATGTAGAAGAGCTTATTTGACTGTGGATGGCACAAGGTTATGTTCACCCAAGACGGAGAGGTGAGAGCTTGGAGCTGGTGGGCCTTGAGTACTTCAACAATTTGGCAATGCGTTCCTTTTTTCAAGAATTAGAAAAAGTTGAGGCTTACTATGGGTTAACTGAATATATGAAGTGCAAGATGCATGACATAGTGCATGATTTTGCACAATTTCTCACAAAAAATGAATGTCATGCACTTGATGGAACTGGAAGAAATTCATCTAGTGAAAGACCACGTCATCTAACAATTTTGGAAGAAGGCACTGAGGAGGAGATGTTTAGTTCTCGAGTCGTTGATTTTGGACGGCTCAGGAGCTTTTTAACTTTTCATAGATTTGAAAGAGTAGTTCCCCAAAATCTGTGCAGTTTGAAATGCGTGAGAACTCTGGCTTTAAATCGTTGTGAGCTAGCTGAAATCCCAGCCGAGATCGGAAGGTTGATTCATCTTCGGCACTTGGAGTTAAGTGATAATCCTTTCATTACACTGCCAGAAGCTATATGTGATCTATATTATCTGGAAACTTTGAATATCAATGATTGTGGACAGCTTTCGTGCCTTCCTGAAAGGATTGAAGGCCTTGTACACTTGAGGCACCTTTTCAGTGAGGACACCGATGATTTAGGTCAAATTCCACAAGGACTCAGGAAGCTGACGTCACTTTGTACTTTGACTGGGTTCATTGCCAGGAGCAACTTTGATGATTTGGCAATTCTGAAGGACCTGAACCAACTGGAAAGATTGGTCATTAAAATTAAAAGAGAAATAGATTTTGGGAGTGCAAAACTTGACAAGAAAATCAACATGCATGAAATGTTTTTACTCTTAGAACAACTTGCACTAGTTGGCTATCCAGGAGCCCAGTTACCAAGTTGGCTTGTGACGAAATCTCACGCCAATAACTTGACGAGGCTAATTATCAGTGGGCCCCGTAACATCTCATCCTTGCATGCCTTGTGGAAGCTATCATCCCTAGAAGAGCTTAAGCTCGGGGAAGCGGAAAAGCTGGAATGTTTGGGTAAGGAATTCTTTGGAGTTACAAAAACACTACATGAGAGTAGTCGTGATGCTCTTGATACATTGTCAGCCTCCGAGTCATCATTCTCAGCTGAAGCAGTGGCATTTCCAAATTTAAGAAAATTACATTTTCGTCGCTTCCAAAATTGGACAAATTGGGAAGAGTTAAGTGAAGATGATGAAGAAGTTACGGTCTCCATCATGCCACGCCTGGAGAAGCTAAAAATTAGTCAATGTTACAAGCTTGAAGCTCTGCGACATCGCATCCTCAGCAAGATATCATCTCTCAAAAATTTGGATATTCAATATTGCTACAAGTTGAGGAATCATTACTCTGACAAAACAGGAGATGGCTGGAAAAAGATATCACACATTTCTCAAGTTCACATATCCGATTATTAGTATTAATCTACTCAGGTATGGTTACTCACACATTTTTTTTATATATCTATCATCTTTGAAGTCAAATAATTACAACTTATAGAATTACAACAAACTAAGGCCTGCTCTGTGGAATAAGACATGTGCTTAATAAGAATCACATGTTAACAAAGCCATATGTATATTGAAACTATGAATTATTCATTAATAGTTTAGAATGGTTTTTTTTTATTGAGAAGATGCAAGTCATTAACTAGTAAATACAACACTAAATTTCTAACAATATCTAACTGTAAACTCTTGAGTTTGGAATTCCATTTATATCTTGTCTTTTTATCCTTTTATTTATTTATTTTTTGCTTTTGCCCTTTGTTTTCCAGATAATTGCTCATTGATGGCTCAAAGTGAAGCTACAGCAGAAGACTTTGAGGGATCAACCTCTATGTCAACTTTTCACTTGGGTTCAGGTAAAATTTCAAATAATTGTAAATATGGTTGAAGAGGTACATCCACTTACTTTGTTCAAAATCATTTGTTGAAAGCGTATGTAGCGTTACAAATTGCCAAATTGAATTTCAAGTGGTTACACTACCAGTCTTTATTTCTTCAAATTATTATTGTCGTATTGTGTAAGGATCGAAGACAACCTAAGAGGGGAGTGAATTAGGTTTTCAAAAACCAGCTAAGATATAGGCCACCTTTTTTTCACAGTCTACCTTTCTTTTTTCAAGGACCACCCAATGGACCAGGTAACAAGAGAACACAGGTATTCGTAAGATGAAGAGGAGAACAGTTTGTGTATAAAAGCAGTAAATGAAAGTAGAAAACCAAACCAGGGTTCAAACACAACTGAGGTTTGAACAAAACTTTTATATACCAAGTTACTTCATGTTGAACAAACTTGCAGCCAATATCTTGTGTATAATGAAGGGATCACTTCCTTCTTACCCCAAACCACACTTGGTCAAGTAAGGAAGTTTTACAAATACTCGAATAACCCTCACTGATCTACACTACTGAAGAAGCTGTGTCACACTTGAAAAACTACAAGAAGATTGCACAAGCTAAGAGTACAAGAGTTCCTTTTGAGTATTCTAACACTTGAATCACTCACGATCTAATGTAGATTTGATGTACAAAGTTATTCTGAGGTGGTTGAATTTGTTCTTTTTATAGGAGACCAGAAAGTTCTTCGATTAATGCTGTCAACGGGTAGAAGGCAACTGAAGAGTCAACTAGCCGTTGGTACTGTCGGACGTCCGATGTTTAGTTTTCATGCGTCTGAACGAGATCAATGAGTTCTGGAAGTTTTCTTGAATCCCTTAGGACGTCCGATCGTGCGTCCGAGGGTAGGATGCATACTTGGACTTTCTTCTTCAATTCCTTCGGACGGCCGATGCGTCCAGAGTGTTGCGTCCGAAGAGCAGCAACACTTGTCGGACGTCCGATACTCAGGTGTTGAGCGTCCGATCATGATCAGTAATCATAGAAGCCCTGGCTTGTCTTCTTCGAACGTCCGAGTCTGAGTTCTTCACATGTCCGAAGATACTCAAAGGATGTCGGACGTCCGATACTCTCCTTTTGTGCGTCCGACATCATCCTCAGCACTCTTCATCCTTTTTTATCTTCTTTTTCTGCTTTAAATCCACAGACCTGTTTGGTGTCATTTCTGAAAAGGGTCTCTACAAAAAGTATTAGTAACATCCATTTGTTTTGTAATCATCAAAAGATATGAATTGAGATAAACAATCTTCCCCTTTTTGATGATGACAAAACATTTGGATAGAGAAAAAAATATAACAGCTCCCCCTAACGAAGTGCATGAGTAGCTCCCCCTAACGAATTGCATGAGTATACAGGAAGAAACGCAATCAACATCATCAGTGCTAATCCAACTCAACTCCCCCTGACTAGTTATTTTACACCATCAGTGCTAATCCAACTCAACTCCCCCTGAAACTGACTCCTCCTGACTAGTTATTTTACACCATCAGTGCTAATCCAAATCCAATTCTCCCCCTTTTTGTCATCACAAGATTGAGTATCAGTTTTGGTACCAGCAGTACGTCCCATCAGAAATATTATCAGTATATTCATTTACAATGTACAACACAGTTTGGAATCAATCATTTAGCATATATCAAAAACACATAACCAATCATAACACCCATTCAAAACATTCATAACAAACACTTAGTTATAACATTCATAAACAGTAGAAAATATCCAGTTGTACAGACCAGGTGTTTAACACTTAGTACAAAAGTGCAATGCAAAAGATGAACTATAATCCTAGATTAAGGTGCAGTGACCTAGTAGTGCCTAGATGGTGATTTTAGATGATCCAGGCCTTCTCCTGGCTAGACGATACTGTGCAGGATCCTCTTCTTTCTCAGTTTCTTCATCACCATCTTCATCTGATTCCTCAGTTGCTGGAGCCTTGCCTTTATCCTTGGGCTGAGAACTGGAAGCTGGTGTGGTCTCAGTACCAGTTGTTGGTCTTGTGGGCACAGATCTTGGCTCATTTACATTGTTCTCAGGTATTGGAGGAACAAGAAGGTTTCTTTTTTCAATGAAGGAGGATTTTTGGTCAGAGGTCATGGTCATCATGAGACCTTCTTCAATAAGCAAGACATGCTGTTTGAGATCTTCAAGCAAGGAAATGACTTCAGAATTGGATGCAAAGGACTTGCTAGCAGACTTTCTGGGGTGAATGGTGAAAGAAGAGACAAAGTCTGACTGATCACGAGGAGTCCTAGGAGTGACAGGGGTTTCATGAAAATTTTTTCTTCTAGACTCAGCCACAGTCTCCTTATAGCACCAATGGCCTTCAAAAAATTTTAAGTTCTTTCGCTCAAAGTAAGCTTTTGAGAAAACTGATGAAGCATTGTTTTTGGGAGATTTTCCAGAAAAAGAAATTTCAAAATGGGCAAAGATAGGGGTTAGAAATCTGCCATACGAGAGCTTCCTACGACTGTCAGTGCTAATTTTAAGCAAAAACTTGCACATTACAAATCCAAAGTCAATGCGAATTTTTTCAACAAAGCAGTAGAACAGATAGAGTTCCATTTTGTTTGCATCTGTTCTGTGGCCATCAGTTGGCACCAACAGATTTGAAATGATGGTGAAGATGATCAGATTCTGAGGACTGAGATCATCCAGTCTTGCCTCAGCAGGAGTATTGAATGTGGTTTGAAAATAGGTCATGAGTTTAGCATTGTAAAAATGATGGTAGGTAGAAGGAAATTCCTCATACGAAAAGAAATTTGCAATTTTTCCTTTGAAACTAGGTTCAATACTGGTTTTCAGAATGGAATTCACAATGTCAGGAGTTAACATGATGTCTACAGAATTGACCCTAGAGATGAGTTCAGTATGTGATTTACCCTTTCTAAGGTTAGCAAAGAATTGATAAAGCATGTCAGGGTAAAAGACATTAGGAATGGTCAGAATATGAGTCCATTTCTGGAATTCAAACAGTTTGATAACAAGTTCAAGGTCAACCTTACGGAATTCATAGGGAAGGATGAGCCTTTGGATGATAAACCTTTTTTGAGAGACTAACTCAAATCTGTCTCTGGCTTCATCATCAATGAACTTTGGAAGAGGAGTGGGTTCTTCTACTGGCTGAGACACAGGATCCTTTCCAGAACGTTTCCTGTTTGAGGTTTGTGTAGCAGATGCCTCTACATTTTGAGCCTCAGTTCTTGTCCTTGGAGACTTCCTGGTAGAGGGTTCAGGAGTTTTCTGACTCCCAGTAGTGTTTCCTTCATTCTGCTGATCATCAGAGGGATCAGCAGACTGCTTTTTCTTGGATTGGGGAGTGCTCTTCCTCTTTGCAGTCTTCTTTCTTTTAGCAGAGGACCTTGCGACAGTTTTATCACCCTGGAGAGCCTGCTCTGGTTCCTCATTTCCACCAACAATGTTTTCTTCAGAGTTTTGCCATTCCATCTGCTCATCAGATGATTCAGCAGTTGGAATATCCAGTTTTCTTTGGGCAGTTTGCTTTACCTTACCACCACGAGTCACAATCTTCTTTTTGGGTGCCACAGGAGGTGGTTTCAAAATTTCAATTTCTTCATCCCTAAGCCTAAAGGATCGTCCGGCACTAGTAGATCCTCCTCTGATTCTAACCATGATGCAATGTGGATGTGATTTTTGATACGGAAGGTGGTGTACAGAGGAAGAATGCAATAAGAACCAACTAGAGTGCACTAAGAAGCCGCAAGGAGGGAGTTATGTGAAGTTAGAGTTTCGTATGTGAATTGGAAGTTTTGGGGTAGTTGGGGGTTAGGAGTGATTTTTATGAGTGATTAATGAGCAATAGAGGTGTAATTGAGTTGGTTGGTTCAATTTCTCGGAACTTGGTTTGAGGAGAGAGGAATTTGAATTTCAAATATTAGAGGAAACTGAAAGGTTGCGTCCAAGACTTATGGAGGAAAATGAACTGAGAAGAATGGGTAACTGCCTTATAGGACTCAATTTTTGAGTGTCGGACGTCCAAACGAAGTGAAACGTCCGACACAACCGTCCGAACCAGGGTTTTTCTGAAACTCGGACGAAGAACATTGTCGGACGTCCGTTCCAATTTATCGGACGTCCGATAAAGATTGACTAGAAATAGGATTTAGAATATCTTTTCTGACACGCCCAATTTTGTTCTCAAGGACACAAATTGATCTAGCGGAAGAGTTTTTGTGAGGATATCAGCGATCTGTTCTTTAGAACAGACAAACTCAACACGGATTACCCCTTTGGAGACAAGATCGCGAATGAAATGATGCTTTATATCAATGTGCTTAGTCCTAGAGTGTTGAATGGAATTTTTTGTTAGATTGATTGCACTAGTGTTGTCACAGTACATGGGTACACATTCATATACTAAACCAAAGTCATTCAATGTGTTTTTCATCCATAACAATTGAGCACAGCAAGCACCAGCAGCAACATATTCAGCTTCAGTAGTGGACAGTGAGATAGCATTTTATTTTTTACTAAACCAAGAAACCAAGCAATTTCCAAGAAAGTTGCATATGCCAGTAGTACTTTTTCTATCTATTTTACAACCACCAAAATCAGCATCAGAGATTCTACACAAAGGAAGTTCATGACATTTTGGATACCACAAGCCAAAATTTAAGGTTCTTTTAACATATCTCAAGATTCTTTTTACCGCATTCAAGTGTGATTCCTTTGGACATGATTGAAATCGAGCACATAAGCACACAGCAAACATGATGTCAGGCCTACTAGCAGTTAAATAAAGTAAACTTCTAATCATACCTCTGTACTTCTTTTCCTCAACTTTTGTACCTTCTTCATTTTTGTCAAGTTTGGTAGATGTGCACATAGGTGTTCCAACAGGTTTTGAATCCTCCATTCCGAATCTTTTCAGCAACTCCTTGGTGTATTTTGTTTGATTTATAAATGTTCCATCTTGGGTTTGAATTACTTGGAGTCCAAGAAAGAAGTTCAGTTCTCCCATCATGCTCATTTCAAATTCTTTTTGCATGATAATGGAAAAGTCCTTGCACAAATTCTCATTAGTAGCACCAAATATGATATCATCCACATATATTTGCACAATTAAAAGATCTCGTGAGCTTTGTTTTATGAAAAGTGTTGTATCTACAATGCCCCTTTTAAAATCATTTTCAATCAAAAATCCACTCAGACGTTCATACCATGCTCTAGGAGCTTGCTTTAATCCGTATAAAGTTTTTGAGAGTTTAAACACGTGATCTAGATAAGATTCATTTTCAAAACCAGGAGGTTGGTCAACATAGACTTCTTGATCTATAAAGCCATTTAAGAAAGCACTCTTAACATCCATTTGAAATAATTTAAAATTCTTGAAACATGCAAATGTTAAAAGCATTCTTATGGACTCCAGCCTGGCCACAGGTGCAAAAGACTCATCAAAGTCTATTCCCTCTTCTTGAGTGTATCCCTTAGCCACCAGCCTGGCCTTATTTCTAACAACCTCCCATTTATCATTCATTTTGTTTCTAAAAACCCACTTTGTGCCAATGATAAGATGGCCTTGTGGTCTGGCAACCATGGTCCAAACCTTGTTTCTTTCAAATTGGATTAACTCCTCTTCCATAGCTAAAATCTAGTGCTCATCATTCAATGCATCAACAACATTTTTAGGTTCAATATGTGATACAAAAGCAAGATTATCTACTAGGTGTCTAGAGGAACGAGTTCTAACCTTTTCAGATGGATCACCAATTATAAGCTCCCTAGGATGATTATGAACAAATTTCCAGGCTCTTGGAAGATCATTAGGAGTAGTGGTATTTCTCTCATTCACTTCTCCAGCTGGACTGACCTGAGTGTCAATATCCTTTGAATCAGTTTCTGGTGAGGCAGAGTCATGATTATTGATTGCTAGCTTCTTTAGTTCTTCTTGAACACCTGTATCATCATCTTCACCACAACTCTTAGAGATGTCACCATCCGATTCATCAAAAGTAATATGTATCACCTCCTCTATAATCAGTGTCCTACGATTATAAACTCTGAAACCTCTTTTGTTTTCACAATATCCCAAGAAAATTCTCTCATCAGATTTCTTGTCAAACTTTCCAAGATGTTCCTTGATATTCAAAATGAAACATTTACAACAAAATACTTTGAAATAACCAACAATAGGCTTTTTGTCAAACATGAGCTCATAGGAGGTTTTGTTCAAAATTGGTCTTAGAAGAACTCTGTTCATGGTATAACAGGCTGTGTTTATGGCTTCACCTCAAAAATATTTTGGTAAATTGCATTCACTAAGCATGGTTCTAGCAGCCTCTTGGAGAGTTCTATTTTTTCTTTCTACAACTCCATTTTGTTGGGGGACTCTAGCAATAGAAAATTCATGAGTAATGCCATTATGGTCACAAAATTCTGGAAAACCACAAAACTTGAATTCTGTCCCATTATCACTTCTAATCCTGACGATTTTCAAGCCAAGCAGATTTTGCACTTTGGCAAATAATGAGGTAAAATTCTTAAAGGCATCATCTTTATGAGCAAGGAATATCACCCAGGTATATCTAGAATAATCATCAACAATCACAAAACAATATTTTTTACCACCAAGGCTTGTAGTTTGTGTAGGACCAAACAGGTCAAGATGTAAAAGTTCAAGTGGTTTTGAAGTAGAAACACTTTTCTTGGGTTTAAAAGATACCTTGACTTGTTTTCCAAATTGGCAGGCATCACAAATCCTGTCCTTTTCAAATCTGATTTTTGGGAGACCTCTAACAAGTTCCTTTTTAGAGATTTCTTTTAGCAAATTCATATTGAAGTGACACAGCCTTCTGTGCCATAACCAAGGATCCTCATTTGCTATTTTGAGACATTTGAGATAGGAGGAATCAATTTTTTCAAGAACAACTACATAGACATCATTAACTCTTTTTCCTTTGAAGACAATGTTGAACTTTGAGTCAAATATGAGACATTCAAGCTTTTTGAACAATACAAACAAATTTCTATCACACAGTTGGCTAATACTTAATAAATTGTAGCTCAGATTGTCAACGAGAAGAACATTGTGGATAAAGGTTTGACCATTCTTACCAACATCACCAATACCAACAGTTTTGGCTTTGTTATCATCTCCAAACGTTACCTTTCCACTTGCTTTTTACTTGAGTTTAATGAATTGTGATGCATCACCAGTCATATGTCTTGAACATCCACTATCAATGAACCATTTTGATTCTTCAGGAATGTTATCCTGATTTACCAACACACAAACCCACAAGATAATATTTGGTACCCTTTACATGTTGGGTTCTTGAGAGTTAGTCTTATGTCTAACTATCCACATGCATCTCATGCCATTCCTCATGTTTTTTTTAACATAACAGTTGCTATTCATGTGACCAAATTGACAACAAAAGCTGCATACTGACATTGGATCAATCAAATGTATAGGTTTCATGAATCTGACTAGCCTTCTCCTGTGAATAGTAAACTCATTTGCATTCTGATTCAGTCTTATTTGATGAGTGTTAACATAAGGTACAGTGTCATTCTTTTGAAGATGGTTCTGTTTCAAATAGTATAACAATTGACATAAATCATCCATCATTCTTTTTAGGCTACTTTGCTCACTTCTGAGTATTTCACATAAATTTTTCTTTTTGTAAAGTTCAGCAAGTACATCAGTTTCAGTCCTTTTCAGGTTATCATTTTCATGTTTAAGACACTTGTTTTGTCGAAAAAGATTTGCATTGTCTTGTATTAGAAAGCTAATTTTTTTCTTTATTTCCTTGTTTTTAACATAGGATTCTTTCAAGCTGTTATGCATTTTTTCTAGAAAAGAATTAATGTCATCATCAGATTCACTATCACTATTGGTTTGAGAGTTGCGTTGTGTTACCTCTTCATCTCCAATGGCCATGAAGGCCACTTGAGCATATTCCTCTTCTTCTTCAACTTCGCCTTCTGATTTGCAATCATTCCAGGTAATCTGGAAATTGTTGAACTTTGATTTTCGTTCAACCTTGCTTTCCTTATTTTTCTTCATTGGACACTCATTTGCATAGTGTCCTGGTTGGCCACATTCAAAACATTTATCAGTTAGCTTCTTGTTGAACTCCAGTTTCCCTCTGTTTCTGAAGTCATTAGACTGATTTGGGAAGGAATTGCTGGACCCGCCTTTTCTAAATCTTCTCTTGTTGAGAAATCTTTTGAACCCTCTTGTGATGAGTGCAATATCACTGTCATCACCTTCCAAATCATTTTCATCCTGTGAGGCTGGTTCATCTTCATCTTGTGAAGCCTTTAGAGCAATACTCTTTCTTCCTTTTGCGTTTTCTTCATCCTGTATCTTAGATTTAAGTTTCAGTTCGTAAGAAGTTAGAGAGTTAATCAGAGATTCAATGGATAAGGAATTTAGATCCTTGGCTTCCTCTATAGCAGTCACTTTGCTTTTCCAATCCTTTGATAGAGCATTCAGAATTTTTCTGTTCTTTTCACCTAGAGGGTACTCCTTCTCAAGCACCTCTAAATCCTTGATCAGATCATTGAATCTACAGTACATTTTGTCGATATTTTCATGAGGCTCCATCTTAAAAGATTCATATTTAGTGACCAGAATGGATTTTTTCTGTTCTCTCACGTTGTCACTACCCTCATGAATTTCTCTTAGCTTATCCCACATTTTTTTGGCAAATTTACATCCTTTTACTCTAATTGACTCATTTGAGTCTAAGGCACTATAAAGTGCATTCATAGCTTTGGCATTCAGTGTGAGATTGGTTCTATCTTGAGCATTCATCTTAGCTCTTGTTTTTGGCCGCAACATACCTGTTTCTGCATCAAGAAAGTTAGCATCATGCGGTCCTTCATTCACAATAAACCATAGCTCAATATCAATGGATTGCAAGAAGATAACCATTCTTTCTTTCCAGCTAACATAATTGGAACCAGTAAATATGGGAGGCCTAGTAACAGACTGCCCCTCAACAAACACAGCATGACTGGTTGTCATTATTACTCCAAGCCGCTTGAGCTTAATCTCTAGGAGACCAAACTCTGATACCAATTGTAAGGATCGAAGACAACCTAAGAGGGGGTGAATTAGGTTTTCAAAAACCAGCTAAGATATAGGCCACCTTTTTTTCATAGTCTACCTTTCTTTTTTCAAGGACCACCAAATGGACCAGGTAACAAGAGAACACAGGTATTCGTAAGATGAAAAGGAGAACAGTTTGTGTATAAAAGCAGTAAATGAAAGTAGAAAACCAAACCAAGGTTCAAACACAACTGAGGTTTGAACAAAATTTTTGTATACCAAGTTACTTCAAGTTGAACAAACTTGCAGCCAATATCTTGTGTACAAGGGAGGGATCACTTCCTTCTTGCCCCAAACCACACTTGGTCAAGCAAGGAAGTTTTACAAACACTCGAATAACCCTCACTAATCTACACTATTGAAGAAGCTATGTCACACTTGAAAAACTACAAGAAGATTGCACAAGCTAAAAGTACAAGAGTTCCTTTTGAATATTCTAACACTTGAATCACTCACGATCTGATGTAGACTTGATGTACAAAGTTATTCTGAGGTGGTTGAATTTGTTCTTTTTATAGGAGACCAGAAAGTGCTTCAATTAATGCTGTCAACGGGTAGAAGGCAACTGAAGAGTCAACTAGCCGTTGGTGCTGTCGGACGTCCGATGTTTAGTTTTCATGCGTCCGAACGAGATCAATGAGTTCTGGAAGTTTTCTTGAATCCCTTAGGACGTCTGATCGTGCGTCCGAGGGTAGGATGCATACTTGGACTTTCTTCTTCAATTCCTTCGGACGGCCAATACGTCCAGAGTGTTGCGTCCGAAGAGCATCAACACTTGTCGGACGTCCCATACTCAGGTGTTGAGCGTCCGATCATGATCAGTAATCATAGAAGCCCTGGCTTGTCTTCTTCGGACGTCCGAGTCTGAGTTCTTCACACGTCCGAAGATACTCAAAGGATGTCGGACGTCCGATACTCTCCTTTTGTGCGTCTGACATCATCCTCAGCACTCTTCATCCTTTTTGATCTTCTTTTTCTGCTTTAAATCCACAGACCTGTTTGGTGTCATTTCTGAAAAGGGTCTCTACAAAAAGTATTAGTAACATCCATTTGTTTTGTAATCATCAAAAGATATGAATTGAGATAAACATATTGTATCTAAGATTGTGTAGATTTAATAAAGAAGAAAGTTTGTACTTCATGCTTACCTATATAGTGTATTATTGACAATCTATTATTAGCGCACCTATTTTATGGTATTATTCTAAAAATAACATGAATTCAAATTTGAAATTCAATAATGCACATGTTGGCATGCAATAATTAAAAGTCAATAATAATAAAAAAATCACTACACTATGAGCGTATAAAAAATTAATCCTTATTCTAATGGTTAAAAGTGAACAAGTTGACAAATTATTCTTTATCTTGTTTCCTTTATTAAAAAATGTTTACATAGATAACTAGAATAACAAAAACTCAGACTACAAAAGTGCATTACACTTAAAGGCACCAAAACTCATGATACCTTGATGGTAAAAACAGTGGTAGTTCTAGTAGTAGTAATGACAATGATTTGTTAATAATACTTTCTTTTAAAAGTGAATGGACTAATTAGCTTTTTTTAAAAACAATTAAGAAGGGAAGAAATCGAATTTAAGAAACAGGAGGGGATAAGGTGAGTTACAGCCCACAGAATTTTGAACTTGAAAGTTTGCAAGGCATATCATAATAAATCAATTATTTGCATACTTCACATATATGAACCAGTTTAACAAACTATCCATATTCCAAAATTGAATATCATCCTTTGTTTATTCACTACTATATATGTTCAACACTTAGTTGAAAATATGCCTTCCCCATCTCTACTTCCTAATCATTTAAAATAATTGAAACAATTTTTATAAAATAGTTGAAAAATTCAGACATGTAATTAATTATCTTCAAGTTGATTGAAGCTTTGACACATCAGATTTCATTGTATTTAATTCAACTCCAGCAGTTAGTTATATTTTAATTCTTTCTATAAAGGCTGTTAAATTATTTAATCCATAAAACTCACATTTTAACTGTGAAATTGGGCAGCCCTAACCTAATTACTTTCGTAATTGAAATCACTATCTCTCAAGTAGACATTACCTGATCAAAAATTCCATCTCTGGAGAAGCAAAATTGGTACTTCCCGTTCAGCTTCCAGAAAATCGAATCATGAAAGAATTCCCAAAGAAACAACAGAATCTTGCCCAATGCTACTAGATTGCTACTTAAGTTACCAGGCTTGACAAGAAACTGGCACTAGTTTCACCAAGAAGTTTGTTTACAAGTTGACAAAAATCCCTACAAACATCAAATTAGAAACCAACGTAGTTCATGAGTATAGAAGAAACTGTTATATAAGGTTACAAAAATCCCAACAAATACTCCATGTAACCCAATGTAGCCCACGACTGAATGCATGCAGGGAATTACAACACAAAATCTTTGGAGTAAGGAATCCTATTCTGCCTGCTGAGAAGGTTCAGAAGAGAAGAATTACAACAGTACAAAGCTCTAATGTTGGTCGACAGCACCTGCTTCCTAAAATTCAGATGGTGTTCAAACAAAGAAGCCATTTCAATCTGCAATACAACTCAAACAAGGAAACCAATTCATCCTTGGTACCGGATCATGAATAGACATTATTAGAGAGGAAAATGCAGATCAGGAACATTTATTTCTAAAATATGACACAACAGGAACATTTATGTCTAAATATTACATAACACATTATTTTGTCAGACCCAGGATACAAAACGAACATCATGCCATTAAATATGCTATGACAGCAAACAGACTCTTCCTGCCAGAGTTTCTTCCTCACAAGATGATGACCTAAAGAAGGACAATATTATGTGCAACAATCAATCAGACTTGGATTTAGAAGCCTACTGATAAATGCATGCACTGTTATAAACTAGCAACTTGGAACTAATAAAAGGTAGATATTTCAGAGTCTTGCCGAGAGACTCTGGTTGGGAAACCAGTAATATCACAGAGACCCACCAATGGTCATTATGGAGTTCAATCCCTTATTTGCCTTCTAACTCCCATTTTTAACTCCCAAAGTAATTCATTTCGGATGATTGATACCTCACTGCTTAAGTAAGAAGTCCCTTTCCAAGCATTACTATCAGTTGTATTCTACTAAATCATATTGAGAGAAGACCTGTTACAAGGGCAAAACCCAGTAGAGAAGAAATACGTTAAACCACCCCTTTCCAATGGACCCGAACCATAAAGAAAAACAAAAAAGGTTCTCTATTGATGAGATTTTATTTAAACGGAACACAAACCAGATACTATCCACAAAGAAAACAATTCACCATACAGCAAATAAATACTCCATGGAGTAAAATGACAAGAAAATGAAGAGACGAGAAGAAAAAAACTCAACAAAATGAAATTGACTTACAGCTGTCAGCACTGCTTCAGCACCTTTATTTCCGGACTTACCACCAGCTCGATTGAAAGCCTGCATTTATCATATTGTAACTTTAAGAAATGGGTTACCAATGGAAAAAATTGTAGAATACTAGTAAAGATCAGGGTGACAATTTCCATCAGCATAGACATTTTACCAAAAATTAGCCACAGGATGATTATCATATACAGCAACATGACAATTATATGATGAACTATTTTATGATTTTCTATGCAATAACTCCTGTGACAGAGTATAGGAGATCAGAAAGGTCAACCATGAGTTTTATTAAGCAAAAGAGAAATTTCATGAATTTACCTACTCCATGTCATCACAGGTCAAAACACGAAATACGCATGGAACACCTGGAATTCATTGAAAGGAAAATTAAATACTTCACCATTAAGCCACCATAAATGTTTTAAGACTGCATTCCATGGACAAAATTGTCTGTATTTGAAACACAAAAATGAAGTTATAGGTGTGCACACAACCAAGTTGATGATTCCCAAACACCTCAAGTACCTTTTATGAGGAATGTATCTGTAAACTCCTACACTAAACATCATCTGACATTTGAGAACATAAGACCCTCTGCTTCTGTGTCTATAAGCACAAAATGGGAAAAGCAGGTACAAGCACTATTCAGTGTACTTATTATGAGTTAGACAATTTCAAAGTGGTTCTATGTTGCAATAAACCACAAACATCTTTTAACAACAAAAGTTTTGGTGAGAAGTTCCCTTCCCTTTTCTAAATGCCTGATTGGTCTGCTCAGCAAACGTACAAAGTGGATTGCGGTTTTCTGACCCTCTTCTTCCCATTCAGGTTGAGTGTTTTTAACACAAAAACTAGGGGTGGCAATTTTCGACACGACTTGAAAACACGACACGAACCTAACACGAAATTAATGGGTTTGGATTGAGGTTACGGGAATTTGGGTCAGAATCGGGTTGAACCCGATGAACCCGAAAAGAAAACAGGTCGATTTCGGGTCAACCCGTGATGACCTGATATGACCCGTTTACGAATTAAAAATAATTTAATAAACATAAAAATAATTTTATCTAACTAAACTAAGTTATTCTTTTTTTCAAAGGCGTTAATTACTTAATCCTAAATGAATTTATGTAATTTGTGTGAAGTTGAAATTATTATATTTGGACAAATAATATATTATATTATTTTTTACTTTTATACTATTTTAATTTATTTTATATTTTGTTTGGGATAAAATACTTTTACGGTATTTAATTTATTTTAGATTTGGTTTGAAATTATTTATTTAAATTTTTATTACTTGATTATATAATTAGTTTTGTGAGAAATTAATTTTATTAGAAATTACAGTGATAAATTATTAAATTAAAATTAAATTTCGGGTTATTTCGGGTTGACCCGCCATCCCGTTAACCTGAAATTTTCGGGTTCGGGTCAGTATACCTGACCCGTCACGGGTTGGCGGGTCGGATTCGGGTCAACATATTTTCTGACGGGTCGGTCAGACCCGACCCGCCAACCTGATTTGGACCTTAATTGCCACCCATAACAAAAATCATCTGTCAACTAGGTAAAATTTTCCATCACTGCTACAACCTATGGATCAGTAGTATACACATTTACCAATCTTTTGATTCCTTTCTTAACAAACTTGTTTAACTAAGCCATTGGATATCTTGCTAATACAATCAATCTACCGAAGCTCCTCTAACGACTATTTCCCCTATGGCTGAATTCATGCTTTTAGTACTTCAAGTTATTAAATATTGGTTCTCCAGATAATATAGTGGTTTAGATAGTAGTCATTCCCAGTATATGAAATCATTAAGATCAAGAAAACTTGTGCATCATTTCCATTATGAAAGGCAATAATATTATTACAGTTTGTAGGTTGACATTTATTTCTTCATTAGGTATTGAAATAAACCGTATCCTGGGCTAGGAACCTATCCTGAAATGTAGGCGGGATGTGGATAATTCTCTTTCTTGGAAACCTGACCTCTTCCTCTCTCCTCCAAACATCTCAACAAACATAAAGTAAGAGGGAAGAATAAAAGACATCGTATTTACTTGCTTTGCACAAACTCCAATTTCATATAGATTTGGGAAAACAAAGTCACTTCTGATAATTATACAACTGAATCATTTTTCTTTGGCCCCAGTAAATTAACCCTCGTACTTTGTATCCCAAAAATCAGACACATAAGCAAATAAAATCCAGAGAGTCAATAAGTAGGGGAAAAAAAAAGAAAATACTCTAGGTAAATCAGGAAAATCTATTATAGAAAATTTTTTTCTTACACAGCATACGAGGAACAGAAATCTCATGCTGAGCAATGTACTATGATAGTGCATATATAGAAAGTGAATGAGCAAATGTGAGAGATATAATACAGAAAGTTACCGCCAACAGTGGAAAAGATATGCAAATAGTATTTCATCATGCACTGACTACGGGCAGGAAATAAGGAACTAGTAGCTGGTAATGAAGTCGAATGGTACCATAATTCGGCAATTAAAATGAATGAACAACTCAACCCATGAAACCTCATACAGATAACTAAGGATCTAAACGACCAACAAGATGTTTTAGCAGTCATTACATGTTTGTACTCTTAAGAAACAAAAAGTATCATAGAATCACTATTTTAAAGCAGAAGAAGCATCATAAAGTTACAAAAGTTGAAGGAACAATTTGTTCGCCAAATTGAACATTATCATCCAGCTGCTCTCATATCCAGATTCAGGTTTTCTATTCTTCAAATGAGTAAGAAGAAACATAACCACCATTTCTCTCTTTTTAGAAACTATAAGCAACCTGTTATAGTCTAGCTTTGTCAAATGTTACTAGATGACTAGCCATCATCCATCTGCCAAGAGCCAAAAAATATAAGTACAAGGGAAGAAATTAGGTCTGCATATTGTGTGCGCATGAGAGAAAGAGAGAGAGAGGGAGGGAGAGAGCAGTTGAGAGAGAGCATGATCTTCTCATTATGTTTTAGGAGTCCAATATCCACTAATATCCAATTTAGAAAGCAGTAATCACACCAAACCCTAATGCATCCTCTTTTCATTAGCACAATTAAAATTGTTTCTCTACTTCCAACCGAAATTTACATTTTCAATTTTGGAATACAAGGTTCAAATGTGGAAGAAGAATTTGATAATGATGGTTGATTTTATCAAATTTATGCGAAGTTAGAGCCATCACCACCATTTAAAGGGTAAGAATTCTATTACAATTAGTAAATACCAAAGAGTTCACTACTATATAATCTAGAAGTATATTATCAAGTCAAAAATAAATTAGAATGACCATGACTGTTGTGAATTTTCATTGGAAGAGCCTTGGTATGTGATTTTGTTAATGGCAGTAATGACTGAACTATTCCCTATTATAATTGGTGCCTTAGAAAATCTATCCCACCCATTGTACCCTTTCTCTTTTCTTCTGCGAGGCAGCCAATACAATCAAGAAAGGGAAGGAAACGAGTGTTACTTAAGGTAATCCTGAAGCTCGTAAAAACTGTCGGATTAAGGGAAACTTAGAAATCTCATCTAGTAGCAATAAGAAACCAGTCCCAAGCAGATATGCTTGAAACAAAAAACCTGAAATTAAGTAGCGTTTCTGCAAAAACTCTCCGTGCCCTTCTATAATGGAAGTTACATTATTTTTGCCATTAGTTCACATCAATTTACTACTAACAAATGTTAAGACTATTATATCAACTATTCCGCAGAGAGCATCATTTTTAAGCATTGCAATAAGATTCCTGGTACTAACTGCAGTGGCTTGCATAGCTTGAAACACCGGAATCAGACAACTCCTTCGGTCTGGGGACTCAAACAATGGCTCAGGTCTTAAGGCAAAAGCACCTTAGGAACAACAAAAAACTATTGTGTCTTAGGTATTCAGCAACACTCATCATAACAATGTTTTATCAAAGTTAAATTTATGCTCGTGCAATGTAAGGTGCATATTTGGCCTCATTCTGGTTGTCAACTGGTTATTTAACTTTCACGAACATGTCCAGTAAAATGCTCCAAAAACAATTCTAACTTTTAGTATTTGATCAAAAATTTTCCAAGAAACAATATACATGGCTAAACCAATACTTGTCTAAGAAGGTTTTCAGTTAACCAAGCATCAAAGCATGGAAAACTTTCATTAGAGATGACTAACTTAGGTAGATGTCTGTCCTCAGATTCATCTGGACCTGAGCCGTAAAGGCAGTTATGTAGCTAATAGTGTTTTAAAAAGGGGAGGGCTGGCCCTTACTTTGAAATGGGTCTGGATATTCTGAGGTAACGGAGTTGCCAAAGATCTAGTTCTGGCAGTGAGTGAGAAAGTTGATTTCCAAAGAGTTAAATGGAGAACAATTCAAAAAAGGGCAGAGCTGTTTAAAAGAGGTTTGACACAAAGATGCAGGGATGAACCTGATTCATAGGACTAGAAATTACTAATAAGACAAAATGATATAACATCTGATAGCCATCTTAAGGGGAATTAAAAAATATTATAACACCTGAAAGCCATCTTTAGGGGTGTTGGGCATGGCGTTTTGTCTCAGTTGAGGTAAGGTTAAAGCACCGAGCTGTAGGGCGTGAGCCCAACAAATTTTGAAACTTCAATGTTAATACATAGAAACTATGAATAATTTGCTATAAAAAAAATACTAATAAGTGCTTTAAATTTAAAAAATAGCACAGCGAATTAGAACTGATGGATAAATAAAACATACACTACAAAGTGAATTACTAATAAATAGGTGTCAAAAACACAATTCCTCCATCAAATCATTATCTATCTTTCACTTTATAAACTACTTATTTTAATTATTTTCCACAATTGGAAAATACATACAAGGTTGACCCAAAGCACAAGAAGAAAAAATTATAATGTTGATAGTAACATTATCTCAAGCCTTAAATCACACTACATGGCATATTTATACTAATAAGTACAATTCTTTTTTTTTTTGGAGTAATTAAAAAGAAAAAAAATGTTCATACGTAAATCACAAAAGTAATGAAGTGAAAAATGATGGTCCAGTAAAAATACCATGGATTAAGAGATTGGAATGTGCAACAAAGAGAGACCAAGTGCATTTCTACGTTTATAATTGTAAATGGTCCCACATTACAGAAGCAAATAATGCGTGTGAACATATGCAATATGAACTACAAACTTCTGACTGTGAAGTACTCCTAACAGATATGCATTACAGCACACACACATCAAACTTTGGGGCACAAAAGCCATGGCTTGTCACCTAAGTCATATACCCCAATTGTCAGGGCAAACACCCTTCAATACCCAAGCCCCACCTGCTTGTCCCAAGGCATTTTCGTTGCGAGGCACGTTTCTATAACATTGGTAGCTAATTCTTTATGCCATTTTTGCTCTATCTTTCACTCATCAAGCTTATTTTTTTCTTTTTCCTCATTTTCTGTATTGTAGTGGATTCATTGAAGAGTTTTTGGCATTTTGAATTACATCTCTCTCAACATATATTTATAGGTTCAGCTAAAAATCAAGATAGTACCCCATAAATGGTCCAATAGATCAGTCCAACATTAAGCAATGATTTGTCCCCCAAACAGAAAGACAGAAAAACATAGCATAAACTCTTGCAAATATGTGCATTTGTGGGAGGTTTAATCTTCATATGCTGAAGACAACACTTTCCAATCCAACAGCTTAACAAGTTTCAAATTTTATGAACAACTCGGGAAAACTAATATCCATAAGGATTCCAGCATTCACAGCAAATGAAGACAAGCAAAATCTAAAAGAGCATAATCTTTTACTGACAGTGAGAGCTCCGTGCATCATATGGAACACTCGACTGGTTCACAGATATGAGCAGGTTGATTTAAACATCAAGGATGCCCTTACATGAATAACTAATAATGTCACAGTTGATCTATGATATGGAGTAACAATTTTAGGGGGCCATTAAAGTTGAGAATACTGGATTCTGGCTAGTGTCAGTTACAATTAAGATACAAATACAAGAGTGAAATAGTAGCAATCATACTTACCATTTAATAGCCTGATGCAACTTGTTGAAGATATGTGATCTAATATTAGGAAAGATATGATTATAGTATCATGTATTAATTAGGTATCATATGATTATAGTATCATGTATTAATTAGGTAATAGATTGATTTAGATTAGCATGATTTTAGGATTTAAATTAGGTTACACTTGTGTGTATATATATGTATATTGTGTAGTCCTAATAAGAGGAAGAAAAGTATTTTCTCTCCATTTTTCTTAGGTTTCATGGTATCAGAGCCCTACCATCAAGGTTAGGGTCTCTGTCCGCTGCCAGAAAATTCAGTAGTCATCATTCGGTTCATCTGGTTCTGTATAGGACACATCTCTGTTCTATTCTTCACTCTTGTTTTAAAGAGTTCAGATCTGTCCTTTTTTTTGTTTTTATTCTGTTAATTCTGAACCCATGGCAGAAACGAAATCTGTCGTTACGTCTGATGTGGTTCCTGTGATGTCTAAGATCACGGACCACAAACTCAACAATTCTAACTATCTTGATTGGAGCAAAACAATTCGTTTTTATCTGCAAAGCATTGATAAAGACAATCATCTGACTGATGATCCTCCAAAAGATGGTTCAAGACAGACATGACTAAGGGAAGATGCTAGATTGTTCCTACAAATACGGAATTCTATTGACAGTGAGGTAATTAGCTTAATTAATCACTGTGAATTTGTTAAGGAGTTAATGGAGTATTTAGAATTTTTGTATTCTGGTAAAGGGAATATTTCTCGCATATATGAGGTGTGTCAAGCCTTTTATCGTGCAGAGAAACAAGATAAGTCTATCATGACTTATTTTATGGATTTTCAGAAAACTTATGAGGAGCTTAATCTGTTGTTACCGTTTAGTTCTGATGTGAAAGTTCAGCAAACTCAACGGGAACAGATGGCAATTATGAGTTTTTTGGCTGGTCTTTCACTTGAATTTGAGGCTGTTAAATCTCAGATTCTTTCCAGTCCTGAGATCTCATCCTTGCAAGATGTGCTTAGTAGGGTGTTTGGCACAGAGAATACCCAGTCTGTTCAGTCCAGCAGTGCTCTTGTTGGTTTTGGAAAACAGCAATACAAAGGTGGTGGTAAAGGAATTGACATTCGGGGACAGAATGCAGAAGTGGTTGTGTGTTACTATTGTCAAAAGCCGGGCCATATGAAGCGTGATTGTAAGAAATTGCAGTACAGGAACCATAGAACTCAATCCGCACATATTGCTTCTACTAATGATGCTATTAACCATGAAAAATCTGTTACGATCTCTGCAGATGAATTTGCTAAATTTTCTCAGTATCAAGAATCGTTAAAGTCTTCATCTACTCCCGTAATTGCCATCGCTGAGTCAGGTAAACCAAGCACATGCCTTGTGTCCTCGTCCTCCAAATGGGTAATTGATTCTGGTGCCACAGATCATATGACAGGTAATTCTAGTCTATTTTCCACCTTTCAGCCACACACATCTGCACCTACAGTTACCTTAGCTGATGGGTCAAAATCTCGTGTTCTTGGATCAGGCTCAGTTAACCCCACTCCATTAATCTCATTGTCATCTGTCTTAAGTTTGCCTGAGTTGTCCTTTAATCTAATTTCTATGAGTAAAATTACCCGTGCCGTCAATTGTTGTGCCCAATTCTTTCCTAACTAGTGCTTGTTTCAGGATCTTACGACGAAGCAGATTATTGGTAAAGGGTATGAATCTGGAGGTCTTTACATTCTTGACACACAGATACCAAAGCCCATAGCTTGTTCTGGAATTGTAACTCCATTTGAAGCATATTGTAGGCTGGGTCATCCTTCTCTCCCGTTGTTAAAGATACTTTGTCCACAATTTTAAAGTTTGTCTCTATTAGATTGTGAGTCTTGTCAATTTGCCAAACATCATCGTGTTAATCTGAGTCCTAGAGTCAATAAACGAGCTGATGCTCCTTTTGCATTAGTTCATTCAGATGTCTGGGGACCTAGTCCAGTCACTTTTAAAACTGGATTCAAGTATTTTGTTACTTTTGTTGATGACCATTCTCGTATGACTTGGTTATATTTAATGAAAAATCGGTCAGAGTTGTTTTCTCATTTTTGTGCTTTTTGTGCTGAGATTAAGACTCAATTTAAGCGTTCTGTACAAATATTGCGAAGTGACAATGCCAAAGAATATTTATTCGCACCTTTTCAATCTTATATGGTGCAAAATGGCATTATTCATCAAACCTCTTGTGTGGATACACCATCCCAAAACGGGGTCGCAGAACGAAAGAATAGACATTTGCTCGAAACTGCAAGAGCCTTATCATTTCAAATGCATGTTCCTAAACATTTTTGGGCTGATGCAGTGTCCACAGCTTACTTTCTAATTAATCGTCTGCCTTCATCTGTTTTGAATGGTGGGACTCCTTATAATACTCTTTTTCCAATTAGACCTTTGTTTCCCATCGAACCTAAAATCTTTGGGTGTACATGTTTTGTCCGTGACTCTCGTCCTCAAGTCACTAAATTAGACCCCAAATCATTGAAATGTATTTTTCTTGGTTATTCCCGTGTCCAAAAAGGATATAGATGTTATTGTCCTAGTCTTTGGAGGTACATTGTGTCAGTTGATGTTACTTTTCTTGAAAATACACCTTTTACCCCATCCTCATCTCATTCATGTCAGGAGGGGGATGATGATTTGTTAATCTATACAGTCACATCTTCAAGATTTTCCCCTGCTAAACCTCCAATTACTCAGGTATATTCTCGACGACAAAAGTCTCCTGCTGCATGCCCTGAACCAGTTCCTTCGTTACTAGATCCTGTCTCAAGTGATGATCTTCCTATTGCTCTTCGCAAAGGTAAGCGTCAATGCACTTATCCTGTGTCTTCGTGTGTATCTTATAATCATCACCTCTTCTTGTTCCTTTATTACATCTATTGATTCTATCTCCCTTCCTAAAACTGTTCATGAAGCCCTATTCCATCCCGGATGGCGCAATGCTATGATAGAGGAGATGAATGCTCTAGATGGTAATGATACTTGGAACTTAGTAAATTTACCTGCAGGGAAGAAGGCCATTGGGAGTAAGTGGGTTTTTGCAGTTAAATTCAATCCTGATGGGTCGGTTGCTCGGTTAAAAGCTCGCCTTGTTGCCAAAGGCTATGCTCAAATCTTTGGAGAGGATTATTCTGACACTTTTTCCCCTGTTGCTAAGTTAACATCTGTCAGGTTATTCATTTCTATGGCAGCCACTCATAATTGGCCTTTGCATCAACTAGATATCAAGAATGCCTTTCTTCATGGAGACCTCCAAGAGGAAGTTTATATGGAGCAACCACCAGGGTTTGTTGCTCAGGGGGAGTCTGGGAAGGTTTGTCATCTTCGGAAGTCCTTGTATGGACTGAAACAAAGTCCTCGTGCTTGGTTTGGAAAATTTAGTCTAGCAGTTGAAAGGTTTGGGATGTAGAAAAGCAAATCTGATCACTCTATTTTCTACAAACAGTCTGAAGCTGGTATTATTTTGTTGGTAGTATATGTGGATGATATTGTTATCACTGGGAATGATGCTGCAGGTATTTCATCTCTTAAAACTTTTCTCCATAGTCAATTCCAGACAAAGGATATGGGACTATTAAAGTATTTTTTGGGTATTGAGGTATCAAAGAGTAGGAAGGGGATATTCCTGTCCCAAAGAAAATATGTTCTTGACTTACTATCTGAAACAGGAAAATTGGGGGCTAAACCAGCTAGTACCCCAATGATCCCTAACTTGCAGCTTACAAAAGAAGGTGAATTGTTAGAAGATCCTGGGAGGTATAGAAGATTGGTTGGAAAGTTGAATTATCTTACAGTGACTCGTCCAGATATCGCGTATTCAGTTAGTGTTGTTAGTCAATATATGTCTAATCCTACTGTTACCCATTGGGCAGCTGTAGAACAAATTTTGTGTTATTTAAGAGGAGCTCCTGGACGTGGTATTCTGTATAAAAATCATGGTCATACTAGAATTGAGTGTTTTTCAGATGCTGATTGGGCAGGATGCAAGGCAGATCGAAGATCCACAACTGGATTTTGTGTCTTTGTTGGAGGAAACCTGGTCTCATGGAAGAGTAAGAAGCAAAATGTTGTCTCGCGATCGAGTGCAGAGTCAGAATATAGAGCTATGGCACAATCGACATATGAAATCATGTGGATAAATCAACTTCTAACTGAAGTAGGTCTCAAAACCTCAATGCCTGCAAAATTGTGGTGTGATAACCAAGCGGCTCTTCATATTGCATCCAATCCCGTATTTCATGAGCGAACAAAACACATCGAAATAGATTGTCATTTTATTCGTGAGAAAATACAGCAGGGCTTGATTTCTACAGGATTTGTAAGGACTGGAGAACAATTGGGAGATCTCTTTACGAAGGCTCTACATGGGGTTCGAATAGATTACCTTTGTAACAAGCTGGGCATGAGCAACATCTATGCTCCAACTTGAGGGGGAGTGTTGAAGATATGTGATCTAATATTAGGAAAGATATGATTATAGTATCATGTATTAATTAGGTATCATATGATTATAGTATCATGTATTAATTAGGTAATAGATTGATTTAGATTAGCATGATTTTAGGATTTAAATTAGGTTACACTTGTGTATATATATATATATGTATATTGTGTAGTCCTAATAAGATGAAGAAAAGTATTTTCTCTCCATTTTTCTTAAGTTTCACAACTTATAAGTGAACAAAGAATGCTAAAAAGGATTCACCATAACTATAGCTTCAATTGAATGGGAAAAGAGTATAAGTGGAACATAAACAAATGAATGAGGGAATCAAATCCACTCACCAAGAATTATCAAACAGGAAATAGTTGATGAGTGCTTACCACAGCTCCGATACATAGGATGGCTTGGTACTTTCTTGACTTTCCAAGCTTCTCTGCAACGAGACCAATTTCAAAACTACCTGGAACCCACACAACCTGATGCAAAACGATCATAACGATTCTTATGTAAACCATTAAGAGATCTTAAAAGTGCATATTTGAGTGACGTGCATTTGGCCAATTTATTTTTTTGCATATTTAACAAACCCCAATTGTAAACTGTGTTACTTCCAATACATGAACCATTTCTTAACTTCATTAAAAGGCTATCCCAAGATAACATGTATAATGTTGTTTGATGTCATATTGAACCCAAACATAATTTAATCATCTTGAAAAAATGAGTCAATATGTGAACTACATCCCAGAAAGCTACCAAGAAAAATGTGCTAGTAGTTCTACTAATAGGAAAAAAGAAATCGTGTTAAAAAAGGAAAAGTTGATACATTAGCAAGAAAGAAACCAGCATAATAAGGTATCACTGTCAGTTTATTTAAAACAGGTCACCACCAAAATTCTAGGTTAAGCATTATAATGTAAAACAAGAATAATTGAGTCAGGAAATGACAAGGCAAACTGGCTTGACAGTAAATTTCATAAAGAAAAAATACCAAGATAGGCACCGAATGAGTATGTAGGCTATAACATTGAAGTGATACATGAAAAGTCCATTTAAATCAAGGGAAGCAAGTTCCAAAATGTAGTAGTCAAACTGTACGATGAAGTCACAACTAATGAGGGTGCAAGAAAACAAATGCTAGCTCAAAATTACTTACATCGATATCTTCTTCTTTGACCGAGTACTTTTTGAAAGTGTCCAAAGCTCCCTCCAACAGTGGCTTTGTGACAATTTCATTGAAGCAAGCCACCACCTTTACACACAAAAGAATACAATCCAAAATAAAGAATAATCAAAAAATGCTTCACAGCTCAAAAGAAAAATCACATGGAAGTCAAAACAATGCCTTAGGTCATTTCTCTTTGACAAACTCCAGTTGGATACTATACAAAAAGAATCATCTATATTTTACGCGCTGGCATTCTACTAAATCAATTGCATCACATATAGCACACCTAGGTTACAATGTGACAACACTAATCAACAACTCCTTCAAGTCCCAATAGTACAGTTGCGAATAAATAGCCAAAAACCCTAATTGAAATAATTAGAGAAACTCCAGCCAAGGGTACACTTCAGAAATGGTTCATGCACTGATTATCGATTCAAAGATAATTCCAACATTTATTAATAGATTAGTTATAGTTGTCATGCACGCGATAAACAACCAACCTTTCCTTAATTTCTCGATAGTTAAGGTACGACTGTTAACTATTTCTCTAACCCAAAAACAACCCTAAGTACGACCGTAGGATTTAATTTTTAGATTGCATTAATAATTAGAAATGCCCAATCCTAACTAATAAACACGCTACGAGGGTTTATTTAAATTAGATCATATGTTCCCCTGACATAAACCCAATTACGCCAGTTGCTACTGAAATAGAGATAACGAACAATTACCGATTCAATTACCCCTAATTAGCAAAATAGCCTATATGATAATTAAATATTGTGCACTATTCAACCATACACAAAAACTATAACAATTAAAAGCAGAAAACATATAAATACCAATAAATGGAGGAAGCAATTAAAATAATTTAGATCTCACAGTATTTGCCGAGCCAAATCATCAGTTGTCCCCTAGACTAGAAGTATAAGATTAGTTCTCCACCATGGAGAGGAAGAGAATGTTTTCTTCTTGTCTCTTGCGGCCAAAAAGAAGGAAAAGGAAGAATCTCCCTACTAGTCTGCCGGCTCACTCTTTTATTCCGCAAAGAAGTAGTAATCACGCATGATCCGGCTTTTGATCTTCCTATTTTCTAGCTTTCTAAAACACATTGAACTTCCTCCCTCACAATCCGTAGTAATTGATTCCAAATAAAATCTCCTACTAAAGGAAAACTAACTTCCTAAAAAATAGGTACTCAAGCGCTTAAAAGTCTCCTAAACCAACCCAATTACTAATTAGAAACTTGGCAGATAATATCATCTTCCAGTTATGATGACGACTCCCACTTGGATTAGGATACTGCCCTCATAGAATCCCGTGCACTCCGGACTTGATTGATGTCTTCTTACGCGTCCACACTTACTTGGAGGAAAATCTTCTAAAAATTGCTATTTCTGCACTCTCCTTCTCCAATTGGATAAACATCCCCTAAACATAAAATTCAAACAAAGTATGTCCATTAATGCAATATCCAATCCAATAAGAAAAGGAAATTATAACAAAATTAATGCTAAATTAGCGTTCTATCAATTTTGTGATATGATGACAAGAAGTCTTACTTGGAGAGAAACATGAATCAACTCTACTCTTTTCATCCTTCCAAAAGAAAAAAAAAAGTCTACTCTTTTCAAAGTAACCATATGAATTAAATAGTTACAACTTGTAAAAGTTAATATAAACAAATCTTAATTCTCAATTTGTTAGACCTTTAGCTAGGTGTCAAACAAATTCATTTAGTTAAATTTATCCATACCCGCTCATGAATTGTTGGGTATAGGTATCTTAAATTTTTGTATATGGGTATAAATGGGTTACCCAATAATACTCATTTAATAAATGGGTATAATTGGATAACCCACCAAACCCATTTAGAACTGTCTTCACATTCACATCTTTTTAGAATTGTCTTCAACAATATTTTTAGTATCTAAAAAACTAGAAAATCAAAAAAGCTCTGTGCCTTCTCTCTACTGTTCTTCCTCCATAGGAGGGAGATCTTGGCTATAAGCCAAGGTCTCCCTTCCTCTTCCTTTGTTCTTACTTTTATTTAATAAAGTCTCTCTTAGGATAGTGAGAGTTTTCTTCTTCCTAGGCTATCCTGGTGAGAGTTTTGTTTAGTTTTTGTTATTTATTTTCTCAGATCTAAGAGTTTATTGAAATCTATATGTTAGATCTAAAATTTCTTGGATTTCTCGTCAGATCTCAACATCAGTTTTGAATTTGAACAAGTTGGATAGCAGATTTGAGAGAATAGACATGCACAGATATCTATGTAGCAATTCGTTCAATTGGTTAGATTTGATGATTTGTGATTTATAGTGTAATCTTTTATATTTTATAAGTCTATTAAATCTAATGATTTTTCAGATCAAATATGTCTGTAATATATTCAATGTATTTTCTACCATTAGTGTAGATTACTTTGTCAAGCAAACCATGCTAGATGATTTTCAACTAGTTTATTAATAATATTGACTTATGTTTTCTCAAAAAAGAAAAAGAATTGTCTTCAACAATAGTATCCTAATTTCTTCATCACCTTTGACCAAATGTAGCATCAAAAAGTGGAGAACCTTACGAAAAGGTGGGAGCATTTGTTGGCCAGTTTTCAACTTAAAGATAAAGAATAACCATAGACTTAGAGATTTTTCTATCATTTTTTCATTTGTATTTTTCTAGTATCCAGTTTCAAGTTCATAAGTTGATCGATCATTGTTTAATCTCTCTTTTTCATGGTTCCAAATCCTTTCGCTATTGCACAACAAGAATATTCTTATTGTTCAATTATTGAATAGTATGTAATTTTGCTACATTGCGCATGGATGGGAAAAAAATGGTAATTAGACTTATTGGACATTATAAGTTAATATTTAAAATTAATGATGCGTGCAAACTGCAAGGGATGGTATAAATTGATAATTTAGTTTACAAAATGAATTTAGATGAGTTTGTAAAAAGTTAGAATAAATGTATTATAAATGAGTAATTGGGTTATTCAACTAATTTTTTAACTTACCCATTTATATCCATCTAAATAAATGAGTTGACTCACTTATACCCATTACCTATTTTAACTGTCCAAATCTGCCCAAATCACCTATTGTGATACCTCTAGCTAAGATCTATAGACCTCAGGTTTAAGTGACCATTGGGTAGGTGATATGAAGTGTTGCACTTGGTCCTCTTTGTAAAAAGATAACAAAATTATATAAAAAAAGATAATAAATGAGAATGAGAAATGAATGAGAAAATAAAAAAAGATAAAACAATTAGTATATCTTTAATTACAAAACTCAGATCTTTAAAATGAAGAGCTTGTCTAATGAATGGCTAATAAGTAAGTTAACAAGGTTCCCATGCCTTGGTTTTTCGAAAAAATTAGTAATTTAGAATACATCTAATTTTAAAGAGTGTAGAGCACTAAATGCAACTATAAGGATTTAAAGTATGAATTGTGTGTCCTAATTCAATACCCACTGAGCAGCTATGAAAAAATCCCAAATAGGTCATCTTGGTCTCTTTATTATCCGCTCACACTCACTTTTACTCTAGATAGCCCATCGCAACAACGTAAAACAAAAAGATGAGTACACAACATTCTTATAATTTCATGTCATTTTATGTATGGAAATTGTGACCAGTTCCCTCATAAGAAAAAATCCTAAAAATAAAAAAGAATGGACAAAATAAGGCTACAAGTAGGACTGTCAATCGAGCCATATAAGTTGGAATTTAATAAGTTCAGGTTCAATTTACATAATTAGTAAGATATTTGGGTTTTGAGTTATGAATATCAATCTAATATATGTGAAACTCATACTTGGTTCACAACATATTTGGGTATTAAGTCTAATTTGAGTTTAGCCCAATTTCACTTATTACTCTTTAATTTCTTTAATATAATTGCTAAATCCATTAAGTAGTAAAGTTAATTTGCAATCTACAATATTAAAGCTACACATAAATCAGTAAAAAGTTCATTAAAAGTACATAAACCAAAAGTTTTCCAACAATAATTGTGTCTAATTCTTTTAAAAGTACATAAATCAAAAGTTCTTCAACAATAATTGTGTTCGAAATGGGATTGCGGCTTTTAGTTTCAGATTGTGTAATAGAATAACAGTAATAGTAATTAGCCAATAGACTACTAAATAGGTTTTTTCTCTTAAAATATATTTATGAATCCAAGTCTTTTCCAAACCAATACTAATTACTAATAGTCTAATTAAACATTACATATTTAAAAATAATATTTATAGTTGTATACATTAGGGTATATATATATATATATAACTATATAACATAATGGGCCGAGCTTTAATCGGGTTGAGCCTACAGAAGTCCAAACTCAGCTCATATTTTGCCTGACCCAGAATTAGAGTAGGTTGGTGCCTTTTCTTTTGAACCAAACGAGCCGATATTGAGTTAGTTCGATTCTATTTACAGTCCTAACTACAAGAAGGTGGAATCCCATGTCCATTAGGGATAAAAACATTATCATATGTACAACTATCAGAAAGCTATGTAAACTATGTACTAAGATGATTCTTTAAGCATGTTTGGACGAGAGGAAAACCTTGAATATGCGAGATGTATATTCTTCAAGCTATTAATTATTGCCGACACAGCATCCTACACGAAAGCAAACAACTGTATCTATGTAAAGCCATGGCAATTTCATTTTCATTTCAGATGTTTCTTCTAGAAATCTGTATGTTTGGAATTCAGTGAATCTATCTAATTGATTGTAAATAGCACTAGTGTTATTAATTAGAGATGATATGATTGAAGTATTGAACCTGTTAATTTTGAGCTTTCTAAAACTTTTATTCCTTTACAAGTTAATTTATTAGAAGCAGAAAGGGCGTAAAAGTTGAAAATTAAATTAAGCAACTGCTTCTATTAATTAGTTCACAAGTGTAATTTTGTTTGAGCACGAGACTAATACATCTTCATTCGGACAACAGTCTTGGAGCTGCGCTGTTACCCTTGAGCTTATTTTTCTTATAGTGATTATTGGGGAAAAAAATTCAGTTGCATACTTTGATGAGTATCTCTGCAGCATAATCTTTGGATGGGTATGAGAAATTGTAAGATGCATCTTAGTTGGCTCAAAGCTAGGATTGGCCCTAAAAGTATGGAGATCTCACAATTTGGACTGAAATTTCAATTGAATCTTTGGAAAATAGATATTTTATATTTAATTTTATTGTAAAATAATGTTTTCTTATCCATGGTAGGGAGTGGCAGGTCTGGATGTTGGTAGACTTTATTTCGGTTCAATAGAGTGGAGTGCGGTATGGTCGATAGAGGTGAGTCTGAATGTAAGGCAGAGAAATTTGGCTCTTGAAAGATGAAAATCTATATATTGATGTAATTATGGTCCATTTCATTATTCTTGGGTTTTGGCAAATTTTCAAAAGGATTTGACAAGTGAAACTATGTGGTATGTGAATATACAATTGGTATTAGATTGCAGTTCAGAAGGTATGTGTGTGTTTTAACTATGCATTGTATTTGAATATAGATATTGGAGGTTGTAGAGAGGGTACTGTCTATGTCACATAACCATTATGTTGTAAACTAATTTCAATTATGCATTTTGAAAGAGGGGATGTATTATTTAAGTTTATCAAAATGTAGGTAAATTAAGGTTAATTATAGGGGAGAAGATACTACGTACTCGAATGAAAACAACGAATTAAGACCGCAAAAGTCTCAATCATGAACAAATAAATTCTAGACTATATTCGAACATTTCGATAACTAATTCAGTAATTTAATTATCTTGCACATGTTACGAAGTTTTTTGTTGTGCTAACTTATTAATGCAAAGTTTTTTCTCTTTCCCTTTGGAACTTTTCCCTTGTTTCCCTTTCATTCTTAGTCCGTTAAGGTTCGAAATTAGTTTTCCACGAACGAAATGCTAGCTTTTCTAGCTAAGGATGGCAACGGGGCGGGGGACTCACTACCTACTAATTCCCCCCTACTCTCGCTTTGTGCCCCGCCTCGCCTTGCCCCGCTTCCTCCGCGGGAGCACCTGCAGGGCTAATAAAAATTTATTATATAATTTTATTATAGTTAAATTTTAGTAAATAATCAAGTATTAAAATATCAATATATCACCAAGTTATTGTTCATTGTAATTTCACAATTGAAACTCATAAAAACAATCAAATAAAGTTATTTGAATACAATCTAACGTGATGAAATAAATACAACTAAAATAGTCAAGTTTTCACTTTTGGCACAAATACAATCACTAATTCATTATTGTGCTTGTGCTTTTTTTTGAAAAAAAAAATTGTTATTGTATTAAGTGTAATTAGGAATTTAATATAACTAATTAATAATTTCTATTAGTAGACATTTATAATTATTAGTATAATTGATAATATCAATTATATTACATATACTAATATACATTATATAATACATATAACTAATAATATCATTATCATAAGTTTGTAACTAATTAAATTAAATATTATATATAATTATATACATATATTTATTTATTTATATTTTTTAGCAGGTGGCGAGGTAGGGGATGGGGCAGAGCCCGCCCCATTTCTAAACGGGGGGAAAAATGCCACCCCCCAACCCCGCCCCAATTCACGCCCCATTGCCATCCTTATTTCTAGCTCCGTAGCTATAGGGAAAATGTTCTAGGCAAAATGTACATAGCCAGGGGTGGATTTAAAGTGGGGGCACGGGCCCCCACTGTCCCCCTTAAATTCCTATAATACATCTACAATTTTGTAATAATTTTAAAGGTGCCTCCATAATTTCTTTTAGAAAAAATGTGAAAGAATGGGTCACAAAATTTATATCATTCACTTTCCTCCTCTAGTTCCCATTTTCCCACCAACAAGGCCATGTACCAATTATATCAGTCATTTCTTTTGGTCCCCACTCCCCAAATTCCCTTTACTCCTGTGGTCCCCCATTTCCCTTCACAACCGGCTCCTCTTCTTCCACACCCAAGCCAACTACTTTTTCTTTTTATCATTTCATCCAATTATCATTTATTTCCTTTGTCCCCACTCCCCAATTTCCCTTTCCTCATCTAACTCTCGGTTGTCCCCACTCCCCAACATACATAGGAGAGCCATTTTTTTTCCACAACCAAAGCTTGTTACTCTTTCTTTTGATCACTTCATTCTATTTAGAGATTGCGCCAGAATCAATTGATCTTCTAGGACTTGGGTCCGCCACATTTTGCAGCTCTTTTCACCAACTTTAGGAGACCATCAAAATCAGGTTTTAAACAATTACTTCTTATTATTATTATTTTAAATTTGTTTGCAAATATATTTCTAGAGCATGAGACTATTACTGTTTTAAAGAAATTTGAAAATTGATTAGTTAATGTAATAACTAATAAATGGGTTATTTGATAAATATTTTAACTTGTGAAATGGGATTTTATGCATGAGACACTTTTTTTTGCTTAAAAAATTAGAAAAAGAGTAGATAAAAAATTTTAGTATTATTTTTGCCCCCACTAAAATTTTTTTCTGGCTCCGCCCCTATACATAGCTATTGATGCTTGAGTACGTACTTGGAGAGGCTGCCTGGTTATTTACATATCAGTCTCATACTACGGCTATTTAAGAGGATTCTTGTAACATAAACTTGCTTCAGATTGCTATTTTTTTTCAAGAAAATGACAATTTTCCTGAACAACAACAAAGACATGATTTCTCTACCCAAATTGAGTGTCTTACCGTATAGATTTCAACTGTATGTACTTCTTTTTTCTTTCCCAAACGATAACATGAACAACCGTATGTACTTCACTTGGTATAAAAGTGTTTGGAATATTATCTTTTTTTTTTACCAGCAACGATACATTGTATAAGCTACTCTATCCTAAAAGTGTTTGGAATATTGTTGATAACCGCTTTTGATATTCAAACTTGTAAATATTTGAGGTTTTTCATCCGCTGGGGGCCTGGACTGTTCTTTGATGCTTATATTAGTCTGAGTCCTGTCACGCCCTAGGCCCGTAGGCCCAAGACGTCACTGAGAGTCAGCAACCAAGTTCAATTTTTTGGTTTTCATTCTCACTAGTTCAAAATGGATATTTTAAATTAGATTTGAGTGCTCACACCCTATTTGTGTATTGTATTAGTTTATAGCACTAACTTATTCGGCGTGAGATGGGGTATTACATTTATCCCTCTTTTTTAGGCTTTGCGTCTTCTGATCCAATCTCATCTCATGCAGAGACCGCGTGAGATACACTCCAATGTCATAATGTCACACCAAAATGGGAATCTCAATGTCCAAGTCCAATTATTTAGACTCCGTCCTTGTTTACTCAAAACAAATATTTTAAGTTGGATTTGAATGCTCAAATTCTACCTATGTAATAAGCTTATTCTACATATACACATATGCCAAAAAATTATAAAGAGCGTATATATCTTATTCTTACCTTACCTATGTAAAAGTGGGAATGAATATATAAACAGTAATGAACAGTTGCAGCGGTTCGGTTATGTTGTTGTTTCTGTGAATTGCAGGGGTATTGGGGTCTTTTGGTGTTGCCTGGGTTGGGCTTCTTTGGAGATCAGTGATGCCCATGTGGAGCGGTGGGCTTGTGTATATATAAAATCGCTACATAATCTCTTTTCTAATTTTCTTTTTCAATCTAAAGTTTCTCATTTCTCACAGTATGAAGATGCTTGCATTTTTTTAATGTCAAATCGTTGCATAATCTTCTGCTTCATACCTGTTTTTCTTCGATCTAAATCTTCTGCTTCATATTTGCAACTTATCCAGAATATAAGAAGCAAAAAGATTCGCCCTTACACCTTTGGGATTTCGATCTCAAGTTTTGAAATTAATATAAACAACGTGAGGGTTTTTCCAAACCACAAGTAAGGAAATGCTCAAAGGTCTTGTATATCCCAAAAAAAATTGATTGGAATGGCTAAAAGTGCTCAAAGGTCTTGCATGTTCCAAAAATAAAAATAAAAAATCTATAGCCATGTTTGCAGATCTTGATGACTTGATTCTATTGCCTCCGTTTGTGATTTAGCTTTGCGTTTGGGGTTGGTTTTTCTTGGTGCAAAAGTTGGTTTTAGTGCCTAGCGAGCGTCAAATATCTCAATTTTTATGATTTTTTTTTTCAAATTTTATAACTTTAATCCTTTCTATTCTATAGAAACTCTTTTACACAAGTAAAATAGGATGCATGCTATACATACAAAAGAGAAATTTGCATTTTGAATAAAAATTATGTGTCATGCATCCAAACCTACTAATGTAAAAAAAAAATCCACTAAACATAACTCTATTTAAAAATACGTGTGACTCGGGGATCATAATCTTATTTATAAATAACTTTTTTATTATCTTTTGGATTCCTATTTCAACCCATTATAGAAATATAAGGCCTAGTTTGAATTGCATTTTCTTAGATTTTTTGTAGAAAAATTACTGTAGCGATTTGATGTATGTGAGGAAAAAAGGTAATAGGAAAATGTGATTATGGAAAACGACGCAATTTTGCTTCATATTACACAAGTAAAATAGGATGCATGCTACGTATACAAAAGAGAAATTTGTATTTTGAATAAAAAATTGTGTCATGCATCCAAACTTACTAATGTAAAACAAAAATCCACTAAACATAACCCTATTTAGGAATACGTGTGACTCAAGAATCATAATCCTATTTATAGATAGGGTTAATTATATTTACTTCTCCTAAGGTTAGGCCAAACTACCAATCAATCCCTATGGTCTCAAAAAATAACATATACCCCTTCAAATTTATTATCGTTTAACAAAAGCCACCCTACCGTCTAAAACCGTTAGGAATTCTACTAGTGCCAGCCAAAAAATTAAAGTGAAAGTACAAAAATGTCCTTCAAGACCCATGTGCCATTATCTTTCTATTCGTTTATTCCAAAAATAGCCTTTTTCATCCAAACAAAAATTAAAAGATGAAAACACTCCAAAAAAAAGCCCCTGCAATCTTTTCCAATAAATATCATAAAAATGTTTTTGAAATCATTGAAAATTGTTTCCATTGATAGATCTCTATATAGGTGAGTAAATTTTTTGCTTAAAATGCTACAGGTTAGCCATGAAAGTGATGACGAGTTTAAAGATGTACCATCCTTCCAAGCTCTTGTCACTTCAACAAGCCAAACAATACTACTATAATCTTCTGTTTTGTTTTGGTTGTCAATGGGATTAGAAAGCAAAATATTTGAATAAACAACAAAGAGTAGATTGATTAGAGTTTAAAGATTAAAACTTTGAACCATGTAGAGGAGAAAGGGTTAATAGAGAAGGAGAGAGGTTGTAGGAATATGACGATAAATAGGATGATTGCTATAATAGTGGCTGGAGTAGTGGCAAACATATAGGAGACCTCTATAGCTTTTCCTGCCAAAAGGCTATCTATGTAATTTGAAAATAATTTTTTTTGTTTTAGAAATTGATCAGATATGTTAAAGGGCATTTAGTCATTTTTTTTACTTCCATTAATCACAAGTGACGTAAGTAAGTTATTGTGAGGGGCCATCTGTTATTTTTTAAAACCATGAGGATTGATTAGTAGTTTGACCTAACCTCGAGGGAGGTAAATGTCTTGTCTTCTGAATAATGGAATTGAATGATGAAGTTTGCAAGATTTGACTGTTAATATCCTGTTGTGAGCTGTTGAGCCTATGAGCATTGCATTGATAACTGCTCCATTTTCTTTCTTTGAGTGCTATCACACATGATTTGATTGTTCTAGAACTTTCTTTGTTGTGCATGTCAAGATCACATCCCTGAATTTGATGCATTAAATGATAAGGGCACTTAGGTTCACCATTTTTAACTTTCTAAAGACCAACCCTAATCAGATCTCCCCTAGTTGACCATGGTTAAGCCTGGACCTTTTATTTGTTTAAAAACTCATTTTGTCACCCCTAAACCTCTTGTGTTCGACCCTCTTTGTTTCTACCCCGTGTCAAAGGAATGCCTTGATTTCAAGGCATGATGATTTCGAATTGGGTTGAAAGGAGCTGATTGAAGTTAGCAAGTGTGTCTATATCCCTATGTAATGGGCGTAATTGTGAAAAAAAATAAACAAAAGAAAAAAAGTGCTTTTATCTATGTGTGTTCTGTTGAGAAAAAAGGGGTAAAGTCCTTAGTTATGTTTGAACTTGCTAATTTTTGGGGAAAGTTACGGTTAGGCTTTGGAAAGATCAATGGAATGGAGGAAATTGGAATTCTTGTAGTGGGGTCAATGGTGTTTTCTTTGACATAATGAGCCTAAATTACCTGTTTGATCATACCCGTGCCTAAACTCCATTACAACCCGTATAAAGACCCTTTGATTTGTGCATTAAATTTGGTTTCAGTGGTGGCGATGTGATATATTAGCAAGCATATGGTAATATCAGTTTATTGTGTGATGAGAGTGACCCCTTGTGTTTCACGTCGGTGTGGTGAGTAATCATATACCATTCTATAAGAGAGGGTTAAGTCTTGCAATTTCTGAATTTGATAACATTATGGTAGGATATTTATCAGGAGGATAGGATATTTATACTCGCATGGTGGACTGCTACATGTGTGTGACTGTGATTGTATCTATAAGCTTTGAGATGCTTAAGGACAAGCATTGTCTTGGTATGGGGGGATTTGATAGTGATATAATTGTGCGTTTTACTCGCTGGTATTTGGTCTTAATTTTGGTCACTTATTGTGCAAGACACCAGATTTCTGCCCGTATTTGGTATTTGTGTTATTTGCAGGCGAGTGATGTTAAAAGTGACAAAAATAGGCAAATTCTAGAAGACTAGGCATTCTATGGATTGCCCACGCCAGACAACGCAGAACTGCATGAAAAAGACGGATCACGTGGACCATCCCTAGATGCTGCCGAAATTCCCGGGAAACCTGCCTGAAGTAGCATGAGATTAGGAAAGATCTGCAGAATCCCTTTTGGCAACAACTTAAGTAGAGATATAATAAAAAAAAGGGGAATCCAAAAAAGGATCAAGGGCTTGATCAACAAATTCGGCAGCAGCGGCAAAACTAGGGGTGTGCAAAGTCGAAAAATTCTGATTTCGAGACCGAATTCGAATTGAATTCAGAAATTCGAAATCGGAATTTCGGTAATTCGGAATGGAGAGTTTTAGTGCATTGGCTGTAGAAGAAGCCCACATCCTCATTGCCATGTTATCTTCTTTACGTGCTCCGTACAGGCAGCTTGGATTTGGTTGTGTCAATGAAAAGTGGAGTTGTTACTATATAGTTCTTGTTTTTATTATCTCCTATGAATGGTACAAAATGAAAGCCTCATCCTTGGGACTAAATTCTGAGACCAAGTGTGCTATATTTAAATTCACTTGTACTATATATATTCTAGTACAGTAAATGATCTTTTGTTGATTTTTCTTCTAAATAGATAGATGCTTATCCACAACTGCCCTATAAATGTCCTGGTATTAAAGTCAAGGACATTCATTATTTCAATATATATACATCCAAACTTCATCAATGGATTATTAAAATAATGAGTTGTATCATATTTTGGAAATAAATTTTCCTGAGCTGCATTTTCCTCTTTATGGGAAAAAGTCACATCTGATTGATTTTTAACTCATCAAAAAAACTACTCTTGATTTTTGCATACCAGTAAACATGTCCACTTTTGAGGAGATAGAAGGTTCAAGTGATTCAACGCCATCTTCATGTCCAGCTCCTATTTCCAATAGCTATGAAGAATCTGACCTTGGTGTTAAGAAGAAGAGAGGCGAGTACAAGAAAAGGTCACCAGCTTGGGATCATTTTCAGCCTCAGTATGTCCAAGGTGTTCGTCATGCCGTATGTAACTACTGTACGAAAATGATACCTGCTGATCCAAAGTCTCATGGTACTACTCCTCTCTTATCCCATATTAAATCATGTGAAACAAATCCTGCAAATAAAAGTAAGGGGCAAGGTACATTATGCTTGGGAGAAGTTGGTGCTATTTGGGGGGATGTTAAGAGTGCTCTTATTAGTTGGAAGTATGACCCTGATGCAATTAGAAAAAGCATTGCTTATATGTTGATTGTTGATGAATTGCCATTCAAACATGTAGAAGGCAAAGGATTTCAACATGTCATGAGAACTGCTTGTCCTTCTTTTAAGATTCTTTCAAGGTGGACAATTACTAGAGATTGCTATCAACTTTATTTAGATGAAAAAATTAAGTTGAAGAATATGTTAAGGCGTAGAGCTGTTAGAGTTTGTCTTACCACTGATTGTTGGACATCTATCCAGCGAATAAATTATATGTGTTTGACAGCTCACTTTATTGACTGTGATTGGCTATTGAACAAAAGAATTTTAAATTTTTGTCCAATTAGTAGTCATAAAGGGATTGAAATTGGGAAGAATATTGAGAAATGCTTATTAGAGTGGGGGATTGATGATGTTTTCACAGTAACAGTTGACAATGCTTCTTCAAATGACACGGCTGTGCAATATTTGGCTGGAAAATTGCAAAATTGGGGCAAAGCTATATTAGGGGGAAAGTGGATTCATATAAGATGTGTAGCTCACATAATCAATTTGATTGTGAGTGATGGCCTAAAAAAATTTGGGGGGTCCGTTGATTCTATCCGAACAGCTGTGAGATATATTAGACAATCACCTTCTCGTTTGAAAAAATTCAAGGAATGTGCTGAAATTGAAAAAATTGACTGTAAAAGGTTACTAAGTTTAGATATGGCAACTAGGTGGAACTCAACCTACTTAATGTTAGACACTGCTCATAGGTTTGAGAGGGCATTTGAGAGGTTTGAGGAGCAAGATCCATATATGTTGCATGAGCTAGAGCAGTTGCCAATAAAAGGTGATTGGGAAAAGGCAAGATTTTTAACTATATTTTTGGAGAACCTTTATGATCTCACAGTAAAGATTTCTGGTTCCAAATATGTGACATCTAATAATCTTATCAATGAGTTTAGTCACATTAATGGCATCCTAAAGGAAATGGTAGAAAGTGCTAATCCTGACTTGAGTGGAATGGCAAAACCGATGAAAGACAAGTATGATAAGTATTGGGGAAGATTGGAGAAAATGAACATGTTGATCTTCATTGCTTTCATGCTTGATCCTAGGACAAAGTTTGAGTATTTTGAATTCATTACTTCATTCTTTTTTTTTCTTTCTTGAATAATAGGTTTGATCAAAGGAGGTGCAGAAGCCACAATTGTTGATGTTTGAATTCTCTAATGGTGATTCTGATTTGGAGTATAGAAATTCAAGATTGACTAGTCAAGCCTATCCCTCAATCCCTCGGAAGTTGAAAATTGAAATGTTGTTGAATTGTTTGTGTGAAATTTGGACTGGAATTGTTGCTTACATTTGTATTATTTGATGATAGTTGATTTGTATTATATGCTGGAATTGTTTTGTATTTGAAATTTGGACTGGAATGTTCTTATCTATACCTGTAATATTTCTGTTTCAGAGACTTGACAATCATTTCTTTTTCTTGAATTTCTCTCTGATGGTTTTTTCCCCCCTATGGGTATTGACATAATGAAGTTTTTAGTTCCAAATACTGATTAGGAATTCTGATTCCTTTTATTCATGTTTGTGGGTCTTGCAAGTAGTTGCATTGACTGAACAAAAAGATACTTTGTGTTCATTTCTCAGCTTTATGGTGATATTTCATTGCTGGACATGTTTGACAGTTTCTAGTGTTCTTATGCTAAGTATGTGATCACAGTCCACTTATTTCTAAGCATGGTCTTCAATCTTGATCAGTGTTGAATCCTGGATTATATTGTTTGATCGGCTAATGGCATCAGTATGATTGTTTAGAAGCGGCAATGTCCTTGTACAAGGGGACTGCATTAAATTTGAACAGGTCTTTCCGTTTTTGACTAAAAGGGGAAACAAAAAAAAAAAAAAAACCACAGGTTTGAATTTGGAATCCACCGAATTCCGAATTTAATTCGGTATCGAATTCAAAATCGGAACTTGTCATTTTGAAATTGAATTCGATTGGGAAAAATCATGCCAAAATTTTGAAAAATTCTGATTTCAAACTTCCGATTTACAGAATTCGATTTCGATGCACAGCCCTAGGCAAAACTATAAATAAAAAGAGCAATAGACTAGAATTTTTTACCTTTTAATCTTGTAATTGGGAAACCTTCGTTTTGCTTTTCTTCTTAGCGCACGCTTTGGACTTGCGGCAGCATCGCTTTTACTTTGTTTTTGGGATCAATTAAATTCCATGAAAACCTTGAATTGCTTCGTGATTATGCGGCAATGCTAAACCCTTTTATCTAGTTGAGGAATAATCAAGGCCCGAGGCACAAACAATTGTGAGATCTTTTTAATTATTCTAAATTCTGCGTTTGTGAGTATTTAATTATTCTTCGTTTGAATAGCTTCTTATTGTTTAGATCTATTTGATCAATATGGCGAGTTGTTCAATTATCTAAATAATATACCGCCAATTAGGACAAGGGTGCGTTTCACTTGATTGTTTTAAGCTAGTGGCAAACGGTACAATTTCATTGCCTCGCAAGCAATCTAATCTGTGTCGTAGGAATAATTAATCTAGTTTAAATGAACCCGCATGTGTGTTTGTTAACTAGAATTGTGTCTCTCTAATTTCTAAAGTTGTGATTAGATTAAATCCTTCGAGCGTCTCTGCGGTTATCTAATTTACAAAAGGGCAGTTTAAGAGCGTCTCTGGACTACCGTAAAATTAAGGAGAGATTGGGAATTTGGCGGTTGCTAAATTGCTAGAACCAATTTATTTACGAATGTGTGGATTAATTTAGGTATCTATGATCATTTGTGTGAATCGGTGCTGAGATTATCTCCTTAACTAGGTTGTGCCAATTAATTGTTTGTTATATTATTTAGCTACTTCACTTCTGCGAATTCGAAATTCATCACCATTACATCTTTAATTTGTTTCTTTTTTCTCTCTTTCTAAACCCCCCCCCAAATTATCTGTGTGTGATAAATCTACCAATTCCCTGAGGAGATGACCCTACTCTCCATTATACTCGTTCAAATTTTGGTAGAAGGTCTGATATAAATTTTATTTTTGGTAGTTTGGCAGCCACCATAGATCCAAAATTTTAATTGTTTTGTTTTGTTAATCATATCAGTAGAAGCTAAGAGCCAACTTCTTTTTTTTTTTTTTTGCCTTAACACAAAGAATGCATCTGCTTAGCCACTATCTACTTCTTTTTTTTTTTTTACATTTCTTTATTTTTTTCTGTAAAGAAACGATGAACGGTTGCCAAGTTGCTGGTCACATTTCTCAAATGCGACCGCCCATATTTTTTCCTATTTAATTTTTAAAGAACAAAATGGGGAAGTCGCATTCGTGAAATGTGAACACCTGCAGGTTGCATTTTGCAAATGAAAGGGCCCACCTTTTCCCTCTTTAATTTTCAATTATTTTTTGTCACGAAGAAAATTAGGTGGAATTCGACCAACCTGAAGGTCGCATTCTCCAGTGCGATTCCCACTTGTACCTGAACCACTCGCAAATCACCCCTTTCTTGGCAGATGAAAACTGCTTTTCATCACAAACGAAAAGGTTGGCTGGTTTGAGATCGAGGTGCTGTTATTTGTTATTTGAAGGTCAAATTCCGAATTTCTTTCATTATGTGATGAGCGACGAGTAGGGATAATTAATTTCTTTTATTTTTAAGGAATGCTTAAACAGAAGAAAGCATAGTTATTAAACCCGGCGAAAGAGGTGGATGAACGGGTTACTGGTTCAACCAGTGGGTGAGTGGTTTAACCGGTGGGTCACGAAATATATTTAAATATTATGTTTCATAATTTTTGATATGGTTAAAACTATAATAAATTATGTCATAATAAATGCTCAATTAGTCTAATTTATTATAGAATCATTAATTCTTATAAGAATTAACAAAACCTAAATGCAATTAGTAATCCATCAAATTTCAATAATAAAATTTTATCTAAGTATAATTATCTAGTTTATTTATGAATTTTAAATGCAAAGAATTATTAGGAACGATATTTGCCTTTAGAATTAATTATGTGATATGTTATTTTTTAAATTCATTTCATAATTTATAGAGTATGGGGAGTAATAAAATTTATTAAAAGATTCCAAATAAATTATGTTTTGGAAAATTAAAATAAGAATAAGTCTAATATATAATATAAAAAAAAGACTAAATGACAAACAAGTGAGCTGTTGGTGTAGCGGTTGTTGCATTTTCTTCAATACAAGAGGTCGTTGGTTCGAAACTTCACTCAGGGACGGCTGTACTTGCTATCGAATAGAATGAAATGGGCCTTTACCATGAAGCCAATTGACGAATGTTCATGGCATGCTACTAATGACTTGCCTAAGAATTTAGGCCTCAGGCCTGCAGCATGAGTCGTCATGGTTAAAATTATGCAACTGGCCATTTTTGTGATTGATATTACTTGACAATGATAAGGATGAACAACCTAATATAATCTGCATGGACGGATTTTATTTGCAAGAGAAATAGAAGGAATTTTTGACCAGCTTGTTTTGTTGAATTTTTGGTCGAGACAAAACTAATTCATGCTTTTGTTCCTGATTTGTTGACTAAATCTCGTATGTTTTCTATACTAATACTTTACTTTTACTTTGCTAACCAAAATAAAAAATTAAATTTTTCCTCCAGATTTATATGCTTATACTTATAATATGATAGCTTTATGGAGCTAATCGTATCCTTTATATGTAGCTGTAAAGGGCAGAAAATATGGTCATTGCAGTTTGCATTAGTTGCTGTAAAGAACATTGTTAATTTAGGTTGTTGATGCTACATCTTTTTGAATTTTACTTATACCCTCTAACTTTTATTATTGTTTCATTCTTTATTGATACAACTTGAGGACAATTACGTAAGGACATACATAGAACAAAATTATCATCTCACTATTCAAAATACTCTTCTAATAGTACTTTTTTTTAATGTGGACTAATTCTGCTATAAATTTAAGAAACGTTAGTGCAATTTTCAAAACCTCAGAAGAAGTCAGTGACAGTATCAGAACCTTCAAAGATGGTTTTTGAAATTATCCTTAAAAAGATTACAAAAGTGCTACATGTTCCATGCAATCCTTGTTTGCTTTTGTAATCTTACAATGGGCCCAAAATTTGCTAGGTGGAATACTGTATTGTAGCACTATGGGCTTGTTTCGGAATACGGAAGAGTAGTGGGCCAGAAAAACTACTTGTTGTCCATTTAAATTAAATGTATATATATATAGGGTTAAAAATAGAAAAGCCCCTGTGGTATTACTGTCATACAGAAAAGCCCCCCGTGGTTTCATATTATACGTGTCGGTACCCCATGGCTTGAATTATTCTGAAAAGTCGACGGAAATCGTCAAATGTAAAGCATTTGTATTAAACGCACTTGAAAGGCGCGTGTTTCTTGTGAAAAATAAGTTTTTATCACAAACTTTCACCTGATATTCCTATTGTACCCTTCACACTTTAAATTTGGCTTCATTGGCTTTGGCTTTGCCATTGGTGGCAGTTCCTGCTCGAGGCCGTCAAATAGCTTGGTGTAGCTCTTCTGGAACTCCGGGATGACGTGGTCCCGGCGTCAAAAGTGAAGGAAGCAATCAATTTACCTCTTGGCCGGATGTAGTTACTTGGATCAGCAGTAGCAGCATGGTATAGTCTAGAAGGAAAGAAGGCGGTGACAAATAGTGCATTTAACATTGTGTCTGCGCTTCTTACGAGTAAAACGTAAATGTATGTGGATTTATGGGGGAGGCAGCCTCTGTTCTTGATGCTTTTTTCCACTGAATACCAAGTCCGCTTGAATTAAGTATGACTCGGACAACTCTAGGTGGATCATGGATGGTCCTGCTTCCGCGCCGCCTGGGTGATGAGAGTACAAGTTATAGTGTATCTCATCTTTTACTCTGGACGACTTTAGCGTAAGCAGGAGGAAGACTTTGGGATCAAGGTAGGAGAGGATGTGATAGCTGCCGGTGAGTTCAGTGGAGGGCATGAAACTGCCGGTGAAAAGGTCTTTCTTCTCGACTTTGGAGACGTCGAAGAGGACGGGGAAGCTCTTGCCGTCGAGCAAAACGATGACGTTCGGGTTGGAAGAAATGAAAGGACCGGGCGGCATGTTGGTTTTGGAAACCGTGGACTGGTACTTCTGGACCCGGGACTTGACGTATTCGTCTTTGCCTTCGTTGTAGAAGTAGTCGAGTCTGTCCTTGAAGGGTCCCATGAAGGGAAGCCGAGGTGGTGGGGAAATTGATCGTGGTCTTTTCAAGGGAAGTCGAGGTGGCGGGGGAGGAGCTATGGGCTGGCCAGTGGTGGGAGCGGCAATTTGGGAATAGACTTCAACTGAATGAAAGTGGTACCCTTGCGTCTTTAGGGTATTTTTGTCTTTTCACTCAACTCCATCAGTTTTAACAGTTTCTGTCAACTTTTTAGAATAATTCAAACCATAAGATACCGACGCGTATGATATTAAATCACATGGGGCTTTTCTGTATGATAGTTATACCACAGAGGGCTTTTATGTTGTTAACCCATATATAAGTTAAGGAAGTATGAAACCAATCATACGTACTAAGAAGGTTCTCTATTTAAATTAAAAAATACGATAGATTAAGTAGGAGAAGGGGCAGTACAACTGGGATTTTTGTACAATTGTGTCATTGTTAAATATTGTACATGATTTGGTGTATACTCACATTTCTTTATTATACACATAATTTTTGTTCTTGTATACCAACTCAATAATTTAATGAAAACACAATTGTAAATGCACAATACCTTCTAAAAAATACAACAACTGTATTAATTGTACAGCAAGCCCAATTATACTGATCCTTCTCCGATTAAGTTAAGGAAGTATGAGACCAATCTTACGTATTAATTAAGAAGGTTCTCTATGCAACAAATTAAAGGCAAAAAACAACTACCGTGACACTCCAAATCCCAAACATCCTTTAAGGATTCCCATAATGCACCTTGGAAAACGCCTATGAATAATGCCGCAATTGGCTCTGCAATGCAGGTTGATCCCGCTTCATGCCAAGAACCTTCCTCACCGGTTCATGTGTACATAATGAAAATGATTTTGTTGTACTCAATTAGCATCAACGAAAATCATATTAGCAACAGTGAGAGTCATATTAAAAATCAAGCAATATCAATTTGCATCAATGGAAATATGTAGTCTCTCAATATTTACTTTGTATGATTAGTATGAAGGGAGCTGTTGACTACATTCCATCATATATGTTTCTACCATAACTTCAGAGAAACAAATCGATGCGCGGACAGGATGGCTGAATGGGAGGAAACAGTGCTGACCATCGCCGGATTTTTTATTCCTGTCATATAAGAATATATAAGAAGTGGGGAGGAGTAGGGAAATTAGAAGCCAGAATCTCTAACTCTTGGGGTCTCAATTTTAACAACTAAACTAAGGCCTCCGAGGCTAATTACTCCAAATAGTTCTCGGCGAGAAAATTTCTCCCAAGAAATTGTAACAAATTGATTCGTAAATACTAATCAATTAGCCATGTTATGTAGAAGTAAGAAATAACTCTAATTAAAATAACAACTATATATATATATATATATATATATGTATATATAGACACACATTCCCTTTTATTTAGGAAAATTGACACTTGTGCACCAAACAAACCTTTCATTCCACAAATCTGACAGTGCTTCGTGTAAGGATAAGAATCCCGATTTGAAGTGTAATAAGATCCTTCTCAAGTCCTAAAGTGGTCATTGGCAACACTTTCATCAGATTTTTACACTTTTCAATTAACTTTTTTTTTTCCAACTACAGAAAATGGGATAGATTAAGAAGAATCATGGATATGGTTTGCATAGAAATACGCGACCTTACTTTTGCCTTCATTCTTCTGTGCAAGGTTTACGCCAATGTTGCTTGATTCCCAACAACTGGAATATGAGCATGAGTTGTTAAAATAGATCAAGAGGAATGTTGTATTGGTTAATTGAGTGTGCATCAAAGTAACGAATCTTTTATGCCGTTTAATATATAAATACCTAAACTTATTGTACTTCATCCACTGTCTCACAAATTAAATTGCGAGTAAGGCTTCTTTTTTAAATGATAAATATATAGTCTGAATTAACTGAAATAAATATTAATCATGACTTGATATTGATCGTTAAACTTGTATGATGAATTTAGTACACAATAAAATTTGGCTCATGAGCATATATTTAGGTGAAATGTGATTATTAGCCTGGCACGTAAAAATGAAAGTAACGTGGATATGGTAAAGGACAAAAGAATAATAAAAAGAAGGCTAGAAGAAGATCCCTTCATTGTTTGAAAGGAAATGAATACTTTAATGGTGGATGGTCTCCATCTCATTTCTATAGCTCAGAATTTTGTTTGAAAATCATGCAAGTGATTCTGAGGTCATGGTTCAAGCAAATTCATATAAGAGGGAAACCTTGAATGCACGGTTGAAATATTCATCTGAGTCAGTTACATAGTTCATTCACAGTATCAAATTCGACAAAGAATTGCTTTGCTGCAAAGCATAGTAAGTAATCCAAAGTTAGCTTCTAAATTTTTTATCTTCAAATTGAAAAAAAAAAAGAAAAAAGTTTAGTAGTGAATGGAATCGTTAAGCAATAAATAAATATATATTTATATATATAACCGTCAAGCTGCTTTTGCTACATGGAAATCCTAAGCAATTGTTAGTTTTAGCATAAAAATTTATATGGTAGAATGAATCAAGAATTACAATTGAAAATTTTTAATATCAATTTTCAATTATACTAACAATGTTAAAATTCCATGTAAATCAACATATAATATAGTAGAACAAATAAAACAAAAGAAATAAAACATATCATGTCCTATAAATTAATCATGGGTAACTAAGTCAAATTTCTATTAATTATATTCTATTTTGACATTTAAATATTGATTATAATAAATACTAGAAAATGAATGAATATTCCACTCTAACTTGTGTACTAGACACTCTAGAATGATAATTTTTTTTCCCTACCATTTCAGATGCAAAGATCTTTCCATTATGAGCATTCTCGCACATGAAATGAGAGGTTAGATTATCGAATGGGCACTTATTAAAATGTTTAAAAAGAAATCCTTAACAAATAAAAACAAAAACAACCCTTTAACAGATATCATACTATAGTTATATGACCTTTTAATATAGATCACCTATAAACTATAGAGTAGATATTTTATGAAAAATAACATTATCCAAAAGAAAAAGATACAACAAGAAATCATGGTCGCGCGTTGCATTTTAGTCGCTTTTTAGATTTAATTTCATTTCATTTGGGAAAATTGGCACTTGCTGCCTCAAATAATCCTGACAATTCGTTTTACACTTTTCACATGTTTTACGCTTTTCAATTAATTCAACAACAAAAAAGTGGATACACAACTTTGCTTTTCTCTTTATTCTTGTGTGCACGGTTAACGTCAATGTTTTCTGATTCCAAACACTAGAATAAGGAATGCTTTATTCTTTAATTGAGTGCGCATCAAAGTAAGGAATTTTTTATGCCATCCAATCCATAAATGCCTGGACATATTTGTTGTTTCTAATTCTAAACAGACAAACAGTTTTCCACTTCGAAATACACAAATTCTCAGCTAACAACCATAAACAATGGCTGAATTGATTGTTCCAAAGATAATTGATGAATTGGGTGATGTTGTCGTGAAGCAGCTTGGGGAGAAGGTCAAGCTGGTGATGGGGGTTGAAGAGGAGGTGGCAAAAATCTCCTCTAAGTTGGCAACCATTGAAAATGTGCTGCATGATGCAGAGAGACGAAGGCTGAAGGAGGAACCTGTGGGAATTTGGCTCGAAAAGCTGGAAGACATAACATATGAGATAGATGACGTGTTGGACGAATGGAACTTCAAGATTCACAGATCAAAGAATGAGGGAACTCAACAGAATGCCAGATTGCAGGCAACATTGTGGAGCAAGGTTCGTTCCTTCATCTCATCCCTTTGTTCTTGTCTTAAACAAGTTCCTGTTCGTAGTGATATTGCTTTGAAAATAAAAAACATAAATGAAAAGTTAGAATTGACTTTGAAAGAGGCAGAGCAATTCAAATTTATTTCAACTGTGGGGATTCCTGATTCTCAAGATTTTAAGCCAATTATGACTACCTCAATCATAGACGAATCAAAGATCTATGGTCGAGAATCTGATAAGGATGCTTTACTTGACCAAGTTTTGCCTAAGAGTAGTAGTCAAGGAAGAGAGGGGGTTCAAGTTATCGCTGTAGTAGGGGCCGGGGGTAGTGGAAAGACCACACTTGCGCAACTACTCTTCAATAACGATAAAGTGAAGAACCATTTTGAACCTAGAAATTGGATTTGCGTATCAGATCCTTTTGACCAGAAAAGGATTGCGAAAGCTATCCTTGAGAATGCTGGAAAAAGTTCTCAAGAATCAGAGTTGGATCCATTGATCCAACGTATAAAAGAAACTTTTTACGGTAAGAGATTCCTGCTTGTCCTAGATGATGTCTGGACAGAGGACGGCTCAAAGTGGGAACCTTTCCAAGACTCTCTCAAGGATGGGGCTCCTGGAAGTGTAATCTTGGTGACAACAAGGAGTCATAGAGTGGCCGCAGTGGTGGGAACAACTCATACTCACCAGATGGCCCTGATGTCCGACTCTGATTGTTGGCTAATAATGCAAAGGATAGCATTTGCCAACAAATCAGGGGACTTGTGCAAGAAGGTGGAAAGAATTGGGCAGAAAATTGTAGAAAAGTGCAAGGGGTTGCCACTTGCTGCAAAGACTATGGGAAGCTTGTTATGGTTCAAAGATACCGTACAACAATGGCAGAATGTTTTGGACAGTGAGATATGGCAATTGGAGGAAGCAGCCGTGGAACTTTTCCCTCATTTGTATTTAAGCTATAACGAGTTGTCCCCGGAGCTGAAACATTGCTTCTCCTATTGTGCTGTCTTTCCCAAAGATCATAAGATAAATGTAATGGAGCTTATTTGGCTGTGGATAGCACAAGGTTATGTTCGCCCAAGACGAAGAGGTGAGCACTTGGAGCTGGTGGGCCGTGAGTACTTCAACAAATTGGCAATGCGTTCCTTTTTTCAAGAATTAGAAAAATTTGGTCATGAATATATGCAGTGCAAGATGCATGACATAGTGCATGATTTTGCACAATTTCTCAGAAAAAATGAATGTCATGCACTTGGTGGAATTGGAAGAAATTCATCCAGTGAAAGAGCCCGTCATCTAACAATTTTGGACGGCACTGAGGAGGAGATGTTTAGTTCTCGAGTCTTTGATTTGGGACGGCTCAGGAGCTTTTTAACTTTTTTTGAAAGTGGAATGGGAAGAGTAGTTCCCCAAAATCTATTCTGCAGTTTGAAGTGTGTGAGAACTCTGACTTTAAGTTATTGTGGGCTAGCTGAAATTCCAGCTGAGATCGGAAGGTTGATTCATCTTCGGCACTTGGACTTAAGTGATAATGATTTTGTGGCACTGCCAGAAGCTATATGTGATCTATATTATCTGGAAATTTTGGATATCGGTCTTTGTCAAAAGCTTTCGTGCCTTCCTGAAAGGATTGAAGGCCTTGTACACTTGAGGCACCTTCACAATCATAATACCGATGAATTACGTCAAATTCCACAAGGACTCGGGAAGCTGACATCACTTTCTTGTTTGACTCGGTTCATCGCCAGGAGCAACTCTGATGATTTGGCAATTTTGAAGGACCTGAACCAACTGGAATGGTTGCACATTGAAATTGAAGGAGAAGTAGATTTTGGGAGTGCGGAGCTCGGAAAGAAGGTCAACATGCGCGGAATGGCTTTGATCTTTAGCTCTGGGCCCCACCTTATAGAAACTCCAAGTTGCATTGAAAGCATGGAACCACCGCCAAACTTGGAACAACTTAAGCTAGTTGGCTATCCAGGAGCCCAGTTACCAAGTTGGCTTGTGACGAAGTCTCCCGCCAATAACTTGAGGAAGCTAATTATCAGCGAGCCCCGTAACATCTCAATCTTGTCTGTCTTGTGGAAGTTGTCGTCCTTAGAAGAGCTTGTGCTCATGGAAGTGGAAGAGCTGGAATGTTTGGGTAAGGAATTCTTCGGAGTTACAAAAGCACTATATGAGAATAGTCGTGATACTCTTGATACATTGTCAGACTCCAAGTCATCATTCTCAGCTGGAGCAGTGGCATTTCCATATTTGAGAAAATTACATTTTGAGGACTGCGACAATTGGACACGTTGGGAAGATTTAAGTGAAGATGATGAAGAAGTTGCGGTCTCTATCATGCCAAGCCTGGAGGAGCTAAAAATTCGATACTGTCATGAGCTTGAAACTCTGCCACATCGCATCCTCAGAAAGATATCATCTCTCAAAAATTTGGATATTGAAAGTAACATTAAGTTGAGGGATCGTTACTCTGACAAAACAGGAGATGACTGGGAAAAGATATCACACATTCCTCAAGTTCACATTGATGAATAATAATTTGCTCAGGTATGATTATTCACACCTTTTTTTACGTACCCATCATCTTTGAAGTCAAATGTGTTTGGATTGAAGATTATTTCACTTTATTTACACATACTGATTTGATTGCATCATCAACACATTTTTCAATCACCTCGGCCTGCTCTGTAGAATAAGATATCACACATTCCTCGATTTCACATATCCGATTATTTGTATTAATCTACTCAGGTATGGTTACTCACACATTTTTTTATATATCTATCATCTTTGAAGTCAAATAATTACGACTTATAGAATTACAACAAACTAAGGCCTGCTCTGTAGAATAAGACATGTGCTTAATAAGAATCACATGTTAACAAAGCCATATGTATAATGAAACTATGAATTATTCATTAATAGTTTAGAATGGTTTTTTTTTTATTGAGAAGATGCAAGTCATTAACTAGTAAATACAATACTAAATTTCTAACAATATCTAACTGTAAACTCTTGAGTTTGGAATTCCATTTATCTCTTGTCTTTTTATCCTTTTATTTTTTATTTTTTTTGCTTTTGCCCTTTGTTTTCCAGATAATTGCTCATTGATGGCTCAAAGTGAAGCTACAGAAGAAGACTTTGAGGGATCAACCTCTATGTCAACTTTTCACTTGGGTTCATGTAAAATTTCAAATAATTGTAAATATGGTTGAAGAGGCACATCCACTTACTTTGTTCAAAATCATTTGTTGAAAGCGTATGTAGCCTTACAAATTGCCAAATTGAATTTCAAGTGGTTACACAACCAGTCTTTATTTCTTCAAATTATTATTGTCGTATTGTATCTAAGATTGTGTAGATTTAATAAAGAAGAAAGTTTGTACTTCATGCTTACCTATATAGTGTATTATTGACAATCTATTATTAGCGCACCTATTTTATGGTATTATTCTAAAAATAACATGAATTCAAATTTGAAATTCAATAATGCACATGTTGGCATACAATAATTAAAAGGCAATAATAAAAACTGTTAATAACAAAAAAAAATCACTACACTATGAGCGTATAAAAAATTAATCCTTATTCTAATGGTTAAAAGTGAACAAGTTGACAAATTATTCTTTATCTTGTTTCCTTTATTAAAAAATGTTTACATAGATAACTAGAATAACAAAAACTCAGACTACAAAAGTGCATTACACTTAAAGGCACCAAAACTCATGATACTTTTATAGTAAAAACAGTGGTAGTTCTAGTAGTAGTAATGACAATGATTTGTTAATAATACTTTCTTTTAAAAGTGAATGGACTAATTAGCTTTTTTTAAAAAACAATTAAGAAGGGAAGAAATCGAATTTAAGAAACGGGAGGGGATAAGGTGAGTTACAACCCACAGCATTTTGAACTTGAAAGTTTGCAAGGCATATCATAATAAATCAATTATTTGCATACTTCACATATATGAACCAGTTTAACAAACCATCCATATTCTAGAATTGAATATCATCCTTTGTTTATTCACTATTATATATGTTCAATACTTAGTTGAAAATATGTCTTCCCCATCTCTGCTTCCTAATCATACCCCTTCCTAATAGAAACAATTTTTATAAAATAATTGAAAATTTCAGACATATAAAATGGTCTTTGACACATCAGATTTCATTGTATTTATATTCAACTCCAGCATTGTATTTATATTTCATTTAATCCATAAAACTCACATTTTAACTGTGAAATTGGGCAGCCCTAGCCTAATGACTTTTGTAATTGAAATCACTATCTCTTTAAGTAGACACTACCTGATCAAAAATTCCATCTCTGGAGAAGCAAAATTGGTACTTCCCGTTCAGCTTCTAGAAAATCGAATTATGAAAGAATTCCCAGAGAAACAACAGAACCTTGCCCAATGCTACTAGATTGCTACTTAAGTTACCAAGCTTGACAAGACACTAGCACTAGTTTCACCAACAAGTTTGTTTACAAGTTGACAAAAATCCCTACAAACATCAAATTAGAAACCAACGTAGTGCATGAGAAGAAACAGTTATATAAGGTTTACAAAAATCCCAAATATTCCATGTAACCCAATGTAGCCCACGACTGGATGCATGCAGGGAATTGCAACACAAAATCTTTGCCTGCTGAGAAGGGCTCAGAAGAGAGGAATTACAACAGTACAAAGCTCTAATGTTGGTCGACAGCACCTGCTTCCTAAAATTTCAGATGGTGTTCAAACAAGGAAGCCATTTCAATCTGCAATACAAGGGAGCAAATTCATCCTTGGTATCCGATCATGAATAGACATTATTAGAGAGGAAAATGCAGATCAGGAACATTAAATTCTAAAATATGGTACAACTCATTATTTTGTCAGACCCAGGATACAAAATGAACATCATGCCACTAAATATGCTATGACAGCAAAAACAGACTCTTCCCGTAAGAGTTTCTTGCTCATAAGATGATGACATGAAGAAGGACAATATTACGACTAACGATCAATCAGAATTTGATTTAGAAACCTACCATAAACTAGATACAACTCGGAACTAATAAAAGTTAGATATTTTAAAGTCCTGCTGAGAAACTCTAGTTGGGAAACCACCAGCATCACAGAGAGACCCACCAATGGTCGTTATGGAGTTCAACCCCTTATTTGCCTTCTAACTCCCATTTTTAACTCAAAAAATAATTTATTTTGGATTATCGATACCTCACTGCTTAAGTAAGAAGGCCCTTTCCAATCATTCCTATTGGCTGTATTATACTAAATTGTATTGAAAGAAGGCCAGTTACAAGGGCAAAACCCAGCAGAGATGGAGAAATTCATCAGATCACCCCTTTCCAATGCAAGCAAACCAAAAAGAAAAACAGAAAAGGTTCTTTATTGATGACATTTCAGATACTATTCACACAGCAAACAATTTACCAGACAGCAAATAAATACTCCATGGAGTAAAATGACAAGAAAATGAAAAGACAAGAAAGCAACTCAACAAAATGAAATTGACTTACAGCTGTCAGCGCTGCTTCAGCGCCTTTATTTCAGGACTTACCACCAGCTCGATTGAGAGCCTGCATTTATCATAATGTAACTTTAAGAAATGGAGTACCAATGGGAAAAATTGTAGAATGCTCGCAAAGATCAGGGTGACAATTTCCGTCAGCATAGAAATGTGGCCAAAACCACCCACAGGATGATTATCATATTCAGCAACATGACAATTATATGATGAACTCTTTTATGATTTTCAATGCCATAACTCCCATGAAAAGGAGTATAGGAGATCAGAAAGGTCAACCATAAGTTTTCATTGAGTTGTATTAAGCAAAAGAGAAATTTCATGAATTTACCTGCTCCATGTCATCACAGGTCAAAACACCAAATATGCATGGAACACCTGGAATTCATTGAAAGGAAAATTACATATTTCACCATTTAGGTACTATAAATGTTTTGAGACTGCATTCCACAGACAGAATTATCTGTGTTTGAAACACAAAAATGAAGTTATAAGTGTGCACACAACAAAGCAAGTTGGTGATTCCTAAACACCTCAAGTACCAGTTATGAGGTATGTATCTGTAAGTTCCTATACTAAACAATTTTCTCATCTTCTGCCATTTGAGAATATAAGAACCTCTGCTTCTGTGTCTATGAGCACAAAATGGGAAAAACAGGTACAACCACTATGCAGTGCACTTATTACAAATCAGCCAATTTCAAAGTGGTTCAATAAACCATGAACATCTTTCAACAACACAAGATGAGTGTTTTTAACACAAAAACCATCTGTCAACTAGGCAAAAATTTCCATCATTGCTACCACCTATGGATCTGTAGTATTACACAGTTACCAATCTTTTGATTCCTTTCTTAACAAAACTTGTTTAACTCTTCCAACTGCATAATACAATATGCTAATGGAATTTAGTAAACTAAAGAACTTTTCAACCTTAAGACTAGCATGCTACGCTGGAGGCGCTAAGAAAGAGCTTTCTTTAGTGATCCCAAATTAACAGTCACTTTTCAAATTTATTCTCAATCTATAGACAGTGGCATCAGACTAGGCTCCATTTGTAGCACACATGTTTGACATAAGTGTGTACTTTACAACCTTGTTCAGCTCAAAAGCAAAAAGCTCTGATTAGAAAGAAGTTATAAACAAATAATCCAAGGACGCTAAATATTAACATCATCAATATCCCAATCTACGAAATCTAAGGCAGCTTACTTGTGAGAAAGACACGTAGGGAAAGAAAGAACGTTAGCATGATTAGAAACAAAAGTTACAAACAAATAATCCAGGTAAGCCAAATATTAACATCATCAATATCCCAATGTATCTCTCTCCATCTCAAGCTCTCTCATATCTCTAACCAAAAGTGTTCATCACCTGCTCGTTCATCCTGAACTTCAAAAGGTCTATCATAAGTTAGGTTATCTCATAATCATTGTTTCATAATCACAAGACAAGAATGTCAAACCGGTAATTGAAAAAAAAATAAATCAGTATACTATTGTTTCATTAATTAGCAAAAGAAAGTGGCAACTTTTAAGATAAGTTAGCAAAATAATGCAATTCTTATACAGATGGCTGTACAGCTGTAGAGCCACCCTTTAGTATATTGGCAGAGTAAAAAAGGATCACAATTTATCTTTTTTCTCTGAATAAGTTAGAATGATCATTATTTACACACCCAAACTTTGGTTGGTGCTATGGCTAACGTATAAGCAACATTCTTATAACAAAAACTACAAACAAATGCGAGTCAAATGGGCTAGGATTGGAATAACAACGGAATTCAAGTTTTTTTTTTATCGAAATTCAAGGTAATAGAACATAACAATGTAAAAGAATTTCATTTAGGAATCCATCTTCCTCATTCTTTGTACTCCACCATAAATTTATGACTTCCCATCAAAATTATTCAGGATATATAGTTACTAGTTGACATCAAGAAGCCCAATCAATGATAGCGCATGCTCATAAAAATAAAGGCCATGATGCAAGGGGAAAATGCCGGTTTTCATCCCTAAACTTTGGAGTAAGGACACATTTCGTCCCTCAACTTTTGGACTCGACACATTTGATGTCTGAATTAATAATTTTTTACCAATGTTATCCTTAAACGGCTATTTTGCCAATTTTTAAACGGACCGTTAAGTATTCTTTTTTGTCTTTGTCTGAACAAAAACAAAATCAGGTAAGTATCCAGCTGTCTCCACTTTCCCTTGTACGAAACCAAGCTGAACTTGATTTGCTCTCTTCTAACCCTTTTCTTTCACTTCGGCAACAACCAAATCGCATTCCTCCAAGACTAAAGAAGATCGAAGAAGCTGACCTACTACCCTGTGATTAAGTAAGAAAGTGGAGAAATATGTCGGTGCGAAAGAAAGAGTTGGAAAATCGTGCACCCCCAAATTATGGTAAGCTGTCCAGGTTTAGTATTTGTTAATTAAAGCTTTAATGATGAAAAGTTTGACCTTTTTTGGCATTGCATGTAGATGTGGTCTGTTTGTGATGTTTTATTGACTTCGTTTGGGTCCAGCGACAAAGTTTGACATTTTTTTTTGAATATGATACATATGGGCCATTTTCCCCTCTTTTGTGGATGTAATCTTGTTAATGTTTGGTCAACATTGTTTGAAAAGATTAATTTTTTTAATGGTTAGAACATCTATGCTTGAATAATAAACTTGTGGTCCCTTTTGGATGGTTATGTTATAATAAAAAGTATGATTCTGTTAAACTTGTGGTCCCTTTTATTGACTTCGTTTGGGTCCAGCTACAAAGTTTGACATTTTTTTTTTAATATGATACATATGGGCCATTTTTCCCTGTTTTGTGGATGTAATCTTGTTAATGTTTGATCGACATTGTTTGAAAAGTTTAATTTTTTAATGGTTAGAACATATGGTTTATCCGATTCTGTTAGAATATAAAAGTTGTGGTTTGTTTACTTATTCAGTATTTGATATATACAATTTTTTTTTTAATTATCAGAACAAGGTAGCTCACTGATTATACTAAGATGTCACTGTGGGGGGTTGATTTTTTACACTCCTCAACCACATTATAAGGGTGGAGATGTATGTGTCCTTGATTACGTTGAGAGTGTAGGTTTGAGTATTTTTGAAGTGGATAGATTGATTGAGGCTGCTGGTGTTTTTGGTCACAAAGTATACTATGGTTGGGAGAACAATAGCTTTAAAAGGATAGACAATAGTAGAGAATTGCATGGATATATTCAGAGGACTGCTGGTTCAATTAGGGAAATTATCTTGTACCTTGAAGTCTCATTCCATGAAATTCTGGTTCACCAGCTTGGCTATGATCCTTATGAGGTTGATGAGAATGAAAAAAGTCCTAGTAATGGTAAAGATATAACTTCAAATGATGACCATGAAAGGGGAGGGAATGATAACAATGAAGCTGATTCATCCAGTGAGTCTTTCTTCTCAGCGTTAGATTCTGATTATAATCAAAGTGAAGAAGATGATGCTAATTTTGATGGTAACATAGATAAAAATGCTGAATGGTTGGGTGTAGAGCATTATAAGGAATTGCAAACTAATTCGGCAAAACAAGGACAGGTTGAGGCTGATTTGGTTCAACCTGAAGATGATGATGTAGCCCCTGATTCTGAATCAGATTTTGAGAGTGTACATGGGTCTGATGATGAAAATGGTAGTAATAGGTTTGTTGTGTTCAATCCCAAGCACATGGATAATCCAAAATTGGAATTAAAGATGTATTTTAGTACCATCAAAGAGTGCAAGTTAGCTATTACGAACTACAGTGTGAGACAGGGGAGGCCTTGTAAATTTGTGAAGCAGGATTTGGTTAGATTGAGGGCAAAATGTAGAAATGAAGGCTGTAATTGGCAGATCTATGCTAAAAAATTGGGTGGGGAAGGAAGTGTGCAAATTAGGACATTTGAGGACATTCACAAATGTGGCTTTACCTATGAAAATCCACTTGTAAATTCTGGATGGGTTGGTAGAAAGTATTGTGAGGAGTTTAGATCCAATCCTAAGGTAGATATGGAGCATTTTAGAAAACAGTGATGAAGGATAACAAATGCTCCTTCACAAAAAAACAAACATATAGGGCTAGAAAAAAGGCTTTGGACATTATTCATGGTAGTGAAAGTGACCAATACAGCAAGTTAGGAGCCTACATGCATGAAATTCAGAAATCTAATCCTGGTAGCTCTATCATATTAAAGACTGTGGATGGCACTCCAAAAGGGCAGCAAAGGTTCCAAAGACTTTATATGTGTTTTCATGGAGTGAAACAAGGCTTTTTAGGTGGGTGTAGGCCATTGATTGGGGTAGATGGCACATTTTTGAAAGGAACAGTAGGGGGGGTTCTATTGATTGCTGTTGGACTAGATGCTAATAATAGCATTTTTCCAGTTGCATATGCTGCAGTTGAGGGTGAAAACAAGGAATCTTGGACATGTTTCTTCAAGTTGCTTAAAGAGGATTTGAAAATTGAGAGAGATTATGAATGGACTATCATGAGTGACAAGCAAAAGGGACTAATTCAAGCTTGTAGTCATGTTTTTCCAAATGCAACCCATAGGTTCTGTGTAAAGCACTTACACAACAACTTTTCTACTTCTGGGTTCAAAGGTGAAGCTCTAAGAAGAGCATTGTGGGCTGCTGCAAAGGCAACTACACCAGCAGAATTTAGCAGGAAAATGGAAGACATGGCAGCAATTGACTTGGATACTGCCAAATGGTTTGATGATAAACCACCATCTCAATGGAGTAGAGCACACTTTAGCACCTATTCGAAGTGTGATGTCCTATTGAATAATATTTGTGAGTGTTTCAACAGTAAAATTTTGGATGCTAGAGAGAAACCAATCATTGAAATGCTGGAAATACTAAGGCTGTATATGATGCAAAGAATGCAGCAGAATAGAGACATTGCTAGACAGAAATGGAAAGACTCTCTGTATTGTCCTAGAATCATTGAGAGAGTACAAAAAAGAATGGATAAGGCAACACAGTGTTTTCCTTTCAAGTCGAATGATGACTTGTATGAAGTTTCCAACTCATATGGTGATCATTATGCTGTGAACATTAAAGAGCACACTTGTTCATGTAGGAGATGGGAGCTGACAGGAAGTCCTTGTCCCCATGCAATTGCTGCACTTTGGTTAGCTAAAAAGGATCCCATGTTATATCTATCCAGCTGGTATACAGTTGAGACATACCTAAAATGCTATGAAGGAGCTATTTGTCCAATGAATGGGGAAGGAAATTGGGAGAAGACTGATGTTGATGGTCCAAAACCCCCTTTATATGGTAAAGTAGCTGGAAGACCTAAAAAACAAAGGAGAAGGACTGCTGATGAGGACCAGCAAGAAAAGGAAAAAAAGGCCAAGAAAATGAGTAGAGTGGGGCAGGTAATAAGATGCAAATACTGTCTGCAAAAAGTGTGAGGATTCAAAAATTTCATTATTTTAAAATCCCTAATTTTGGCTAAAATAATTATTTATTTGGATTTTTGCCACGAATAATATTTTCTAGCCTATTAGACCTAAGTACATGATTTTATAGTTCGTTATATTTCTAAAGTGTCTCATTTTAAAAATAATAAAATAAAAAAAACATAGATAAATAAACAAGTATTTTCTTATAAGCCTATTTAGCGGAAAAGTGGAAACGTGTCTAAAAACTTTAGCCAATTAGGATTACAATAAGCTAAAAATTTAAAACCTATACAATGGACCTAAAATAGACAATTTTAGGTTTAAACACACAAGTAATAACTAGTGGTACGATCGTTATAAGAATTTTTCAAAGGTTTTAATTTTTATTACGCCTAAATTAGAAATACGTGTTTTCACGTGCGCGCTTAATTGAGGGACTTTGGACCATTATTTTGGGACAATTAAGAATGAATAATATTTATATGAATGTAAGGGCTCTAGAGGTTTAGTGCACTAGTGCAACAAACGTAAGAGAAATCGGATACAAAACGCGCGCGTAGGGTACTAGTTAAAATTGATTTGACGTATCAAAGGATTTGACGTCAAGCGTCTTTTGTACGCAAAGGCTACAGAGCCGAAATTCATTTCCTTTTCTCTGCTACAATGGCCGGCTAGACTGCAGCAAAGGAACAACCAAAGTCACCATTTCTTTTCTTCTAAAACTCAACCAAAACTTCCATAGATTCTCACCAAACTTCACATTCGTTTAGCTTTTCACTTGGACAACAACATAGGCTGAAAAAGGGAGGAGCTTTCACGGTTTCTTCAAGCTTCAAAGGACCGAAAATTCTGTTCAAACCAACCATCAAAGTAGGTAACAATCTAACACCTTCAACTTGTCTTATGGGAGTTGATTTACGCATTTGAGTTGGAATCTTTACTTTAGTAGCTTGGATTGTTAGAAATGTGGGCTCTATGAACTCCCACTTTGGGTTGATGGCTGTGATGATGTTTGATGATGGTTTATTTGCTGAATTAGAGCTTAAGAAAGTAGATTAAAGGTGCATTCTTGACAGAAACGTTGATGGACTCTTGAAGCGAAAAGTTCCCATTTTACCCCTGCTCTGTTCGGTCACTTTACTGCAGATAATTGAGGATTTAAAGGCTTGATTATGTTTTTTTACATGTTTTAGAAGTTGTGTACAAAATTTCGTTGAAAAATATTGAGTTTTGGTTGCTCAAACGAATTTATTTCAAAAACTAGTAAACTGGAAAACGGTTTCGCCATAATCCAGACCAGTGGTTGTATTTCATCCATAACTCCGTACTCCGACGTCGAAATCAAGTGCCGTTAGCGGCATTTGAAACTAGACGTTTCCATGTTTTTATCGGTGTATAATGCACGTCCTGGTTTTATGTGTGTGAGCCACACCATTCATCTGAAGTCGGCTGTCCTGTTTCTCCGTTCTGCCGAAATGATTTGATGATGCTGCAACTTGAGCCTTGATTTTGAACCAGTTGCATGCTGAAAATTGAAACGATTTCTTCTGTGAAGTTGTAGCCCTATGAATTTATTTTCTAACATTATCAACCATTCCCAATTCCGAGTTAAATTGAGAGAGTTATGATCAAAATACGGCGACTGCTCGTTTTGAAAATCTTAGATTTGGACAGATTGCCTTAAGGATTTTTCCAAACTTTGGTTGATTGAATGACCCCCCTCCCGAGGGTATTTTTCTGTGAAATTTAATAGAGAGATAACCTTCATATGGAAGTATTATACTGCAAAATTTGGTGTCAATCCAAGTCCGTTTCGGCACTTAACTAAAGGTCCAAAGTTGGAACCAAATCTGGAAATTTTGTAACAGTCTTGAATTTTTCCCAACTTTGAGCTACCATATCTTGGTGCTCGAAACTCCGATTCTCGATCCGTTTGTTCTGAACTAAACCTTACTTGCACCTCTAATTGAGCTATAAATTTCAAGGGCTGGTTTGCAACGAGTGAATTCTGCCGAATTTTCAAAGTTAGCGAAAAACCAACCCCGGCTCAATCCTTGGTGATTTGGAACAGCAACTTTAGGCTCATTTTTGAGCACTTTCCACTTCGATTCATGGAAAAGTGTCTTCTAGGAACTTGCAGTACTTTCTAAGAGGTTTTTAATGGTATAAAGTTTTCCAATTCTCGACTTATGCCGAGTGAGTTACGATTTTTCAAAAATTCATAACAAAACTGAAAATTTTCCAACTTTCAAGGAAATAGAGTTTTTCAAGAACTCTTTATTCTTTTGATATTATCTAAACGTTTTATCCCCGATTTCCTAGATAAAGACTTAAATATTGTTGAATGTTATTAAACCTCTCTCGAATCTCGATTTACGAGCAATTGAGGCTCATTTTCACGGAATTTCCTAGAGTAATACTAGTGAACGAATTATTCCTCGATATTTGGAATATGGGTGATAATTCACTATTATTTGCTCAGGCACGCACGAGGACCTCCAAGAGGACCCTACTGTGGAAGTTTGAACTCTTCCTCTAATTTACTTGCTTGCATAACTTGGTGAGTGTCAAGTGTATGCCTACTTGAAGCCTAAAGTCTTGATTCATGCTTGATTCACCTGATTTCATGCTTAGCTTAACTGATTTTGACAAAATGGAGCCGAGTGTGTACTTGATCGCACCCGTTCTCATTTGAAACGAATGACTCATGCTTAACATGATTTGCTTGGTTTACATGACTTGAAATGTCTGCTTAAACCTATCAAATGCTTGAATACATGAAATGGTATGCTATGATTGCATACGTCGATGGAGTGAATCTCCTCGACATTTACATGACAAATGGGGGACGCCCAAACTCATAGGCCGACCTTGGAACTCGAGCCGGCATGGGCTTGGTCGGGAACCTCGGTGAGCCATGAGACTCAAATGATAAGCTTGATCTATTGAGAGATCTCGCTTGGCATACTCGTATAGTATCGCCTTATAAATGTAGTGCGGGCCCGAAGTGGTGTATGGTGGACGGATGGGAAGTAAGTGGTGAACTACGGATATGAAAATATCAATCCGGTTGACGGAGAGTCATCACGGAAAGATATATAGACGGTATCGGCAAATGTGGAACTTAGCTCCTGAGAGTTTCTATATCCTTGAATTGTTTCTCGTTACAGTTTATTGGTGTTATTAATTACTTGCAAGATAATATCTGAATTGTTATTGGGCTTGTTATCTGAACTATGTGGTTGCATGTGTGTTCTTGGCCTCACGAGCGTTTTGCTCACCCTGTAGATTTGTTTTCCTTAACAGGTTGAGTTCGGAGGTAAAATGGAGCAGTCCTCCTGATGTGCTTTTGTTTTAGGGTTGCTATTACTTTTGTTTATGCCTTTGGCTTTGGATTGTACTTTTGGTATGGAAACGTAACCTTTGGATGAAATGTATTATGTATATCGACGGGTGGTTTGAAGAATGGATAACTGTTATGAAGTTTGAACACTTCCGCAATTATTGCATCTAAGTTATCGATTTGTATTTTTTTTTGTGGTCCGGATATAAGTTGAATGGAATTGCTTGAGTCCTGGCGAGAGCTAGGCAGGCGTTCCGCGGATACCCTTTGGTTCGCCTTAGGGAGAAGTGGGGGCGTCACAAAAAGGTCACAACGTGAGATCTTGTAAGCTTAAAAAGGCTGAAAACAATGCCTCAGGATCTGGTATACAGAGCAATGAAGCTGCCAATAATGCAAGATCTGATGAAGTTGACAGTGGAGACTGCAATGAAGCTAATTGCACTGAGGTTCTGGTTACATGTACTCCCCAAATATTTGACAAGAATCCAAATAATAAGTCTGCCAAAAGAACAGTAAGCCTTTCTTTACAACTTTTTTTGTGTTACAGTTTCATTTTCTCACCTTCTATTCAATAGTTTATAAAAATTGAGTCACTGACTGATGTTTTCCTTTCTTTTGCAGAAAAGACCACATGCAAAAAGTAGAGTTCAAGATGGGTCAATGCATGATGCAACACAGTTTGCAAATTCAACTGTGAGTTTGGTACATGTTTACCACAGCAACAAAGTTTATCTTATCATAGTATTTTCTAATTATTTATTTGGATGGTGTAGGGGACAAATCATTTGGAAGATGTTCCTATTACAAGTTCTATCCCAGCGTCTCCTAATTTATATGAATTTTTCGGTCTAAAAAGATCTCAAGTGAAATACAGCCAACCACTACATTCAAGAAAAGAGCAAGAGAAAGTGCAGTCGCCTGTCAAAGCCAAATCTGTCCACATGGAAGTTGCTGCTGCTGCTACTGCTGCTACCAAACGAGTTGCTGGTTCTTCAAGAATGAAGGGGAAAAACAAACTACTATAAATGTTCATAGTAGATGCCTTGCATGGATCTTTTATTTTGATGTAGATTATGGACTGAAGTTGACAGTAGGAATTGTCCTTTTTTGATGCTGATATCTTATTTTGGTGGTGGTCTCCTTTTTGTTTATGGTGGTGGTCACCTTTTTGTTTATGGTGGTGATCCTTTCTCTCGTTTAAGGATAAGATATTGCCATTTTTACTTTTTCATCAGCTGAAAAAACTGACAAAATGTTGAGAGTATATTTTGAGTATTTGCTCACTTTAATTACGTGTTTGGAGTATTTTGAGTATTTTGAGGATCAGATATTGCCATTTTAGTCATGTTCGGTTTTGCGTATATATTGATGTAAATTAATGGTCTATAACTTAATTACACATTTTCTTAATAGTAATTTTTCTCCCTTTTGAGATATGAGATTCATATTTTCTTGCTTTCTCTTGTTCAAGGGCTTTTAATCAAGAGCCCTTGATTTAGTGATGACAAATTCTACAGGTCAAACGTATTGAACTTGAGAAACTAAGTAATATAATATGGAAGAAAAGAAAAACTCTAGTACCCCAAGTAAATGACAAAACGTTAACTCATTACATATAGTGGTTAAGTTTAAGACTAAATGTACATAATGATACACAGATAATAAATAACCTTCACATTCTAGTGTCATAATTAGTGGCTGTTGAAACCAACAACATTCACTCTTGAGCTCGGATGCTTTTCTTTGGCTTTATCTCTTCACACACACACACACACACACAAGGAACAAGCAGTCCTACAGGATCATCTTCATTCTGGTCGTGCCATCATTCTGCTCAGGATTATCTTCGTCAAGAAATCTACAAAAAAACTACAAAAGCCTCATCATAATCATCTCATTCTGTTTTATCATCCTTGTTTCTCTGATCATAAGCACCATAATCTTATTCCAGCCAATGCTAGTTCTACTGCTGCTAATCCAATCAAAAGCAGTACAAAAACCAAAATGAACAGATTTAGCAGCTCCAATTCAATAACTCACTCCAAGCTTAGCACTAACTTTCGCTCCATTGCATGTCCAGTCTTTTTCATAATAATAGACATAATCAGCAGCATAGCCAATAGTATGATGATGCCAATCAATATTTTTTCTCTTCTACGGCTTTTTGCAATTGTTTCTTCCATCCGATTCACCCTTCTTAGCAAACCCAGTATAATCATCCTTCCTCTTGTACAAATTGGTTCATCATGCCATTCAAAATATTTACACCTATCAGATCTCTACAAATATAAACCCATTTAGAAACATCAGCAAAGCACAATTAATTTGGGCCAAAAGAGTAATAAAAATAAAAATTTTCTTACAGGCCATCTTGAACAACCATAGAATCGTCTCCCAGGATTATCATCCCGCCATGATGTTGCCATTTTTGCCCGCAATCCACAGCCACAGAGCCGGGTGTTGCTGTTTGATGTTGATGATGATGACGACTCAAGACTTCTCGATCTCATTTTACGGAAATGCAGCCACAACGCTGGCTGTTGCCTTATGCTAGTTTCTTCTCGATTTGTTGATAGAATTTGATTTGGAAGAGGGGGTTTACTCTCGGAGAAATTTGCAAACAAAGCTTAGTCTTGGAGGAATGCGATTTGGTTGTTGCCGAAGTGAAAGAAAAGGGTTAGAAGAGAGCAAATCAAGTTCAACTTGGTTTCGTACAAGGGAAAGTGGAGACAGCTGGATACTTACCTGATTTTGTTTTTGTTCAGACAAAGACAAAAAAGAATACTTAACGGTCCGTTTAAAAATTGGCAAAATAGCCGTTTAAGGATAACATTGGTCAAAAATTATTAAATCAGACATCAAATGTGTCGAGTCCAAAAGTTGAGGGACGAAATGTGTCCTTACCCCAAAGTTTAGGGATGAAAACCGGCATTTTCCCTGATGCAAGCATCTAGACATTTTACATGGGATGATAAATCAACCAAGCAATTAATTAATATTTAAATTAATGCCACAAGTATACCATTTCACTTTCAGAAGAAAGCAGACAAATACAAATATTTGTGCACAAGGTATAGTGCGTCATTGATAAGAAAGTACACTCAAATCGGTGAGGCCAATAATGAAGAATCCATGTACAAGGGATGCCCACAAATGCGCAATGCTGAGAAGATTATCTCCAGTGGTCGTCTTCGACTGCAGTGATTGGATTTACTGGATTTGAGCCAATTTCGATGTCAACCACGAAAAGAAACCTTACAATCTCACTCATAACATGCATAAATGAGAGTAGGTGTTCAATGGTGGGAAAAGGCGGAGGAGGAAGATCAGTAAGAGGGGAGACGAGGAGTCGGCAATAGGAGTATAGGTGAAGGCAATGGGTGTGGTATCGTACAATGGGTGTGGTATCGTTGGACACAGTGAGAGAAATTGTAAAACTTCTTCTTGTTTAGGGAGAGGTCTATCAGATAACCAATACGGACCCTGGTTAAGAGGTACCTGGAATAAAGGAATTCCACAAGCTGAACAATCCATAAGTAGAGGAAGACAAGATAAGGTGTTGTGGGGTTTTAAATATGGGGAACTGGTGAGAAAAGGAGGAAATGCGGACTCTCAAGATCTGGAGATTGGCACGAAGGGAGGACATGAACAAAGGGTTCTGAGGAAAGAGGTGCCACCTAAGGTGACAGAAGGACAGCAAAAGGAGGCCCAAGCATTTCCAAGTATAAGGAGTCAGGAGGATAGTTTAGTGGGGACAAGCAGCAATCCGAGTTTTTCAGCACCTGTTCAGGTACAAGACATGGTGACAGGTAACATTACTGAAGGACAGGACATGAGGACAGGAGACCAATGTAGTTTTGAGAGGGAGAGGAGAAGTGAGGAAACAAATGTTGTAACTGTGGATGAGGGGGATGTAAGGATGGAAGAAAGGCTGCAGGTAGCAAATGAGATACAGGAGAGGGAACATGTGGCTATCCAGAAGATGAACACTAGGATTAGAAGACAACTTAAGCCTCCAAGCAGGAAGAGGCCTCCTTTAGGTGATTCGGATGGAGAGGCCAGGAAAGTAGAGACTAGAGGAAAGAGGAAAACGTTTAAGGAGGATACTGATATGGAAGAAGCTGATGGTGAGTGCTTGACTTTAAAAAGAAATAAGAGGGATCAGTCCTTGGAAATACGATTAGAGTTTGCTGAAGGTGGGAGGGGGACCAGCCTTAATGGGTCCCCAAGTGGACAATGAGGGTGCTGGTGTGGAATTGCCAAGGTGCAGGGAGCCCCTTGACAATTCCCCAACTGAGGGAGGCTTGCAACCTCCTCTCCCCAAGTGTTGTTTTCTTATGTGAAACTAAGAATAGGGACAAGTATATGGAGACTGTTAGGAAAAGGCTGAATTTTGATCATGGTGTGATTGTAGAGTCTATGAATAGATCTGGGGGGATGGCCCTTTTTTGGAAACAGAAAGTGAAAATTACAGAAATACATAAGACAGCTTTCACCATTGAGGCTCATATAGTGGACCACGGGCAACATACAGACTGGTGGCTGATTGGTATATATGCCAGTTGTGATGCGGAAACTAGGAAGAATCAGTGGGAAGTGTTGAATACAAGGAAAAGACTTTGGGGCCAAAGGTGGATTGTTGCAGGAGATTTTAATGATATAGTGTCCAACGAAGAGAAATGGGGAGGAAGACGAAGAGAGGAGTGGACCTTTAGAGATTTCAAGCAATTCATTGCTGATAATGAACTGATTGATGTAGGTTTTGATGGAAATCCTTGGACTTGGTGTAATAACTGGGACAATGCAGGAGAAATTAAACAGAGGTTGGATAGGATGCTTTGTACTCATACCTGGTTCCAGATTTTTGACAAAACAAGGTGCAAACATGTCGACAATTACAGCTCAGATCATAGTATGCTTATGGTTGATACTGAACCTGAAAACGACAAAAGAAGGAAAAAATTCATTTTTGACAAAAGATGGATTCAGCAAGAAGGGATTACACAAGTGATTGCGGAAGCTTGGAATTTAGCAGTGGAAGGATCAAGAATGTACCAAGTCACTAGAAAGATTTCTAATTGTAGAGTGGCTCTTCTGAGGTGGAAAAATAGTTTTCAGCATAACTCTAGGAAGGAGATTAACAGAATCAAGGCAGAAATGGAGAGGCTTAGAGAGTCACATGAATTTCACAAAGGTGCTATGGATGACCTTAAGACTCAACTGAAGCGAGCTTACTCCAATGAGGAAATGTACTGGGCTCAAAAATCTAGAGTTACTTGGTTGAAGGAGGGGGACAAAAATTCACAGTTTTTCCATGCTAGTGTCAAAGGAAGACTGAAAAGGAATAGATTGGGTAATGTACAACGAGATGATGGCTCATGGACTTCAAATGAGAAGGAACTAGGAGAGGAAGTGGCAAGCTATTACCAACAACTCTTTGATTGTCAAGGCTCTGTAGGCGTTGAGGATATCTTGAGGGGAATTCCAAACACAATTTCTGATCGAATGAATGCAAATCTAACTAGAACTGTCACTGAGGCTGAGATTAAGTCTGCACTTTTTTCTATGCATCCCAACAAAGCCCCTGGGCCTGATGGGATGACACCTCTATTTTTTCAAACATTCTGGAGGGTTATCAGGTCTGATATTGTTCCAGCTATACAGAGCTTTTTCCACTCAGGTTTTATGCTAAAGTCCCTCAACCACACGGTTGTCTCTTTAATTCCCAAAGTTGAGATGCCAATCAATCTTAAACAGTATAGACCCATAAGCCTTTGCAATGTTTTGTATAAAATTATTTCCAAAGTGCTTGCCAACAGACTTAAACATATTCTGGACTGTTGTATAAGCAAGAACCAGGCAGCTTTTGTTCCAGGGAGACAAATTCTTGATAATGTGATTGTGTCCCATGAATATCTCCATTATCTGAAAAACAAAAGACAAGGTTCAGTAGGGTGTATGGCTTTAAAACTTGATATGGCAAAAGCCTATGATAGGGTTGAGTGGAAATTCTTAGATGCAATCATGCAGAAAATGGGATTCTCAGAGAGATGGATAAACTGGATATGGCAATGCTTATCAACTGTCTCATACTCCTTCAAGATTAATGGTGATCAGAAAGGCTTTGTCACTCCCAAGAGAGGGATAAGACAAGGGGATCCCCTATCCCCCTATTTGTTCTTAATCTGTTCTGAGGGTCTATCAAACCTGTTGCGAAGAGCTGAGGCAAGCAAACTGATATCTGGGATTTGTATTAGTCGAAGAGGCCCATCAGTATCACATTTGTTCTTTGCTGATGATACTTTAGTTTTTTGTAAAGCCAGCCCAGATCAAGCTCAGGAACTCATGAACGTTCTAGTCACATATGAAAGAGGCTCTGGTCAGATGGTAAACTATGACAAATCATCCGTGTTTTTCAGTAAGAACACACCGGAGGGGGAGAAAGTTGCTGTTTGCAGAAAGTTAGGAAATGTCCAAATGGTAAACCAAGGTAAATATCTTGGACTGCCTATGGTCATTACAAGGACGAAGGAGCAGCTGTTTGGTTTTATCAAAAATAATTGCCAACAAAGGATGGCAAGCTGGAAAAATAAAATGTTCGGCAATGCAGGGAAGGAAGTGCTACTGAAAGCCATCACAATGGCCTTGCCTACATATGCCATGTCCTGTTTTAAACTTCCAGGAAAACTCTGTAAAGATATTAGTGCTATGATGGCAAGGTACTGGTGGGGAGAAGACAAAGGAAAAAAGAAGATGCATTGGTGTTCCTGGTCAAAACTTACGAAGGACAAAGGCAGAGGGGGAATGGGTTTCAGGGACTTGCAAAATTTTAATAAGGCCCTCCTTGGTAAGCAACTCTGGAGACTGGTAACATGCCCCAATTTATTGCTAAGCAAAGTTATGAAGGCGAAGTACTTCCCAGACAGACCATTATTCCAGTGCAAGGTGAGCCCAACTGCTTCTTGGGTTTGGAAGAGTATGGCAAGTGTTAGAGATGCAGTGAGGAATGGAATTTGGCGGAAAATTGGGGATGGTAGCAGTACCAACATTTGGAATGATCGTTGGATCCCAGGTAACAAAGGAGGGACACCTACTACTCCTAAACCCCAAAGTTGCTGCCTAAACAAAGTGAAAGAACTGATAACAAACTTCAGGTGGAATAGACTACTGATTTTCAATACTTTCAATGGCAAAGATGCTGAAGAAATCCTCAAAATCCCAATAAGTGTGGTAGGAAGGGCAGATAGCAGTTACTGGATAGCAAGCACCAATGGAAACTACACTGTGAAGTCAGCCTACAAGATGTTGGAGGGGGAGGAGAAAACTACTAATATTGGAAGCGGAGTAGCTGGATGGCAAGGGGAAACCAGCTTCAATGGACAGAAGAAGAAAGACTGGAGCAAAATGTGGAGATTGGATATCAAAGGAAAACACAAGATTTTTCTTTGGAAATGTCTGAACCAAGCTCTACCAGTGAATGAGCTAATATACTGCAGAACCAGAATGGGGGAACCAATTTGCCAAATCTGTGGTGCGGGAGAGGAAACCATAGAACACTTGCTTTTCTTTTGCAGCCCGGCGAAGGAAGTATGGAGGCTCGCACCAGTGCGGTGGGATGGCATTGATAACAGTAGAGGCAATTTCAACAAATGGTGGAGTGGTCTAATGGAAGCAACAAGCAGAAATGAAGGGCACAAGCACCAAGCTCTTACTGTGAATATTCTCTGGCAACTGTGGAAAGCTCGAAATGACAAGGTCTTTAACAACAAGTGCAGGACTCCTTTTGACATTGTACAGAAAGCCCATCTAGAATGGATAGAGTACACTGAAGTGAAAAGTAGGGAGAAGCGGGTGAGCAGCCAGGAAACATCAGCTAGTGATGAAGAGGGACCGGGCGACTTTATACACAGCAATAAGATGACAATTGAAGTGGAGGTGAGCCAGCTGAAGGAAAGCAAAATTGTTGGCATTGGCATAGTGGCAACAAAAGACACCAAGGTGCATGCTGCATGGGCCATGAGAGAGAGAAGTACAGGTGACTTTTTACTGGATTATTCTGCTGCACTCAAGTTATCATTGTGCAAAATTAGACAAAAGCCTTGGCCAGATGTTAATCTACTAGTTTCATCCGCTCACTTGTTACGAATGCTGCGAACTCACAACACACAAGACATCAGACTTTTTGCTCAATTAGAAGATATTCACATGCTCAAAGCTTTGTTTATGAACTGCTCATTCGGCTTGGCTGAAAACCAGGGTAATAGATTAGGGAGAACAATTAGCAAGTATGCTACTACATTAGTACAAGATGAGGAATATCTAAGTCCTCTGTGTCAAGCAACACAATTGTAAAGCTCGTGATGGGCCTTTGCTCAAGTTTGTATAGCTTGTTTTTTTGAAATCAATATATTTCCTACCGTTTCCGTAAAAAAAAAAAAAAGAAGGCAAAGGAGTGAGTATGGGAGGAGGTGGAGGAGAAAGAGGCAGGGAAGTGGGAGGCTTACATTTTTTTCATTTCATTTTTCATTGATCATACAGAGATCCGTTTTACTAATTTAATTCATCTAGGATCCACGTACTAACCCCATTATGGGGGTGAAATTGTGGAATTAGAATTGTAATTCTTAGGTCTTATTAAAGGATTTGAATTTGTAAGGTGCCCCGTTCCAATTCTAAGTCTCCAATTCTTTCACGACTTGTAATCAATGTAAGGTGCACCATTTGCCCATCACCTTATAAGCAAGAATCCAATCATGCCAGTATGACTAAGGTTAATATAAATAGAATTGGAGATGATTTCGAAAGTAAGTTGAAGTTAAGTTAATAACTAGCATTGTGAGATCCGTGCCACATAGGACAAAAGGAAAGCATGAATAGTTTGGATTTGAACTCGTGACTCCGCTCAAGGGTCATTAGACCAGTCCAAATCTCACATTAGAGCAAATTTCAGATGGTCAAGTCGTTTGTTGGGGAATAATATTAAAGATGCTTTTGATGCTATGGAAAGAGCATCAACTAAAGGTTTGGGGGAATGATATTAAGATACTTCTGATGCTATGGAAAGAATATTGAGAAGAGTCCAGCTTCAGAATTTTTCAGGAATTTAGTTCAATTCATTTCAAATAGTTGATAGATTTTTGAGGCTACAATTTACACTTTAAATGCATAGTTGTGATGTAATAATTAGTACTTTCGATTTTCAATTTCATTCGTTGCTTCATTTTTTGGGGGGGGGGGGCTTAGATATTGTATAGGACACTCTAGACTTCTTTCTTTTTCTCTTCCCAATAAATATGTTGTAATTTAATTATGCTTCATAGAAGAGTGCGGAAGGAAATAGAATATGAATCTCTAATTGAGAAAAGTTGGAAGAGTCTTGGAAACATTTAGTATTTTTTTGTTAATTTCTTTTTTTTTTTTTTTGAGATCTTTAAATTTATGGTCCTATACTCTTATTGAATTTTCTTTTTGGAGGATATAATTAAAGTTACATTGGCTGTCTAAGTCGCGTTGCCATCAATATAGTTAGTGGTGAAAATTAAGGCAGTTCGGAAGAGAGATTGGAAGGCGCAAAAAGAAGGTAGACATTTGATTCCAAACGCACTCACAAAGTAATTGACTATATTGAGGTGGAAACGTGTAATGGTTTTGGAATCAAGTGACACTATTTGACTGTTTTCCCTTTTGTCTTTCCAATATTTATCCACTTGGAATTTCATACTTTGTCCCAGCATAAGAAAAGGATGCTAACAGCAAGTGATGTCCAAAAATGAAAGAAAAGAAAAAGAAAAAGTTAGTTGTAGTAGGATTCAAAATATAAATTAATCCACATTGTCTTTTTATTAGTACTATAAAGAATGTTCCAACAATCGCTTGAGTTGGCCAAAATAATAGCATTAATGTCATATTTTCTTGTCAACTAGGATTCGAATGTCTTCTGAGATATTTGTCCGTTGTACAGGATTTATCTAATACGTCTTATCCCTCCATGTGCTTGGCGAGTTATTGCAAGAGGTGGAGTTTATCCAATGCGTATTCTCGAACAGCGATTGGGATGGATCCTTGTCAAAAAAAAAAAAAGTTCAGGCAGTTATGAGTTACATGCAATTTCTTATTAAAAAATCATATGATATACAGAATCCTAAATTGAAACGCAGCAAGTGATAACATATAGTTTGGTGCAATCTATTGGAAAGAATAATTCTATTGGAAACCAGAATGATTTACATGTTTTAGTTGGTGCAATCTATAAATTAATCTTGTGCTTGATCCTAAAATTACGGGCTAAAGGTGCTTTCAATCTGGCTTTAATCGACCCCATTCTCCTACTTTGCCAAATTTTGTCTCCGCAATCAAGGAATCCAGCCCAAGTTGATGATGAAGTTGCTGCTCAGTTGTGGGCTCTAACACTGCTGACATTTGACCTTTTGACTAACTTTGCCAAAGATCCATTCCTTTACAAAAAGAGAGAGAAGAAACATCGTCAATCCTCCAACTTACTTGACGTGTAACAATTTTATGTGAAATTTAAAATAAAATTGAATGTTTCAGACTACAGCAACCAAAAAAAAAAAAAAATGTTTCAGACTACTTTCAAATCCTTCCATATAATGCATCAGAACGAAAGTTTAAGCCAATTCTTTTTGCCAAAACAACAATAAACTGAAAATTTGTAAGCTTCTTCTATGGGTGGAAACCCAAAAAAGGCAAAAAGAAAAGGAAAAGAAGTTGAGTTCTACTGGCATATAATGACAGGAAGGCTATTTCAAACAAAATATATTTCATCTGTTCTGTACGTTAAAACTTTACCATTCAGGGGTCCATGATGTCCCAATTCTTTTTCTTTGATTTTGAAGTCCAAATTCTCTCTTTGTGGTATGGTTTTGGGCAGTGGACCAAAATGATCCTTTTGTTTTTCCAAAAACAAATTTAATCCCTTTTGCTGGAAAATGATCCAATGTCGCTCCCTTATAATTTCAACAAAACTAAATTGAACATTCACTTAATCACAATGGGCTTTTTAGTATTGTACCCAACTAAATATTTTGCAATTTTCACCATTTATGGTAAAATAAATTCCCTTATAATATTTTTTTTATTTAAAGGTGATCATTGAATAGCTTTTTAGAGGTGCTAAAAAATTGCCTAATTTCGTGCATTATAATAACATTTAAAATTTTAATGTTGTTGCGGAAATCCATTATTTGACAATAGAAAAAACAATGTGATGTTTAGGCACCATTCTGAAAGAAATTCATGTTTCTAATATTATTTACAATAATTGAATTGTAGCTCATCGATTTAGTGGTTTACTTAAGTTTGGTTTTTTCATGCACCATGGTTAATATATTCGAATTTTGTTTTACAATTAAAAAAATAAAATGATAGTGGGATGCTTATAATTGCCTCCAAATCCTACATTAATGTCTCCACTCTCCTTTATCTATCCTAATATTAGTTAATAAAGGGCATAGAATTTCAAGGACCATAGTGATTAATTTTCTAAATACTAGGGGCTAAAATTTTTTTTTTTTTTTTTGCGTGAAAGAGAAAAAAATCATTTCAACCCACATCCTAATTACTAAGCACAAAAATTGCAACTTCCTTTCTGAATTCAAAGACTAGTCTATTTTCCATGAGAAACACTAAGGACCAAAATGTCGTTTTAGTGGCTATCTTTTCCTTGCACACCCTAATCCTATTACAAGTTTACAACAAATTCAAAGAAGCCTTTGTCGTAGGCGGAGTCAAGGACCCATCTTAAAGTCATAATCCATCTTTTTGAATAAACAATTCAAAAGTGAATTAAAAAATGATTAAAGGTAAAGGGTTGCTGCTTATGCTTCTCAATCATGGCATGCAGTGATTGGCATTTGAGGTGTCCACGAATTGTCAAGCTTTATCATATCAATATAACTTATCATTTTGAAAAGAAAAAATATATATAAAACAAATATGACAAAGAAATTCAATTTAATTCGTATGATGTTTTACTAGTCATCTAAGTCTGCGATTTGAGTCACCGATGAACAGGTGAAATCCCATGCTTGATCTTTGTCAAAAAGAAAAGAATAAAAGCAAAATAAAAAGGTAAAACAATTATTAAATATTCAATAAGACTTTCTGGCTCGTGTCCACAAGGTATTTGTGTCCAAAAATATCTGCGCACAATTTTTGGTACCAACTGTGATAAGTGACGCGTGTTTGCTAGGGACAAGCTGAGAGTCCGAAACCCCTTACGAGGAAATGGATGTCTTTTGACTGTGGTTTATCTTGAAGTTACGAGAAATAAAAAGCTACAGCTTTCCCAGATATTCTACTATTGCAACAGCAAAGTCTCTCCACCACATGCATATTTCCATATCTAGAAAATGGTGGATTATTGTGTGCTAATTATGAGTGTGTTTGGCTAGTATAATATTTGAAATAACTTTTTGAAAAAAGTACTATAATATTTTTTTTTATGTGATATATTTAAAATAAAAAGATAATTGAAAAATATGTTAATGATGTAAATATATAAGGGAAAATGACATGTTTCATCCCTCACATTTCGCAAAAATATTCTTTTCGTTCCTCACTTTTAAAATAAAGCATCGTCCCTGACATTTAAAAATTAAAACTATTACATCCCTAAACCTAATTTTCAATCTGAATCAAACCATCCAATAACCCAGTAATAAATTTCGAAAATAGAATTGGTAGATCATTCAGTCAACTTTATCATATTCACATGACATTTATTAAACCAAAAAAATAAAAATTATAACATAAAAAGGCCATTCTTTGTCTTGGAATAGTAGAGTTTTTTTTTTGGTAAATCTTTTCATGCACCGTTAGTATATCCGCTTGCGAATCTAGATGTGTATCATAAATATAAAATTTGGTGTTTAAATTTAAATTAAAATGATATGGCGGTACATAAAACCGTCAGTGTATACAATGATAATGTAGAAAAGATTAATCTTTCTTTTTTAAGTTATAATTTTTTATTTTTTTTCTTTTAAGGTTCATTAAATTTCACATGAATATCAAGTTGAGTTAACCAAGTGATCTACCAATTACACACCCAAAATTTGTAATTAGGTTGATTGGTGGTTTGATTCAGATTGAAATTTGGGTTCAGGGATGTAATAATTTCAGTTTTTAAATGTCAAGGACGAAATTGCTTCATTTTAAAAGTGAGGGACGAAAAGAATATTTTTGTAAAATGTAAAGGATGAAACCGATCATTTTCCCAATATATAAATTTGTACAAAAAATGTACTATTCTAAATAGGGCTGCAAATGAGTTGAATCGAATCGAATTTTGACTTAATCGAATCGAGTCTCGATTTAGTTTTATTAAACTCGAGGTCGATCTCCGAGCTGTTAATGTAAAATTTGAGTTCGAGCTCGAGCTTTAAAAAAATAAAAAATAATTATTTCATTTTTGAAAAAATAAATAAAATAATATTTTTTCTTAATAAATAATAAAATATTATAAATATATATGTAATTTTACCATTAAAATGAATATATATATATAATCATACCGATTCGCGAACTAATGAATTTAGTGTCTTTGAACTTGAATTCGAGTTCAAATTTGATTTGGTCAGTTCGAATTCGATGTTGCTTGAACTCGAGTCGAACTTTAACTCAAACAGCTAGTGATCGATCGGTTCAATTCGTTTGCATCTAATCCGAAGAAGGCTGAAGCAATTGTTTGGAGCTCAATTCGTTTGAACTAATTCGAAGAAGCCTGAGACAACTGTTTGGATTGATTCTGGTGTATCCACGCACAACTCGCAATCGCATGAAATTTGTGAGCTCGAAACTTCCACAAGAGTGGGGTTTGTTACGAAATTTAGCGCTTTGAGGGACCTAAGCTTTACTATAAATTTGATCGGCAGTTGTCAATTTCCAATTGTTGTCATTTGTGCACTTGACTACTTGTAGGGCAGCCCACTAATTTGTGTACTCGCTTTGAGGGACACAATTGCATGAAATTCGTGAGCACGAAACTTCCACTAACGCTTCCCGTCCTGGGAGTAGGGACCTAAGCTTTACTATAAATTTGTTAGGAAGTAGTCAATTTCAAATTGTTATCTTCTGTGTACTTTGACTACTTGTAGGGCAGCCCATTAATTTTGTCGAAGAATTATTGTCCTTTCTGTTATCTATGTTCGGACAGGTAAATGAATTGGGTGGATGTTCGGTTCTATTTTTTTTTTTTATCGGTTTAACCAGTCAGTTCGTCGGTTCAATGATTTTTAAAAAAAAATTTTAATAATAAAAAATAGCTAATAATGAGGAAGTATGAAATAAAGGCAAAAACCCTGAATTCTGAAATATCTTTTACACAATGTCTAGCAATTTTCAATTCATCAACCAAAGAAATGAAAATGTTTTTCGTTTAGCAATATTAAGGATCAAAACAAATATAAATTTATCTACACAATAATGGAAAAAGAAGATTCTGACTTTCCCAAGTCAAGAACAAATCAAATAAGGTTTGTAAAATCAACTCCAATAATGAAAAATAACAAAAAAGAAAGAAAAGTAGAACAGCCATGTACTGAAGATGTATGCGGCCTTTATAATTGATATTTATATTGCCCATTATCATCTTCTTCACAACCAATTGGCCTTCTATGGTGTAAAAACAAAAAAAACAAAAAAGTTTGTAATGTACATCTTTACTAACTTTATCATCATTTTCACCGTCTAAATAATAAAATTAAAAAAAATGATAAAAGGGCAAAAATGGGGAGTAGGAGAAGAAACTAGAAGGACAGCTAAGGTATTTGGAAATGTGCAAAGGCACCAGTGTATTGGACTGTTTTCCCTATTGTCTTTTCGATACGTATTTTATCCCCACCCCCACATGAGAAAAGATGTTAACAGCAAAGGATGTCCAAAAAAAATGAAAGAAAGGCGGAATGCAGAATATAAAATGAAAATGGCTTTCTTACTCTTACTTTAAGATACGAGACAAATAAATAAGTAAAATTTTACAGCACTAGTATAAATTACTAGTCATCTACAGCGGAGATCAAAGAGTCAGCGGTAAATAGGAGAAAATAAATCCTACACTTTATATTTCACGAAAAAAAAGGGATAAAGCAATTATTAAATATTTCACGACTCAAAGTGGGATCCTCTTACTCACAAGTAGGGGTGTTTCGCGAATCGAGCCGCTCGCGAGCCGATCAATAGGAACGATGTATTGGTTAATTGAGTGTAAAGGAAGGAATTTTTTATGCTTTTTAATCTATAAATACCCGAACTTATTCTACTTCATCCACTGTCTCACAAATTAAATTGTAAGGCTTCTTTTTTTAATGTTCATTAAAATTAGAAATATATAGTCTAAATTAACCTAAATAAATATTAATCATGACATAATATTGATCATTAAACTTGTATGATGAATTTAGTACATGATGAAACTGTCTCATGAGCATATATTTAGGTGAAATGTGATTATTAGCGTTGCACGCAACAATGAAATTAACGTGGATATGGTAAAAGAGAAAAGAATAGTAAAAGGAAGTCCAGAAGAAAATCCCTTCATTGTTCAATAGGAAATGAATACTTTAATGGTGGATGGTTTCCATCTCATTTCTATAGCTCAGAAATTTGTTTGAAAATCATGCAAGTGATTCTGTGATTATGGTTCAACCAAATTCATATAAGAGGGAAACCTTGAATGCACGGTTGAAATATTCATCTAAGTCAGTTACATATTTCATGCACGTACAGTATCAAAGTCGACAAAGAATTGCTTTGCTGCAAAGCATAGGAAGTAATCCAAAGTTAGCTTCTAAATTTTTATCTTCAAATTGAAATAAAGAAAAAAGAAAAAGTTTAGTAGTGACCTGGAATCGTTAAGAATATATATATATATAATAACCCTTAAATTTATAAAACCCTCAATTGCATGGAAATCCTATGCAATTGCTAGTTTTAGCATAAAAATTTATATGGTAGAATGAATCAAGTATTACAATTGAAAATTTTTAATATCAATCTTCAATTATTCTAAAAATGTCAAAATTCCATGTAAATCAACATATAATATAGTAGAACAAATAAAACAAAAGTAATAAAGCAGATTATGTCCTATAAATTAATCATGGTAACTAAGTCAAATTTATATTAATTATATTCTATTTTGACATCTAAATATTGATTATAATAAATATTGGGAAAAAATGAGCATTCCACTCCAACTTGTGTACTAGACACTCTAGAATGACAATTTTTTTTACCTACCATTATGAGCATTCCAGCACATGAAACAAGAGGTTAGAGTATCCAATGAGTCCTTGTTAAAATGTTTAAAAAGAAATTGTTAACAAATAAAAACAAAAGGAACCCTTTAATGCAATGGTTATATGACCCTTTTATAGATCATCTATAGAGTATAGAATAGATACTTTATGACAAATCACATTATCTGAAAGAAAAAAAAGAAAAAGATATGATAATGACAAATCACTTTATGCTGCATTTTAGTCGCTTTTTAGATTTAATTTCATTTCATTTGGGAAAATTGACACTTGCTGCCTCAAATAATCTTTGTATTAAAAAAACTGGCAATTCATTTTGTAAATATAAGAATCCTGACAATTCGTTTTACATTTTTCACATGTTTTACGCTTTTCAATTAATTCAACAACAAAAAAGAGGGATACACAACTTTGCTTTTCTCTTTATTCTTGTGTGCACGGTTAACGTCAATGTTTTCTGATTCCAAACACTAGAATAAGGAATGCTTTATTCTTTAATTGAGTGCGCATCAAAGTAAGGAATTTTTTATGCCATCCAATCCATAAATGCCTGGACATATTTGTTGTTTCTAATTCTAAACAGACAAACAGTTTTCCACTTCGAAATACACAAATTCTCAGCTAACAATCATAAACAATGGCTGAATTGATTGTTCCAAAGATAATTGATGAATTGGGTGATGTTGTCGTGAAGCAGCTTGGGGAGAAGGTCAAGCTGGTGATGGGGGTTGAAGAGGAGGTGGCAAATATCTCCTCTAAGTTGGCAACCATTGAAAATGTGCTGCATGATGCAGAGAGACGAAGGCTGAAGGAGGAACCTGTGGGAATTTGGCTCGAAAAGCTGGAAGACATAACATATGAGATGGATGACGTGCTGGACGAATGGAACTTCAAGATTCACAGATCAAAGAATGAGGGAACTCAACAGAATGCCAGATTGCAGGCAACATTGTGGAGCAAGGTTCGTTCCTTCATCCCATCCCTTTGTTCTTGTCTTAAACAAGTTCCTGTTCGTAGTGATATTGCTTTGAAAATAAAAAGCATAAATGAAAAGTTAGAATTGACTTTGAAAGAGGCAGAGCAATTCAAATTTATTTCAACTGTGGGGATTCCTGATTCTCAAGATTTTCAGCGAATTATAACTACCTCAATGACAGACGAATCAAAGATCTGTGGTCGAGAATCTGATAAGGTTGCTTTACTTGACCAAGTTTTGTCTAAGAGCACTAGTCAAGGAAGAAAGGGGGTTCAAGTTATCTCTGTAGTAGGGGCCGGGGGTAGTGGAAAGACCACACTTGCGCAACTACTCTTCAATAATGATAAAGTGAAGAACCATTTTGAACTTAGAAATTGGATTTGCGTATCAGATCCTTTTGACCAGAAAAGGATTGCGAAAGCTATCCTTGAGAATGCTGGAAAAAGTTCTCAAGAATCAGAGTTGGATCCATTGATCCAACGTATAAAAAAACTTTTTCTGGTAAGAGATTCCTGCTTGTCCTAGATGATGTCTGGACAGAGGATGACTCAAAGTGGGAACCTTTCCAGAACTCTCTCAAGGATGGGGCTCCTGGAAGTGTAATCTTGGTGACAACAAGGAGTCATAGAGTGGCCGCAGTGGTGGGAACAACTCATACTCACCAGATGGCCCTGATGTCCGACTCTGATTGTTGGCTAATAATGCAAAGGATAGCATTTGCCAACAAATCAGGGGACTTGTGCAAGAAGGTGGAAAGAATTGGGCAGAAAATTGCAGAAAAGTGCAAAGGGTTGCCACTTGCTGCAAAGACTATGGGAAGCTTGTTACGGTTCAAAGATACCGTACAACAATGGCAGAATGTTTTGGACAGTGAGATATGGCAATTGGAGGAAGAGTTGTCCCCGGAGCAGAAACTTTTCCCACATTTGTATTTAAGCTATAACGAGTTGTCCCCGGAGCTGAAACGTTGCTTCTCATATTGTGCTGTCTTTCCCAAAGATCATGAGATATATGTAATGGAGCTTATTTCGCTGTGGATAGCACAAGGTTATGTTCGCCCAAGACGAAGAAGCGAGCGCTTGGAGCTAGTGGGCCGTGAGTACTTCAACAATTTGGCAATGCGTTCCTTTTTTCAAGAGTTAAAAAAAGTTGGTGATGAATATATGAAGTGCAAGATGCATGACATAGTGCATAATTTTGCACAATTTCTCACAAAAAATGAATGTCATGCACTTGATGGATTTGGAAGAAATTCATCTAGTGAAAGAGCACGTCATCTAACAATTTTGGAAGAAGGCACTGAGGAGGAGATGTTTAGTTCTCGAGTCGTTGATTTTGGACGGCTCAGGAGCTTTTTAACTTTTTTTGAAATTGGAAGAGTAGTAGTTCCCCTGGATCTCTTTCGCAGTCTGAAATGCGTGAGGACTCTGGTTTTAAGCAGTTGTGAGTTAGCTGAAATTCCAGCCGAGATCGGAAGGCTGATTCATCTTCGGCACTTGGACTTAAGTCGTAATCCTTTCGTGACACTGCCAGAAACTGTATGTGGTCTATATTATCTGAAAATTTTGGATATCAATGATTGTCAAATGCTTTCGTGCCTTCCTGAAAGGATTGAAGGCCTTGTACACTTGAGGCACCTTTTAAATCATGAGACCCCTGAATTACGTCAAATTCCACAAGGACTTGGGAAGTTGACGTCACTTTATTCTTTGTCTCGATTCATCGCCAGGAGCAACTCTGATGATTTGACAATTTTGAAGGACCTGAACCAATTGGAATTGTTGCACATTGAAATTGAAGGAGAAATAGATTTTGGGAATGCGAAATTCAGAAAGAAGGTCAACATGCGTGGAATGGATTTGCTCTTTAGATCTGGGGCCCACTTTATAGAAACTCCAAGTTACATTGAAAGCATAGAACCACCTCCAAACTTGGAAGGACTTTGGCTACTTAACTATCCAGGAGCCCAGTTACCAAGTTGGCTTGTGACGAAGTCTCACGCCAATAACTTGACGAAGCTATTTATCCATGAGCCTCGCAATATCTCATCCTTGCTTGCGTTGTGGAAGCTATCATCCCTAGAAAAGCTTACGCTCCAGAAAGTGGAAAAGTTGGAATGTTTGGGTAAGGAATTCTTCGGAGTTACAAAAGCACTACATGAGAATAGTCGTGATGCTCTTGATACATTGTCAGACTCCGAGTCATCATTCTCAGCTGAAGCAGTGGCATTTCCAAATTTGAGAACATTACATTTTCACCGCTTCCAAAATTGGACAAATTGGGAAGACTTAAGTGAAGATGATGAAGAAGTTGCTATCTCTATCATGCCATGTCTGGAGGAGCTAAATATTAGTCAATGTACAAAGCTCGAGACTCTGCCACATCGCATCCTCGGCAAGATATCATCTCTCAAAACTTTGGATATTCGACGTTGCTACAAGTTGAGGGATCGTTACTTTGACAAAACAGGAGATGACTGGATAAAGATATCACACATTCCTCGAGTTGACATATCTGACAAATATTATTAATCTGCTCAGGTATTGTTATTCACACATATGTTTTATGTATCATCATCTTTGAAGTCAAATAATTTCTATGTATAGAATTACAACAAACAAAGGCCTGTTTTATAGAATATGACGTGCTTAATAATGAATCAAGGGTTGACAGAGCCATATGTATGATGAAAATATGAAATATTCATTAACAATTTAGAGTGGTTTTTTTTTTATTGAGAAGATGCAAGTCATTAACTAGTAAATACAACACTAAATTTCTAACAATATCTAACTGTAAACTCTTGAATTTGGAATTCCATTTACGTCTTGTCTTTTTATCCTTTTTTTTTTTTTTTTGGCTTTTGTCCTTTGTTTTCCAGATGATACTCATTGATGGCTCAAAATGAAGCTACAGCAGAAGACATTGAGGGATCAACCTCTACGTCAACTTTTCACTTGGATTCATGTAAAATTTCAAATAATTGTAAATATGGTTGAAGAGGCACATTCACTTGCTTTGTTCAAAATCATTTGTTGAAAGCGTATGTACCCTTACAAATTTCCAGATTGAATTTCAAGTGATTACACAACCAGTCTTTATTTCTTCAAATTATTATTGTCCTATTGTATGTAAGTTTGTGTAGATTTAATAAAAAAGAAAGTTTGTACTTCGTGCTTATCTATATATTGTATTATTGATAATCTATTATGAGTGCACCTATTTTATGGTATTATTTTAAAAATAACATAAATTCAAAATTGAAATTCAATAATACACATGAAGCATACATCCAAAACTGTTAGTAACAAAAAAAAAATAACTACACTATGAATGTATAAAAAGTTAATCCTTATTCTAATGGTTAAAAGTTAACAATTTGACAAATTATTCCCAAAGAAATACCAAAACTTTCGTAATTGAAGTCACTATCTCTCAAGTAGACATTACCTGATCAAAAATTCCATCTCAGGAGAAACAAAATTGGTTCTTCCCGTTCAGCTTCCAGAAAATCGAAATATGAAAGAATTCCCAAAGAAGCAACAGAACCTTGCCCAATGCTACTAGATTGCTACTTAAGTTACCAAGCTTGAAAAGAAACTGGCACTGGTTTCACCAACAAATTTGTTTACAAATCGACAGAAATCCCTACAAACATCAAATTAGAAACCAACGTAGTGCATGATAGTATAGAAGAAACTATTATATAAGGTTTACAAAAATCCCAACAAATATTCCATGTAACCCAATGTAGCCCACGACTGAATGCATGCAGGGAATTACAACACAAAATCTTTGGAGTAAGGAATCCTATTCTGCCTGCTTAGAAGAGTTCAGAAGAGAAGAATCACAACAGTACAAAGATCTAATGTTGGTCGACAACACCTGCTTCCTAAAATTCCAGATGGTGTTCAAACAAAGAACCCATTTGAATCTGCAATACAACTCAAACAAGGAAACAAAGACATTATTAGAGAGGAAAATGCAGATCAGGAACATTAAATTCTAAAATATGGTACAACTCATTATTTTGTCAGACCCAGGATACAAAATGAACATCATGCCACTAAATATGCTATGACAGCAAAAACAGACTCTTCCCGTAAGAGTTTCTTGCTCATAAGATGATGACATGAAGAAGGACAATATTACGAGCAACGATCAATCAGAATTTGATTTAGAAACCTACCATAAACTAGATACAACTCGGAACTAATAAAAGTTAGATATTTTAAAGTCCTACTGAGAACTCTAGTTGGGAAACCACCAGCATCACAGAGAGACCCACCAATGGTCGTTATGGAGTTCAACCCCTTATTTGCCTTATAACTCCCATTTTTAACTCAAACAATAATTTATTTTGGATGATTGATACCTCACTGCTTAAGTAAGAAGGCCCTTTCCAAGCATTCCTATTGGCTGTATTATACTAAATTATATTGAAAGAAGGCCAGTTACAAGGGCAAAACCCCTTTCCAATGTAACCAAACCAAAAAGAAAAACAGAAAAGATTCTTTATTGATGACATTTGATTTAAACGGAACACAAACCAGATACTATTCACAAAGCAAACAATTTTCCAGACAGCAAATAAATACTCCATGGAGTAAAAAGACAAGAAAATGAAGAGACAAGAAAGCAACTCAACAAAATGAAATTGACTTACAGCTGTCAGCGCTGCTTCAGCACCTTTATTTCCGGACTTACCACCAGCTCGTTTGATAGCCTGCATTTATCATAATGTAACTTCAAGAAATGGGGTACCAATGGGGAAACTTGTAGAATACTGGTAAAGATCAGGGCGACAATTTCCATCAGCACAGAAATTTGACCAAAAACACCACAGGAAGATTATCATCATATTCAGCAACATGACAATTATATGATGAACTCTTTTATTATTTTCAATGCAATAACTCCCATGAAAAAGAATATAGGAGATCAGAAAGGTCAACCATGAGTTTTCATTGAGTTGTATTAAGCAAAAGAGAAATTTCATGAATTTACCGCTCCATGTCATCACAGGTCAAAACACCATATATGCATGGAACACTTGGAATTCATTGAAAGGAAAATTACATATTTCACCATTAAGGTACTTTAAATGTTTTAAGACTGCATTCCAAGGACAGAATTGTCTGTATTTGAAACACAAAAATGAAGTTATAGGTGTGCACACAACAAAGCAAGTTGATGATTCCCAACACCTCAAGTACCTTTTATGAGGAATGTATCTGTAAACTCCTACACTAAACAATTTTCTCATCTTCTGACATTTGAGAACATAAGAACCTCTGCTTCTGTGTCTGTGAGCACAAAATGGGAAAGACAGGTACAGCCACTATGCAGTGCACTTATTACGAATCAGACAATTTCAAAGTAGTTCCAAGTTGCAATAAACCATGAACATCTTTCAACAACACAAGATGAGTGCTTTTAACCCAAAAATCATCTGTCAACTAGGCAAAATTTTCCATCACTGCTACTACCTATGGATCTGTAGTATTACACAGTTACCAATCTTTTGATTCCTTTCTTAACAAAACTTGTTTAACTAAGCTACTGGATATCTAGATAATGCAATCAAATCTACCAAAGCTCCTCTAACGACTATTTCCCCTTGGGCTGAATTCATGCTTTTAGTATTTCAAGTTAGTAAGAATTGTTTCTCCAGATCATATAGTAGTTTAGATAGAAGCCATTCCCGGTATATGAAAACATTAAGATCAAGAAAACTTGCATATCATTTCCATTATGAAGGGCAATAATATTATTATAGTTTGTAGGTTGACATTTATTGCTTCATTAGGTATTGAAATAAACAATACCTGGGCTACTAATCTATACGGAAATGTAGGCAGGATCTGGATAATTCTCTTTCTTGGAAACCTGACCTCCTCCTCTCCCCTCCAAACTTCTCACAAATACAAAGTAAAACGGAAGAATAAAAGACATCGTATTTTACTTGCTTTGAACGAACTCAATTTCATATACATTAAAGAAAACAAAGTCACTTCTGATAATTATATAACTGAATCATGTCTTCTGCCCCCAGTAAATTAACCCTCATGCTTGGTATCCCAAAAATCTGAGAGTCAATAAGCGGAAAAAAAAACCTAGGTAAATCAGGCAAATCTATTATAGAAATTTTTTTTCTTACACAGCATATGAGGAACAGAAATCTCATGCTGAGCAGTGTACTATGATAATGCATATATAAAAAGTGAATTAGCAAATGTGAGAGATATAATACCGAAAGTTACCACCAACAGTGGAAAGATATGCAAATAGTATTTCATCATTTCTTTTTGTGTTTGACTGCATTTGCATTGACTAACCAGAATTAAGGCCTGCAGACAGTACTCCGGATGCAGCTGAATTAGCCACAGCATCATAATGGGAGGGAAGTATCGCCTCTAATCTACTGGCCAGAAAAGAAAGTAATAACATTGTTTGGATACAGTATTATTTGAAATAATTACTGTATCTCTTTTTGTGATGTGATTTGTGATGTGATGTATGTGAGATAAAAAGGTGATTGGAAATATAAAAAGGTGAATTGGGAAATGTGTTTATGATGCACTGACAACTGGCAGGAAATAAGGAACTAGTAGCTGGTAATGAAGTTGAATGGTACCATAATTCGGTAATTAAAATGAATGAACTCAAGAATTGTAAAAGGAATTTTGAGTGAGAGTGATAGATAGAATTGCTACTTAAAAGATGAAAACCTTGTAGTTTGAGAGGCTGCCTATAAAATAGTAAGTTTTCATAACGGTTTTTCGGAGGCTGTCTCAAGTGTTATCTGCGCGTAAGTTGGAATAAGTCACTTCTGTTAAAGTCTTGTAGTTTGAGTTTCAATGAGATGCTTCTAATTTTTTTTTTTTAAGTTTATTTCCTTAGTCTAAAAGATGTTTCAAGTGTATTAGTTGACAAGTATCTCTGTTTTGAAGGAATTTTCAACCAGTGAGAATTAGGAAGGCATCTAGCATCTAACTTGTCTCCCCTATGGGGGATAGAAGCAGGTAAGGTGGGGGCATGAGATGATTTTTTATTTTTTTTGGTATGAGATTATGTTATTATTAGATGGCTCAAAACTGGGATTGACCCTAAAAATATGGAAGTTTAACACTAGGACTGATATTCTTGTTGATTTTTGGGAAGTTAGACATTACATTCTACTGAATTCTAAAATGAAGTCTGTCCGTACTCAGGAGCGGCCGGCCTATGTTGTGGATTGACTTAATTTTGATTCCATAGACTAGATTTCCATACGAATTGTAAAAGGAATTTTGAGTGAGAGTGATATATAGATTTGCTATTTAAAAGATGAAAACCTAGATTGTGGAGTGATTATGGTGCCATTCAATATTCTCAAGATTTGGCTAATTGTCACAATGTGTTGACATGTGAAAACATGTCATGCATGAACGTTCAACTGATCTCAGACTTTAGTTTTAGGGTGTTGGTGTTTTTGACTGATGGTAGATGTCTTTTAGGATGGATCTGCTTTTGCTTGGTATGGTTTTGCTAGTAATGTAAGGTTTTGGGAAGCAAATGAAAATTTTATGTCTGTACTCTGTTTTCAAGTACTTTGATAAGCTTTTTTGGGTTAGGAAGCCTTTAAGGTCATCAACTTAATGGATAACAGAGAATCACCTACTTTTAAGAGCATAATCGAAAATCTTAGAAAGTTTTGGGGGTTTAGTCATTAATGACAAGTGATGGGTATGAGAAATTGTAACATGCACCTTAGATAGCTCAAGGCTAGGATTGGCCCTAAAAGTATGGAGATCTCACAATTTGGATTGAAATTTCAGTTGAATCTTTGGAAATTAGATATTTTATATTTAATTTTATTGTAAAATAATTTTTTCTTACCCTTATTGTAAAAGTCTGGATGTGGGTAGAATTTATTTCGGTTCAATAGACTGGAGTGCGGTATGATCGATAGAGGTGATTCTGAACGTGAGGCAGAGAAATTTGGCACTTGAAAGATGAAAATCTATATATTGATGTAATTATGGTCCATTTCATTATTCTTGGGTTTTAGCAAATTTTCAAAAGGATTTGACAAGTGAAACTATGTGGTATGTGAATGTACAACTGGTATTAGATTGTAGTTCAAAAGGTATATGCGTGTTTTATCTATGTACGGTATTTAAATTTAGATATTAGACGTTGTAGAAAGGGTAATGTCTATGTCACATAACCATTATGTTGTAAATTAATTCCAATTATACATTTTGAAAGAGGGGATGTATTATTTAAGTTTATCAAAATGTTAATTATAGGGGAGAAGATACTACGTACTAGAATGAAAACAACCAATTAAGACCGCAAAAATCTCAATCATGAGCAAATAAATTCTAGACTATATTCTAACATTTCGGATAACTAATTCAGTAATTTAATTATCTTTTAATTATATTGCATATGTTACGAAGTTTTTTGTTGTGCTAACTTATTAATGCAAAGTTTTTTTCTCTTTCCCTTTGGAACTTTTCCCTTGTTCCCAAGGTTTGTAAAATTGGGATCCTACATAGGATCGATTTTAGTTTTACAGGATCGGATCGTAGAATCGTAAGATCCTACCAAAAGCTCTTAATTACAATTAAAGGTTGCAATTCTTTGATAAATTACAAATATACCACAAATATTTTCATTTACTTGCAAAATGGAGCTTCGTATTTCACAAATTTATAAAAAAAATTGTAGGATCGTACGATCCTGCTACGATTCTATGCGATCCTACAAAGATTAATATGATTTGCGACTCTGCATACGATGCGGATCGATTTTGGTTATCCGGATCGTAGGATCGTACGATCCTACGATCCGGATCGCGATTTTGACAACTATGCTTGTTCCCCTTTCCTTATTAATCTTTGTCAATGTGTCCAAGGTTCGAAGCTAGTTTTCCATGAATGGAATGCTAGCTTTTCTGGCTCCGTAGCTGTAGGGAAAATATTCGAGGGAAAATGTACATGGCTTTTTGATGGGAAATTATTCTCTACCGCTATACTTCCTATTAATGCAGGATTCTTGTAATCTAAACTTGCTTCAGATTGCTACTTTTTTCAAGAAAATGACAATTTTCCTGGACAACAACATGGACATGATTTCTCCGCCCAAATTGAGTGTCTTACCGTTTAGATTTTAACCGTATGTGCTTTATTTTTTTTTTTTTTCAACCGTATGTGCTTCAGTTGGTATAAAAGAGGTTGGAGTACTGTATAGATAACCGTTTTTCATATCCAGACTTAAGTCATGAGGTTCATGAAGATTTCATTCGCTACGGGCCTTGACCGTTCTTTGATGCTAATATCAGCCAGAGTCCTGTCACGCCCTAGGCCCTTAGGCCCAAGATGCGACCTGAAATTCAGCAATCAAGTTCAAGTATTTGGTTTAGTTCTCACCGGTCCAAAATGAATATTTTAAATTAGATTTGAGTGCTCACACCCTATTTGTGTATTGTATTAGTTTATAGCACTAACTTATTCGGCGTGAGATGGGGTATTACATTTATCCCTCTTTTGTAGGCTTTGCGTCTTCTGATCCAATCTCATCTCATGCAGAAACCACGTGAAATTCACTCCGATGTCATAATGTCACACCAAAATCGGAATCTCAATGTCCAAGTCCAATTATTTAGACTCCGTCCTTGTTTGCTCAAAACAAATAATTTAAGTTGGATTTGAATGCTCAAATTCCACCTATGTAATAAACTCATTCTACACACACACACATATGCCAAAAAATTATAAAGAGCGCATATATCTTGTCTTACCAATATAAAAGTGGGAATGAATATATAAACAGTAATGAACAGTTGCAGTGGTTCGGTTATATTGTTGCTACTATGGATTGCGGGGGTGTTGGAGTCTTTTGGTGTTGCCTAGGTTGGGCTTCTTTGGAGATCAGTGATGCCCATGTGGAGCGGTGGGCTTGTGTATACATAAAATCGCTACATAATCTTTTTTCTAATTTTCTTTTCAATCTAAAGTTACTCATTTCTTACAGTATGAAGATGCCTGCATTTTTTTAATGTCAAATCGTTACATAATCATCTCCTTCATACCTTTTTTTCTTCCCTACTGATTTCTTGTCTTCCTTAATATACTGGTTAGAACCGTGCGTTTGTGATTTAGCTTTATATCATAGTTGCGCCCTGGGTGTACCATGTGTTTGTAATATTGTCCATGTGATTGTTATTTTATCTTGAGATGTTCGGTTTGCTGCTGCTGTTGTGTTAAGCCGGAGTTAGTGAATTTGGACTGCCCCATTCAGTTCACTGAACGGTGAAGGGACAATGCTTAGTTGGCCTTTACCCATTAGTTGTTTTCAATGTTTCTGGCTTTTCTGGCTCCGTAGCTATAGGGAAAATGTACATAGCTTTTTGACGGGAAATTATTCTCTACCGCTACACTTCCTATTAATGCAGGATTCTTGTAATCTAAACTTGCTTCAGATTGTTATTTTTTTCAAGAAAATGACAATTTTCCTGGACAACAACATGGACATGATTTCTCCGCCCAAATGAGTGTCTTGCCGTTTGGTTTTCAACCGTATGTGCTTCAGTTGGTATAAAAAGGTTGGAATATTGTAGATGACCGTTTTTCATATCCAGACTTTAAGTCATGAGGTTCATGAGGTTTTTCATTCGCTAGGGGCCTTGACCGTTCTTTGATGCTAATATCAGCCTGAGTCTTGTCACGCCCTAGGCCCTTAGGCCCAAGATGCGACCTGGGTTTCAGCAATCAAGTTCAATTATTTAGTTTTCGTTCTCAATAGTTCAAAATGGATATTTTAAATTAAATTTGAGTGCTCACACTCCATTTGTGTATTGTATTAGTTTACACCACTAACTTATTCGCTTTATCCCTTTTTTTCAGGCTTTGCGTCCTCTAATCCAATCTCATCTCATGCAGAGGTCTCGCGAGATTTGTTCTGATACCATAATGTCACACCATGACCGGAATCTCAATAGCCAAGTCCAACTATTTAGACTCCGTTCTTATTAGCTCAAAACAAATATTTTAAGTTGAATTTGAATGCTCAAATTCTACCTATGTAATAAGCTTATTCTACACACACACATATGCCAAAAAATTATAAAGAGCGTGTATATCTTACCTTACCTAAGTAAAAGTGGGGAATGAATATATAAACAGTAATGAACTTGCTTCTGTGAATTGCAGGGGTGTTGGGGTCTTTTGGTGTTGCCTGGGTTGGGCTTCTTTAGAGATCAGTGATGCCCATGTGGAGCGGTGGGCTTGTGTATATATAAAATCGCTACATAATCTTTTTTCTTATTTTCTTTTTCATTCCAAAGTTACTCATTTCTCACAGTATGAAGATGCTTGCATTTTTTTAATGTCAAATTGTTACATAATCATCTCCTTCATACCTTTTTTTTCTTCCGACCTAAATCTTTTGCTTCATATTTGCAACTTGTCCAGAATATAAAAGGCGAAAAGATTCGCCCTTACACCTTTAGGATGTCGATCTCCAGTTTTGAAATTAATATAAGCAACGTGAGGGTTTTTCCAAACCACAAGTAAGGAAATGCTCAAAGGTCTTGTATATCCCAAAAAAAATTGATTGGAATGGCTCAAAATGCTCAAAGGTCTTGTATGTCCAAAAAAAAATTTGTTTGATTGGGGGGACGGCTAAAAGTGCTCGAAGGTCTTGCATGTCCCAAAAAAAAAAAAAAACCTATAGCCATGTTTGCAGATCTTGATGACTTGATTCTATTGCCTGCGTTTGTGATTTAGCTTTGCGTTTGGGGTTGATTTTTCTTGGTACAAAAGTTGGTTTTAGTGGCTAGCGAGCGTCAAATATCTCAATTTTAATGATTTTTTTTTCAAGTTTTATAAATTTAATCTTTTCTATTCCATAGAAACTATTTTACACAAGTAAAATAGGATGCATGCTATGTATACAAAAGAGAAATTTGTATTTTGAATAAAAATTATGTGTCATGCGTCCAAACCTACTAATGTAAAAAAAAAAATTCACTAAAGATAACCCTATTTAGGAATACGTGTGACTCATGAATCATAACCCTATTTATAGATAACTTTCCTATTATCTTTTAGATTCCTATTTCAATCCATCATAAAAATTATAAATTATCCTTAAATAAAGAATCACATCCTATTAGATACATTAAAGTTCAAAGTATGATTGATCATTTCAATTGAATTTAATCTTATTTAATGGTCTAAGTCCAACGTTGGCTTAACGATGCAATAATTAATGCTATATTGCGAATGTTAGATAACCTGATTTCAAAGTTCTTGTTTCTCCGTACAGTGAGGAAAAAACACACACACAAACATGACACAGCAGCAAAATAACGAATCTAGGTACCAGACGCATGGCGTGCGGGCAGGCAAAACTAGTCTATCTGTCATTATGCTGAAAGCGCGAGTTGCCTTATGAACAGTGAATGTGGACTGGTTATGGCATAATTTCCAGCAACTTGGTGGTCCTTTGTTCTCTTAGCTACGCGTGAACTTCGTGGAAATTGGTCCAGCCATCTGTGCACCCTTGGATTGCATCCAATTCAAAATTTGACCATCGATCATCATTTAGGAACGTTAGGTGCTAGAGTTGAAACGGTGGATGGTGGTCGTACGAAGAAGTTATAGTGGGGGGACCTTGCTGCCGAGTGATTTTGATGCATGCATGCATTCCTTCAGACTGGATTAGTGAATGCAGCACGTACGTTCTTGGTAATGAGTATAGGTTTTTATTGATTTCTTGTCTTCCTCGGTGTCCTCCTATGAGGGGATCGTCTTCAAAGGTAAGTTTCTTTTTTTCTTCCCTACTGATTTCTTGTCTTCCTTAATGTACTGGTTAGAACCGTGCGTTTGTGATTTAGCTTTATATCATAGTTGCGCCCTGGGTGTACCATGTGTTTGTAATATTGTCCATGTGATTGTTATTTTATCTTGAGATGTTCGGTTTGCTGCTGCTGTTGTGTTAAGCCGGAGTTAGTGAATTTGGACTGCCCCATTCAGTTCACTGAACGGTGAAGGGACAATGCTTAGTTGGCCTTTACCCATTAGTTGTTTTCAATGTGATGTCACGTACTGATGAGAAAGATATGAACAAATGTACAGGACAAGTTGGTCTACCACTAAATAAGCGTTTTTTTTTTTCGATACGATATCTTCTTACACTATGAGAACGAAAGGGCTGGAAGAGATTTAAGGGTAACCCAAAAAGAACTGAACCACTATCGAATCAAATAAATGTATTGTACATCCGTTTAGATTTTTTAAATAAAGCCACACTAAATGAGTGTATAGCTACTAATTTTACTGTTTTACATCCAATAACACTACGACTGCAGAATTTCTGTACTATTTTTTTTTGTCACGACTGCAGAATTTCTGTACTACTTCGATCAAAATGTGCCACCCACTTACTGCATGCTGGCTCATTGCTCATGAAAGCCTATTCCGAAGTCTTGAATAAAAAAAGGAATACTTTCAGAAACCTCCCTGAGGTGTGTAACATTTTCACTTGGTGCCCTTAAATTTTGAAAAATCTCGCTTGATTTTCCTGCTTTAAACTTTTTTGTAACATTTGAAACCCGTTTCAAAATATAATATTAAAAAACTCATTTTGGGAAAGAGAATACAATTTCATTCCAAATTTACCCTTTTGATGTGATTTTTTAATTATCATAGCACATCAATTTTATCTCTTAATTTTTGTAAATTGATCAATGTAGTTCTTTAATAAAAATTTAAAAGTTGATTGTAAGATTGAAAAACTCTTTAATGTTTTTTGTCTCATTGGTTCGAACAAGAAATACTAATTACTTAAATTTATGAATGATTTATAATACTCTTAGAGATAACTAGCAACAATTTACAACTATAAGAATACCTTTTGCACCAGCTTAAAGTAAGGCACAAACAAATTTGTATATAATCTTTATGGTGTTGTATCTTTTACTTTCAAACCATCGACTTGGAAAAAAATTAGAAAAATAAAAAATATGCAAAAGATTTACAAAACTTCTTAAATTAACTCAAAACACTTACAGTAAAAAAACATTATCTTTATAACTTGCAAAAATTTCAAATAAACTTTAAAATATTAACTTTTGGTATTCAAAAACTACAATATATTTTGTCCAATCAAAATAAACATTCATACATTTTGTTTTTGTTTTTATTTGTTAATAATATACTTACTGTTTTGGAAATAAAAAGAAAGACAACAAAAAAAGCAAATTTGGAATGAGGGTATATTTACTCTGCCAAAATGAATTCTTTAATATTACATTTTAAAACGAGTTGTAAACGATATAAAAAGCTTAAAATAAAGGAGATCAGTGGGATTTTTTAAAGTTTGAAGGTGACAAACGAGATTGTCAGCTAAACTTGCAACCTTTATGTAAAATCCAAACCTTTATGTAAACAGGACAGCTTGCCAACTTGCAAAGGTTAACTAATTGAACGCCACCAATTTCCCATGTTGTTGGAAATTACGCTATAATCGATCCATTGTGCACAATGATTGTTTCGTACAACTTCTTGTTTATTTGGTAATACATTTGATATCAATAGCAAGTTAGTAAGCAACTTGATTACCACAATTTTTTTATTAAAAAAACGTACTTTTATATGGAGAAAGGCATTCTGCTTCGCTTCTTTTTTTTTTTAGGGAATTTTGATTGTTACTTCTTATGAAAAATATTAATGCGCTACTGATCCTCCTACTATATATTTTGGAGCAACAGCCAATATGATATAAAATCTGATATTAAATTGATCACAAAGGTGCAAAATTCATAGGAATTTTAGAACAATACCAAAAAGGCTCCCACTACTAAAGTTTATACTAATAAGTTTGCCCCAAATAACTCTCTACATCCACAACGAATATAACGATGATCTTAATCATGCGTAGGCCTCATATACATACGATTGGAGGTCAGGTTTTTGCCCCTCCTACATTTTAGTAAACTACCCCATCTGGGATTAACCAAAAAGATAAAAAAAATATATATATATATATATCATATGTGGGCTGGGTCCAAACAGAGATAGAGAAAGTCCAATGTTGGATTTCAAAGGTCTTATTTCTCCGTGCAGTGAGGAAAAAACACAGGCACAAACATAACACGACAGTAAAATAAGGAATCTCAACTATCTGACGCATGAAGTCTGCGCTGCAAAACCAGTCTATCTATCATTATGCTGAAAGTGTGAGTTGCCTTATGAACAGTGAATGCGGACTGGTTATAGCATAATTTCCAGCAACTTGGTGATCTTCTGTTCTGTTAGCTACGCGTGAACTTCAAGAAGACTGGTCCAGCCATCTGTGCACCCTTGGATTGGTTCCAATTCTAAATTTGACAGCTGATCATCATTTAGGAACGTTAGGTGCTAGAGTTGAAACGGTAGGTGGTGGTCGTCCGATGCAGTTAGTGGAGGGGCCCTGTTGCCGACTGATTTTGATGCATGCATGCATGCATTCCTGCAGACTGGGTTAATGAATGCATTCTTGGTAACGAGTTTCGCGACAAAATCACATGAACAGCTAGGTATCTTCTTTACTGCAGCTTTTTATTATTGATTTATTGTCTTTCCCCAGTGTGCTGGTTGGACCCGTGTGCTAGGTAGGTAACTTATTCAAAGCTAAGTTTTTTTTTTTTTTTGCCGATTTTTTTTGTCTTCCTTAGTATACTGGTTGGAACCGTAGGTGTGCTCTGGCAAACAGTTTTGTGATTGTTATATGCTCAGCTCTGGTTAGAAGCACCATAGTTGCGCCGTGGGTATACCATGTGTTTGTAACATTGTCCATGAGATTATTACATTATCTTGAGAGGAGATGCTTGGTTTGCTGCTGCTGTTGTGTTAAGCCGGAGTTAGTGAATTTGGACTGCCACACTCAGTTCACTGAACGGTGAAGGGACAATGTTTAGTTGGCCTTTACCGGATACGGGGCAGGAGCGGTCCTGAACGGTCCCCTCACAGAAACAAAGGTAAGGCCAGAAATAAACCACGTCAAAAGGCTTCAGTTTGGCCCAAAACGACGTCGTTTTATTAAGTGAGACAGTAAAAAAAATGGTTATGCTCTGCTGACCGTAACGGCAAGAAACGGAACGTTATGACCACTAGTAAGCAAAGTCCCGCCCAAATCGAAAGGTTGAAAATGAAAAGCCGCACTTAGACTCCCACCCAAACCAGACGAAGCAGTTGCATGCGAAAAGCCACGAAGGGAGAAATAAGAGGGGAAAATACGAGATTGGCAACACTCTCCGGCGTGACATTGCGAAAAGCTGTGGAAGTGCAACATTGGATACTGAAAAAATAGCAAGGAGAAGCAAGAAGTGGTGGAGTGGTGGACAAATTTCTGGTGATTCGGATTTATTATAAGAAGAAGAAAGGTGAACCCAAGGTTGAAGAGCGGAAGATCGTAAAGCGCGGGAGTAGTGAACGACCGAAAATCAGTCAGGTATTCAAATTTTTTTGAGGCCTACGATGATGCAGTAACATGTGTGATTTGACATGCTTGTTGAAGGACCTTACTTGTGGATGTTATTGGCGTACAGTAGGATGATCGCTTAGAGGGATATCACTTGAGCACAATTTTGTGTATAGTAATGAGTAAGTGCAGCATGATAGGAGTATTATGAGTTAGTTTTTGAGCATGACAGAGTGAGAGTGGGAAAGAAGGGGGAAATCGTGCGGCACAACTGTTTGAGAAAATGTGTGCATGGGTTCGATAGTTAGTATTGAAAAAATGGATGCAAATTATAATTGAAAAAATGTTATCATGAAATTGGGATGGCGTTTTTGGGTCTTGAATGGTGTAAGTTTATTGTATTAGTTCGTGTGCACGAACACAGTGTTGGATAATTGTTACATGTTGTGGTTGAACAGGTACATAGAAATAATAGAGTTCAAATGTTTTGTACTGAGTTGTGCGTCTCATACTTGCTAATGAAAATGTTATTTTGAAATTGAGATGTCATAGTTGGGTCTTGAATGGTGGGAAAGTTATTGTATTAGTTCGTGTGCAGGAACACAGTGTTGGATAATTGTTACATGTTGTGGTTGGATAGGTACATAGAAATAATAGAGTTCAAATGTTTTGTACTGAGTTGTGCGTCTCATACTTGCTAATGAAAATGTTATTTTGAAATTGAGATGTCGTATTTGTGTCTTGATTGGTATAAGTTTATTGTATTAGGGCGTGTGCATTAACACAGTGTTGGAAAATTGTTACATGTTGTGGTTTAACAGGTACAGAGAAATAACAGAGTTTTAATGTTTTGTACTCAGTTGTGCTTCTCATATTTTCTTTTACATTGATGTTACAGGTTATTGGTTTACTTGCATAAAGAGAGACAAGTTTCTAGGTTGGAAGTGAATGAGTACGAGAGTAGGTTATAAGTTGGCAATGTGAGACAGACGGAATAACAAATCATGAGGTTTAGCATAGTTAGTGTGGAATAACGGTTAAGAATCTTACTAGTTATTGTAGGTGCACATCATGTTGGATAGTCATTACACGCAGTCATTTAATAGTGACACTAGGAGAAGTGCACTGTAAAATTGGATGAACAATGACGTAAAATTGTTTAACGGGTTTGTTGCTTCATTCATATTGTTGAAGAGGGTGATAAATAAAGGAGAATGTGATTGAATTGAACTTGATAGGCAGGGGAATAGATTATGAAATGACTAAATGAGGGATAATTAACCAGAAAATTTGGTATTGAGACAAACAAATTGTGAAAAGGAAGATTACTTGTACAATAATTGTTGTGGTTGGACATCATCTTTGATAGTTGTTACACGTAATAGATCAGAAGTTACAATAATAGAACTGGTCTATAGAATTTCATGAAGATACTATAAATTTGGATGACCCCTTATTCTACTGCATTGGTATTGTACAGTAGCATAATAAACAGAAGAAGAAATTGATGGATGAAGTACAATCTGATAGGTAGAACAACAGATTATGTAGATTAGTGGCAGTTGGAATAAATAACAAACTGTGAAGAATGAGTTACTGAGTGTGAGAAAAAATGTTACAGGTTGTACTATAACTAGCGTGACTAATATTTGATGCTCATATATTATGTTTAGCAGTACTTCATGATATGTTATGACTGTGGCTGGAAAAAAAATTTTGGAACTGAAGTGCAATATGTTTGTTAAAAACATTAGTTTACAATGGCAAGAACGCGAGCAGGAAGCACACTTCAGGAAGCAGACAGAGAAGAACTCGCCGAAACAAGTGGTGGTACAGAACACGGTGCAGCACCCACTTCATCGAATAGGTAAGTGGCCAATGCTTGCGTAAGGTCTTGGCAGGTTAGACTTGGCATCATTATTCAGCATTACAATGTTGACTGTTCAGGGGCAGGATGGGAAGGAAAAGAAGCAGTAAAAGGAATGATCGTTTAGGTGGGGAGGAAGAACTGATTACAGCGGGAACAAGCGAGGTCGCAGAACCAGTCCCACCATTGAATCCATGGATGAAGTTCAGGTAAGATTATTGAATATGAGGGAAAAATAATGGTACTAAATAGCACATATAACTTTGGAGTTTTGAATGTGGACAGGAAAGAGTATCAACACACGGTTTCGGCGAAGGGTGTTAAGCTGACCGAGGTATGCTGTCCTAGCAAAATAAACTGAAGAATCATTGAACTGATGGGGTGCCTAAGGGAAAAATAGTGAAAGGAGCAATTATTTTGTGTTTAGTCTAACGTGTTTTTTGATTTTATTTATTCAATGCAGTACAATGACATTGCCCGGGCAGCATATAATAAGTTGAGTGAGGAAGAAATGAGGAAGCGAAAGGAGGAATATTTGAAAGAGAAAGAAGAGTATGAGAAAGAAATGGAACGTCTAGGAAAGCCGATATTGCGAAAAGCACGAGTTCAAATCAAGGTAAATACACGGCATGATTCATCAAACATTTAATGAAACTTATATTAGTCTAATGCATATATCTAAAAAATGGTGTAGAATCAGAAGTACACTATCCGATGCTCACCAAAGCAGATGTCAAGTTTAGTTTCACGAATCGATGAAACTAAGAAGCAGCAGATTAGAGACATAGGATTTGGAGGGCTGCTAGACATACAGTGTCACTGGATTCCTAGTGGCATAGCTACCTGGCTTGTTGACAACTTTAATCCGACATTGAGCAGTTTAAATGTACATGGAGATGGTGTGCTACCTTTAACGTCAAAGGATATCAGTTTAATCCTGGGGATCCCGAACGAAGGTCCCGTTCCAGTTGAAGACACCGATACAACCGAGGTTGGGGGAACTGGACCAAGCCGTAGGACATACAAATGGAATGAGCTCCCAAATGAGTTGGTAGCCATGAATGCAGGGGAAGAATTCTTAAGACTATTCGTGGCATTTTCTTGTGGATGTCTACTGGCTCCAACCACTAGAGCCGAGCACAAAATAAAGGTTTGGAACTGTACGCAATTGGTTGATAGGGTAGCCAGATTGAACTGGGCTGAGTATGTGAGGATCGTACTATGCAATAAGGTGCTAGAGGTGCAAAAGAAAAGTGAAAAGCAGCACCAATACGTTGGCGGTTGTATCTTCGTTCTGCTGGTAAGATTAGATAGTTGTAGTCATGACGAAAATATGCTCTAATTGTTACACAGTGCACCAGAGAGTCAATTAGTTTTGCGTGCCTTCATAACTACTGTCTGTATTTCCACATTTTATCAAATTCAGTGCGATGGATTGATTAGATTATGCTCAAATGAATGCGTCTACGATGATGTTTTAACAGTGTGGTCAAGTTTATCTACAGTTGAATTAATTACTGTATTGTATTGCAGATTCATTATCTTGATCGGGTACAAATACTGAAGCATAAAGTGTCGAGGACTACTCCGCGAGCTAAGGCATGGACAGATGCTCTGATCTCTGAAAGGGATGCACTTGAGATTAAAAATCTTGGAGCTTATGGAAAAGGAAAACTGGTAAAATGTTATATATTATTGATCTCATTTCATATAAAAGGTAGTGGTCTATGTATTGCGTGGCTTTTCTATTGAAATGGTTGGTTTAATTTGTTGTTAAAGATTGGACAATACGATCCGGAAGATAATGAATATGATGGGCAGAGTACTGAACTACCCCCTGATTTGGTAGGAATGTTGATGAACAGCGGGCACGCCGATATCGGTGTAAGTGGGTCTGTTCCATGATTTAATGAAAAATATTTTGGTTGAGTAGACGTAATTACTGCATATTGTAAGCAACGTTATTGGTTATTGGGACTCGGGGCACGGACTCAGGTGCAACCGTCCCTGTCAATTTTAGTCATTATCAACTGCGCGTAACTTTCTTCGTACATCGTGTAACTTTTTTTTCACAGGATGTATTTTCACAACAGATAGTGGTGGGTCTCACACTTGACGCAAAAATCGAGTTACATGGTGTTATCTCAGCCGCACAAAATTTTGAAGGCAAATTTTGGCCCTTAACCGTGCAGGGACGGTCATCCCTGCCCCAAATCGTTGGTTATTGATAGGCCTATCAACTTCATTCATGTTGTAGTATCATGTTAATATGTGATACCAATCCCAATATTACATCCCTGTCTAGAGAGTTATTAAAAATTAAGTCACATGAATGGAAATACATAAATATAGTGATCTCTTGGCCAATCATGTTATAAATGTATGAAGTTTCAATGATCCCGAGTGACCATTTTAATTTTTAGTATATAAGTTACAGTTATAGAACCTATGGCCGCAATTCAAATGTTAAATTAAGAACCTTTGCGTAAATGTACTATTGTATATGCCTGTATTGTATGAAATTGTTGAGAGCATGTGGCTCATTTACGGATTGATAATTTCATCATCTAACTGCAGGCTGAGCTAAATGAGCTGTATAACATTGCTGTTAGTAGCCAACGAAGGATATTGAAGATTGCAGAAATCCTCTCCTCTCAGCCGAGAGCAAAAGCTTCCACTTCTGGGACTGAAGCATTGGACAAAGGAAAAAAACCTGTACAGGAGGACTATACAATGCACAAGAGTCCTGATACCGAAGAAGAGCCGGAATTTCAATCTGCCGAAGAAGGGGAAGACGACGAGGATGATGATGCTGAAGAAATTGATGCGGAAGGGTCTGATGAAGACGAGCATAATGCAGCGCAGGCCGAGAAAGACGATGCCAATACGAGGACAAATATTGAAGGTATCCAAGATCCAGAACTGAATGAAGATGTAATGGACGTGGAGATTCCAATTCCTACCTCATCAGTCGTACTCGATAACATCAGTCGCGGATTGAAACAAGGGACCACCATGACAACAACTGCGCAAGGAAGCATTATACAGCTTCAAGAGCAAGAACAGGAGCAATACAGGTCAAACGTCATAGAACCTGCCGAAGAGGGTCAACGTACGGTGCAACCACCTTTGCACGCCAGTGCATCGACGTCACATCTGCTTGAGCAAGAAATGCCACGAAAGTTGCGATCATATGGTCGAAAGCGGAAAGGTTGGTATACTGTTATTATTCATAAGGTTGTAATTCATGTAGTATGACTGTAACATGTATTATCATATACGGTAACTGTGTTTATACCATCATGATGCTACGTACACGGGTCTGAACTCTGGCTTGTCATCATCGAAAACTTGTTAAGCATACTGTCATACCCTGTCCGATATGAAACACATATGAAGTTGATGTAACAAATGTAATTAGGCATATTATGAAAGTATGACTTTATTCATGTTAAGAAATTAGTGTGTTTCGAAAAATGTTAGTTACATTGCAGTGAAAAAATGTTACAAAATAGTTATTGAAAAGTTACAGTGTGTTTAAAAATTGTTACCAAAAAATGTGGAAACTTATAGATTAAAAATTAGTATGTTTGAAGAATGTTTACAGTGTGCTTGACGTTTGTCACGAAATAGTAACCTGAAAGTTACAGTTTGCTCTAATGAATACACAACTCCATATTCGCGGATCGTTAGTCGCGGAATTTATTTTACATTATTGTACAATAGTTACAGGAAAGCTATTTCATAATTAATGCAGGTGATGTAATTGAAGAATTTTAGTTACGAAGTGTTTGTAACTTGTTACATGAGTGATTATTTAGACGAAAGTTGAATGTTATTGGAGACTGTTAGTGATTATAATTAATAGATAAGTTACAGTTTCCAAAATTCAAACATAACTCCATATTAAATGATTGCTGTTTAAATGTGTGTTTGTAGGTTGATACTCACTTATTTATTGGTCAAAGTGCATTTGAAAACTCGTAAAAACTGTTAGTTTAGCATACTGTTATGGTGTGATTGAAGTCTGTTACAAATTAGTTATTGAGAAGTTAGTGTGTTTGAAAATTTATCACAACTGTTTGAAAAGTGTTAGTTACAGTGTGTCTGAAGAGTTGTACAAATAGTTCTTAGGACAGTTACATTGCATTCGAAAAATAATCGATTGGTGTTTGATGACTGCTAATTGCATTGTGTCTGAAGAATGAAGCAAAATCCTTATAATTTGTTAGACGACAACAAATGAATGTCATATGAAATGCATGTTATTTGTCTTTTGTAGGAGGCCTTGACGTTGAGGTGAAGCACAAGTCTACACGTGCAACAAAGAAGAGCACTGTTCTGCGGTCAGCAGAGTTCATTCTACCAGCACCTGTGACAGTTAGCCTATACGAAAAAAATGTGGCTGCATATGCATGGGATCCGGACCAAAATCCCAAGTAAGATTCTTGACAAAACTATTAATTCGATTTTGTCATCCATTCACTACAATAAGTACGCGTGTGGTTCATAAGAAGATGGCATAGAAAAACAGATTGAATATGGATGAGATTGGAGTTCATATACATTAGTCAGATTTTCGTGTTTTGGAGTAGGAGTAATAATTATTAGTAAATCGTTTAATTGTGTCCTGGATGTGATAGGGACATACTTGTTCAAATGTATCAATTTTCGCTGACTCGGCTTGACTTGAAGACAATGGAAAATGGCATGCATGTGTCTAATCGGGTCAGTAGTTCATTACTTTTAGTCAAAAAGTTTGATTATGTATCTATTGATTGGAATAGTCATACGTAAACTCACCCAAGCAACACTCAATCATATGTTTTGATCACTATTTGCCATTGATTAGGTGATTGATATGTTTGCCCGTCTCATGAATTGGGGTGGAAGAACTGCCAAAATTAGGAAGCTTGAACGCTACATCGTAGAACCTGTTGCAGTCGTGAGTTTGAAATTTGGACTGCATCCTACAGTTGTGTTAAAGATGCTCATCATCATATCTGAATTGGTATTACGATCCAACGCACTATTATTAATGTCTTCTATGCACCTTTCACTCGGCTATGTTATTGGTTGCAGGAAGGAATTTTAAAAATGGGAAAATTCGACAAGCTCTCTGATGCCAGCTTATCTGCTAAGCTTCTAAAGCTCTTCAAGGTTCGCAATAACAATACGGGGGTTGATCCTGCAAATTGTGATTGGGTATGCAATTATCAGTTTTAATCCAAAACTTCTTATGTGACTGTTAAACATTCAAAACATAGTCATACTTGGTTATGTAGAATGACCTGTCTGACCTTTTTCATACCTCATTGGGCGCAGATACTTGTGCCAGTATGCATAGAGGGGTCTTGGTTTGTCTACAGCTTTGGCGTCTCAGAGAAAGAAGTGCACGTGCTAGACCCTGATAACAGTCAAGCAAAGAGCAAAGATATTAGTGTACTGAATCGACTGGTATGTTGGACAAATTGGTAAATGCATTACACGACATGACAGTGACACATTAGTGGATTGTAATCAGTTTTACATATGGGATACAACTGATAACAAGGGATGTAGTCCAATGTTCATCAGGGTAGCGATAAAGCTATACTCATTATAATCTCTACTCCCACAAATTGCTTACCATATTTGGATGTTAATGATGCCTGTTAAACAGTCGTAACTAGTTGTAACGCAACAGTAACATATCCCTTACTGGTTGTAACCCATTGTGTACTGTTCGTTCTTCCTTTTTGTGACATTGTAAAACTTCGTTTTAACGTTACATGTGGTCGTGACCTGGCTTGACCATAATTCAATTAACCTAAAAACTTGTACCTAATCCTTGTAATACCAATTGATGTGTCTGTGATACATCATGTCAATGGGGCGCTAAATTCGGCAATCGATACAAAACAAATGGCCTAAATGATAATATTTTAATAAAAATAGCCCAATAATAATTCGAATTTAGTATCGTAACAAAATCAAGACAATTTATACTTTAGACTGTGTTATCTTATACATCGTACCTTTTGGCGGTGCGATCTATGCCAATAAATATGTTATTAAGGTATGCAATTGAATGTAGTAGAATGGTATACATATCACGACAGCCATTCAACTGTTATGGTCGATTTAGTGAAAAATATCCGATCACAAAAAACACGTTCAATTCTATTGTAAAATTGTTACTTCAATTTTCTACCAACTTTATAATTTTCTAACAATTTTATATAGCCCAATACAAACATTGATGATTACTACCACTACATGTGATTACAATTGTAATCCACTTGTCTAAATTTGAAAAGAGTGAAATATCAATGGTGCCTGTACAACCTCGTCAATAAGTTGTAACACCCTATTAACTGCTTGTAACACGTACATATGCAGTATTCCTAAGTTGGGACAACCACTTAATGTCTCGTTCAAAAAATATAGTTACACATCATTCATCAATCTCATTCTCGGGGGAGGCGACGTCAACGCGAAGTTGCAATCCCTGGGTGTTATTTCTTCCCTGAAAAGCATAACGATGGTGAATCAGCAATATTATTAATGAAACATATGATTAATGATATACGATATCCAAGTCTCCAATTAACAACAGTACATAAATATGTGCTGTAACGATAAAAGTTTATCACCTGGGGTGAAGGTGCAAATACATGATATGCATCAACATCACAGTGTGTTAAAAGTGCTGCACGCTCCTCCTACATTACATAGTATAAGTAATCAACTGTCAACAAATCATTACCAATGCCTATATTGCTCACTTATAAAGTTAAATTGGACTAGACATTATAATGAAAATGATATATCAGACCATTAAGACATCTCTGACAGAGTTATCCTTGGAAAAAATAGAAAATCTGGGATGCATCCATTCTGTAGGGACACTTGTAGGAGGCCCCTGATTAACCAAACGGTGAACCTTCGAATAATAAAAAATAATATGTTATTAAAGCGAGCATACGTTAAATACATAATTTGCATGATTTGACAGCTTTCGGGTGCCCACCATTACAATACTATAAAAAAAGGGTTAATATCAGAAACCTCCCTTGAGGTTTCTTCTAATCACACCTAGAACCCCTCATGTTTTCGAAATCACACATAGCACCCCTGGAATGACAACTTTGGTATCATTGTCCGCCCCTCATTATTTTTGTTCCACTTTTACCCTCCTTGTGAACTCTATTTATGTAGAGTTAATTTCGAAAACCTCCCTTGAGGTTTTCCCTAAATTATGTAAAACTATTATATAATTATGTAATATTTTTTGTACAAAGTGTAATTCTAATTGAACTATTTGTAAAATTTATCAACATAAATACGATTATTACATATTGGACTCATATGTACAATAACAACTTATCAGACTTCTATTGTAAAGATGTACAAGAAATTTACATAAAATTACAAAATATTCAAAAAATATTACACGATTTAGGGATGGTTGATCTAACAATTGTTCCTATCCCACTCCCTAGTATTAAATAGCTATAGAGTTTCCAGTGATGTTGACTTTTGGCAATGGACATAGTGCCATTGCCAAAATTGCAATTTCTAAGTGAATAATAACATAATGTAAAAGTAGTTTAAAGATGATGGGAATTCACGAGTATATAGCATTAGCAATCCATTTTTACTTGATAATAGGGTATCGCAATACTAATAACTTACAAACTCCATTCGACTAGAATGCACAAAAAACTATTTATACGACCTCATTTTCATAAAAATGGAAGAGCAAGTTGATTTACAACTACAATCACATATTGAAACTATTGCTGCCATTATAACAATCCATAGTCACAATTTTTTTTATCACCGTTCAGATCAATGTAATATTTTTTAAACAATGTGTAACTTTATGTGAATTATTTGTAAAACTTAATAACAGAAATGCAATCTATTATAAAGATGTACAAGAAACTTACATAAAATTACAAAATATTCAAAACATGTTACACTGCTTGAGAACGATTTTGTAGTGTTACCTTTGCGTGGAGGGATGTGAGTTACATAAATAGAGTTCACAAGGAGGGTAAAAGTGGAACAAAAATAATGAGGGGCGGACAATGATACCAAAGTTGTCATTCCAGGGGTGCTAAGTGTGATTTCGAAAACAAGAGGGGTTTTAGGTGTGATTAGAAGAAACCTCAAAGGAGGTTTCTGATATTAACCCTAAAAAAAAGGTAGCTCTACTACACGAATAAGAAGGTCTTTATTTTAACTACTGAATATATACATACCGTTTCACTTTCATCGATATTCGGAGCAATAGCGTTTGGAGGGCCATTCACTGTCTGGCTCATTGAATGCGTCTACGAGTTTCGTATGGACCAAATCATTGTATAAGACAAACAAAATAGGTATATCAGGAGGGATGACAGCCGTAACAACATTATCACACAATGTAAGATCAATGTAACTATTTATGCTGTTAGAAACATCCAAATAAAAGCAACAGTCATGTCCGTTTTATACTAACCGAAACAGAGTCAGTAGATGAACGACATCCCATAAACATGTATTCCTCATATGAAATCGATGTCGGCTCCGATTCTGAGGCCTACAGTATTGACACGGCAATAATATTATTTCATAATGAATGATACCTAAACTTTAGTTAATAGCATAACGATAACTTAGTTTTAGCATAAATGTTCCCTGAGTACCAAAATTTGATCCATACCGTAGTTTGTGTAGTCCTTGATAATCTAGATTTTCTTTTTACTCTGTCAAATTTATCGATCCAACTTCGCATCACTCTACATTTCTTCCCACCACCTCGTTTTTTAATGCCTCTTGCGACTACTGCCTCCCCCATTTCATTCACAATTTCAATTTTATCCCGTTCCTCCATATTCAGATTTTTTTGATTTTGCAAAGGTTGTTCTTCACTTTCTGAGAGGAGGAGCTCAACTCTCTTTGCCAAATCGGATATGATAGTGATTGCTACTTTGCTGGTGTCCTCCGACATTGCTGCTCGAGTTGCGACCTTAATCATGGCTGGAGCGAGCTCCCGATAACGAGTTGAAATCATTATTTTAGGATCAGCCACAACTTCCTGTCTTCGCCTATCAAAACAGTCTCCAGCCCGAGCTCTTTTTGTCCATCGCCTCTTAATGTATTCAGGAGGAATTATTTTTATGCCCACAGTATCAAACACCTTCAACGCGTGCCCACATAAAATGCCTTCATTCTCGTATTTTTTGCAACTACAACGTACACTTAGATCATTCCGATTGAATACCACTATTCTTTCAGGTCCTCCATCATACCTCATGACCGCAAACTCCACAATCATCGCTGCATCTTGCTGTCTCAATATAACCATAGCTGTTGACTCGCCATATTCATTTTGGAATGCAACAAATACGGTTGGTGAATACGTCTCTGATGCATGCACAAGCATAGGTGTTTGCCTTAACCCGACCATGGGGAGCTTTTGCCTCATTTCATATTCTGCGATCAGTTCATTATGTCTCTTTTCATCAACCACCCGATTGAAATGTCTAAAGAACTGCACAAGGTCATGATCCAGTTTCAAATGATTTTTAATTGCTGCATTTAGGCTTTCGCTAAGTTGGGTGCTTCGCATTCCCGCGGTCCATCTTTCTTTCATCATGCACCTTGCCCATTTATCACGAATTCTATACAACCCAGAGAGCCATTCATTATTTTCAAGATTGTGTTTCTTCACCATCGCCTCCCACACCCTATTGAATTGTTCCACTTCTTTAAACTCATACATGCATGCACCAAACATGTATGGAAGATCACTATTTTCCTTGTAGTAATTGCCAAGATGTTTCATAAAATTACGCCTTATGTGAAACGTACATAGACCGTGAAATGTTTCAGGCATAACAACTGAAAGAGCGGCTGCCATGGCATGATCTTGGTCGGTTAGTATGGTACTTGGACGCTTTCCGCACATTGCTGCTAGAAATGTACCAAACACCCATTTGAAAGAATCTATAGTCTCATCATACATAAGGGCAGCACCGAATATCACAATTTGCCTATGTTGATTAAAACCCACAAACACTCCAAGTGGCCGGTATTCTTTATTTGTTTTGTAGGTTGTGTCGAATGTGACTACGTCTCCAAAAAATTTGTAGTCAATTAACATTCCTGCATCAGCCCAAAAGATATTCGTTATCTGCTCTTCACAGTCCAGCTGTACGGCATGAAAAAACGATGGATTCTCGAGTGTTTGCTCTTGAAAATAATTCAGCATGCTACCTGCTTCTCCATATTTCAAACTCCTTTCCCGTCGAGTACGAAGATATCGTTTCAGGTCTTCCCGAGTATATCCCACATTTCCCATCCCACCTGCCTCCTTTCCCATAAGCTCATGACTCTGTTTCAATGAAAGCCCAGCGTCCTCGCTTATTTCAGCTTGGAATCCTTGAGTCTCGCTCATTTTTCTTTGTGATGGCATCATGTGCGCACATTCAGCAATGTGTAACTCATGGTTATGCTCTAAGACAAGGTCATGCACACGGTACTTCATTGTTCCTCTAAACAACACGATAACCATTTTAGCTCCACACCCTGTTTTCGTCGGCGCTCGTGTCCTCTTTGGCATCACATCACCTTCGTACTTGCGCTTTACACCTTCCTTGCAGCAACTATATCTCCTAGACGTGGTCACGCCGTCTTTGTCTTTATTCAGATAGTCTTTACGTACACTAAAACCCATTTTAAAGGCATATTTGTTGTAAAATTGGTACGCATCCTCTTCGCTGTTGAACTCCATTCCTAACTTAGGGGTCCCATCTTCTGCCAATTTGCTGCAATCCATTACTTCTGATCCTGCCAATTATGCATCAAACACCCTAATTTGCAACACTTCATGAATAGTATGTACATAAACGACAATATATATGTATATTACCATTCATAATGTGTTATGAATCATACATTACTCGTATACCAAATTCTATTATTACGCTATCAATATGATTAATGATTCACATCACCTTACTTTTACTCTAACACAATCTGTGTACAAATACAACTCCATGTACACTAACTTATACGATTGTAATGTATTGGTCACACAATGTAAGTCTATTTTAATTGTATGTACATCCACGCTGGTCATTATATTTTGATTCTAGATTGTTTAGCTCACTGGACCTTATGTCATTCGTTAATGACAACCGCATAAAATTGACTAAATAGTCTTTGTGTTTATTTAAATAATCTTTGCGTACACTAAATCCCATTTTAAAGGCATATTTGTTGTAAAACTTGTACGCATCCTCTTCCATGTTGAACTCCATTCCTAACTCATGAGTCTCATCTTCTGCCAATTTCTCTACAATTCATTACTTCTGCTCCTACCAATTATGCATCCAACACCATAATTTACAATAGTTCATGAATAGTATGTATGTAAACGACAACATAAGTGTGTATTACCGTTTATAATATGTTATGTTACACACATTACTCGTATACCAAATTCTATTATTACTCCCATCGATATGATTAATGATTCACATCACTTTACTTTTACTCTAATACAATGGCATTATCTATGTACAAATATAACTCCATGTACACTAAGTTATACGGACTGTAATGTGTTTTTCACTCCATGTAAGTCTATTTTAACTATATGTACATCTACTCTGGTGATTATATTTAGGTTCTAGGTACTTTGTTTCATTGGACGTTATGTAATTCGTTACTGACAATCGCCTAAGCCAATTCCTGTGCATTTTCTACTATTTCTACATTTTCAGGGCCAAACAAGCATTTTTTACTCATTCTAATACATTTCTTACATCATGTAATTTACTTACAAAACCAGGTACATCTATTTATTATTCACATATATCTTTTCCTCTGCTTTTCCTAGGTCAAACCCCAGACCTCCATTTTATACACACTGCATACTCAACAGAGGGGCAAACTAAGATTGCGTGATGACCATGGACCAACTAGTGGATGCACAAAGATTGTAATAGGGTGGTTATAACATGTAACTTATCTACAGCAGCATGTACATTCATTCACTTGTTAAATAGTTCATCACTGCAAAACTGCACGCTCTCACACACACATACAGTACACATTGACTATTCTTCTATTATCTTCATATTATGTCTTTACTGAATCTAACATTCAGAAAAGTTGCTGGTATAAGATTCACAAAGTTGTTGATATGGTTGAATCATGTTACCTTGGCCCGTTGAGAGCTTTTTGTTTCACCGAATGCCCTTATGCACAGTTGCTTCTGCTATTAAGTTGCACAAAAAATGGTGGGCAACGTCAGATAATGAATTTCCTCTTTAATTCGCTTCTACCTTGCCGGCTGTCTTGCTCGCATTGCTCATACAATTTCTGAAGACATCGTTGGCCTTCTTTTACAGCATTCTAACTGTTTGCCTTCTTCCTTCTTCTTCTGATGCCATAACCCAACTCTCTCCACCTAATTTCACGTCAGCCAAGCAACAATGACATACCCAGCTTGCTTTCTTCTCTCGATTTTGGTTTGTGCGGCTAATTCAAATTTTGAACTTCATTTTCAAAATTTCAATTCTTCCGTTTAGAGGAAACGGAGTCCGTCAATCTTATTTTTTTCCTTTCGTCAAACGGTGACGTTTTTTTCCTTCAAAACAATCAGTTGACGTGGTTTATTTCTGGCCTTACCTTTGTTTCTGTGAGGGGACCGTTCAGGAGCGGTCCTCAGAAGGACCGCTCCTGCCCCGTATCCGCCTTTACCCATTAGTTGTTTTCAATGTGATGTCACGTACTGATGAGAAAGATATGAACAAATGTATAGGACAAGTTGGTCTACCACAAATGAGAGTGTATTTTTTTATTTTTTTTGTCGATATTATAACTTCCTATACGGGAAGGGAGAGGAGCTAAAGAAGTCTAAGGTAATTCGAAAGGAACTGAATCACCATCGAACCACGTGAATATACTATGCATCCCCTGAATTTTTTAACCAAGATCGATCATACTAAATGAGTGTACAGCTATTACTTTTACTGGGAGTGTTTGGATACAAAATTTATCTCAAATAATATTTCACTTGCATCATAAACACATTTTTCAACTTACCTTTTTATATTCCCAACCACCTTTTTATCTCACATACATCACATCACAAAAAGTGCTACAGTAATTATTCCAAATAATATTTCAAATAATACCCTATCCAAACAAACTTAGTACTGTTTTACATCGCAATAGCACTACGACTGCAGAATTTCTGTACTACTTCAATCAAAATGTGCCAGCCACTTACTGCATGCATGCTGGCTCATTGCTCGTGAAAACCTATGGTGAAGTCTTGAATAAAAAAAGGTATACTTATAATTTCAGAGACCCCCCTGAGGTGTCTAACATTTTCACTTGGTGTTCTTAAATTTTGAAAAATCTCGCTTAATTTCTCTGCTTTAAACTTTTTGTAACATTTGATACCCGTTTCAGAATATAATATTAAAAAACTCATTTTGGGAAGGAGAATCCAAGTTCGTTCCAAATTTACCCTTTTCATGTGATTTCTTAATTATCATAACACATCAAATTTATCTCTTAATTTTTGTAAATTGATCGATGTAGTTCTTTAACAAAAAGTTGACTGTAAGATTGAAAAACTCTTTAATGTTTTTGTGTCATTGATTCGAACAAGAAATGCTAATTACTTAAATTTATAAATGATTTACAATATTCTTAAAAATAACTAGTAATAATTTACAACTACGAGAATACCTTTGTGCACCAGCTTAAAAAAAACACAAACAAGTTTATATATAATTTTATGATGTTGTATCCTTTTACTTTTCAAACCATTGACTTGGGAAAAAATTAGAAAAATGAAAAATATGTAAAAGATTTACAAAAGTTCTTAAATTAACTTAAAACACTTCACAATAAAAAAATATTATCATTATAACTTACAAAAATTTCAAATAAACTTTAAAATTTTAACTTTTGGTATTCAAAACATACAATATATTTTATCCAATCAAAATAAACATTCATTCATTTTTTTGTTTTTATTTGTTAATAATATGCTTACAAGAAAGACAACAATAAAGCAAATTTGGAATGAGAGTATATTTACTCTCCCAAAATGAATTCTTTAATACTATAATTTAAAACGAATTGTAAATGATATAAAATGTTTAAAGTAAAGGAGATAAGTGAGATTTTTTAAAGTTTGAAAGTGACAAGAAACTGTTAGAAACCTCATGGAAAAGGCACCTCTATTAATTTGTCCTTTTTTTTTTGGTTAAAATGGTACCCTATTTGAGCACGGTCGAAAGTAAAAGTAGACAACATATTCCATGGTAATACCCCAACCTTTATGTAAACCGGACAGCTTGCCAGCTAATTTCCCACGAAGTTCGCGTGCACCCAGCGGACTACACCTAACAAAACAAAAGACCCCCAAGTTGCTGGGAATTACGCTATAATCGATCCATTGTGCACAATGATTGTTGTGTATAACTTCTTGTTTATTTTGTAATATACTTCCTTCATCTCACTTTGATAATTCTGATTTTTTTCACACAATTTAAGAAAAAATAATTAACTTTATTGGAACAATCAATTTAGATAACTATTTTTCTAAAATATCCTCACATTAATTAGAGTACAACTTTATGATGATAAAAAAAGAATCAACTCTCATTAAATAGGTAGGTTTATAGTAACAATAACTTACATTGAATAAGGATATTTTAGAAAAATTAAAATACAACTAAATTCTTCAATTGGAAAGTGAACTATAATTTGGGACAGACGAAAAAGGAAAACAGGACTATCAAAGTGGGACAGAGGGAGTATTTGATATTAATGGCAAGTTAGTAAGCAACTTGATTACAACAAATTGAAAAAAAAAAAGTATTTTTATATGGAGAAAGAAGTCTGCTTCGCTTTTTTTTTTCTTTAAAGGAAATTTTGATTGTTACTTCTTATGAAAAGTATAAATGCTCTGCTAATCCTTCTACTATATATTTGGAGCAACAGCCAATATGCTATAAAATATGATATTAAATTGATCACAAATGTACAAAATTAATAGGAATTTTAGAACAATACGGAAAGGCTCCCACTACTAAAATTTATAAGGAGTTTGCCCCAAATAACTCTTTAAATCCGCAACGAATATAACGATCCTCATCATGTGTAGGCCTCATATACATATGATTGGAGGTTAGAATTTTTATTTTTATATAAAACATAAGCCAATATTATTAATAATCTAGCTGGAAATCTTCCAGCATGATTTGTTTGACAAAGTAATCTGCACTAATGTCAGAAAATGCATGGAACATATCACAGATATATTTGACCTGAAAAATCATAAGATTTAATAGACTTACAAAATATAAAAGATTACACTGTGAATCACAAAACATCAAATCTAACCAATTGAATGAATCGCTCCATAGATATTTGTGTATTTCTATTCCCTCAAATCTGCTATCCAATTGGTTCAACCTCAAAACTGGTGTTGAGATCTGACGAAAAGATCCAAAAAATTTTAGATCTAACATATAGATCTGAAGAAATTCTTAGATCAGAGAAAATAAATGACAAAAAAATAAAAACTAAACAAAACTCTCACCAGGATAATCTCCCGACCGTATAAAGTAACAAAGCTTATTATATTTTACAATCGACATCTTGGTGCATGTGATAATTATTTATATGGTCGGATAATGTATATTCATCAAACTTTTTTGTTCAACTCAATTTTTTTTTTTTAAATCTGCTTTTCCATAGGATGTCTCTTCATAATGGATAATCCAACAAATATATGGAAGATAATTTTTACTTCAAAGTTAAATATTTTTTATGATAAGAATGTAATGTACTTGCCAAGGTCGTGAGTTTCAAGACCTTGGCAAAGGGTGTATACTTGAACGGTGACCACCTAACCAACTACGCTGCATAACTGGTTCAACTCAAACAATTATTTTTTGAAGCAAATGACATAGTATGGAAATACAACTAATTATTTAATATTTATCGAATATATTGCGTTTCTGCACATTAATGCAGAGGTTAAAATCTAGTCCTCGGTGAATTTGGACTTATGTTTAGCATAACAATGAAGAAATAACGAGACCAAATTTGGCACCAAGAGGTGACAAACTTAATACTAGCTAAATAAGGACTAAATAGGCCACATAAATACAGTTGAGGGACTATCCAGTTTAAGTAAAATAGGTGAGGACTTAATTGGCTTATAATAAATTTTAAGGACTATTTCGGCTTTCTTAAAATAGTTGAGGGACTAAACTATCTCATGATAAAATTTAGGGACTGAATTTGTGTTTTGCTCATCAAAATTTATCAAAATCGTTGCTTGGATAATCGATCTATAATCCTCTTTAGGGGGAAAAAAGGAACAATAATAAATTGAAAAGGTAAAACAATTATTAAATGTTTAGTACGACATATCTGACTGCTGCCCAGTAGACGTGGGGGGTTAACCAGTCCCATGTCTTTAAATTTTGAAAAGGCAAAACTAATTCATAAAGTGAAATTATGCATATGGGAAATGTTTTTGCAAGCCATTGAAATTTACTGGTCAGTTTTAATGACCATAAAGTGAACTGTTCCGTGAAAAATTGACAAAGTCAAGGTAGCGCCCTGCTTTTGTTATGGCTAGAAGGGTTTCTGACAAACCAGTCCCCTTGTCCCAAAGAAATTGTGTCAGTGGTTGAATGTACATTCATTGCTATGGTTTTATGTGTACTATATGGACGTCGAGATCATTGGTATAAATGCTCACAGGTCTTGGTTTACATGTCTAAATATTTGCATTTAATTTTGAACAAACTTTGATTTGTCAGTACTGACTGTCCAGTCATGGTATGTAGTAACTATCTTCCCAATTCCAATCATGGTAAGTAGTAATTATCTTCCCAATCCTCAACTATTATCATATTTTGGTTGGTAATTTTTCAAGTAGAAGTAAATATAGATTTCAGCAGGTACTTTATGTTTAAGTTATTTCTTAGTGTTTTTCTAATTTTTATGCTTGTGTGACAAAAAGTTGAATACTTAATTCTTTTTAAGTTTTTGCTTTGGGATATTTCTCCTGAGTTATTTAAACCACTTTGTTTTCAGGGTGTATTGGATGTATCCTTGATTAATCTTGGTACTTGGGAATGATAAAGAACATTTAACGTCCATACACAATTTCTAGGTACAAAGTATGACATGTATATTTACAAACTTCCTTTGGCGATATGCCAGGCACCGCATTTTTGCTACCGACAGGTTGAGACCCCCCTTCTGAGAAAATGGATGTCTTTGACTGTGGTTCATCTTGATTATAGATGTCAAATAAATTCATTTAATTAAATTTATTCATATCCGTCCATGAATAGATGGGTATAGGTATTTTAAATTTTTATATATAGGTATAAATGAGTTACCTGATAATACCCATTTATTGGGTTTAAATGGGTATTATTGGATAATTCATCAAACCCAATTAATCCATTTAAAATTCCTTTCTCCTAAGTCTCCTCTCTTCTCTCACCCATTTTTTTTTCAGATTTTTCATTTTGTCATGATATTAACTACTTTTGTTTCATTATTATTATTATTTGTTAGTTTATCTTATCATTTTATTTTCTCTTAGTTTGTTAATTTGCTCATTTTTCAGTATTACCAATTTATGACAAGTTTTATCCTCTTTTCCTACATTTCCAAAATGAAATTTTAAATTTACACACGAAAAAAATATTAGGGGTTCAAAATTTTTGGATTAAATTTTTATGTTAACTTTTATAGTACTTAACTCAAATTTTTATATTCTTATGGTTCAATTATTAAATAGTATGTAATTTTGCGACATAAAGTACGGATGGATAAAAAATTAAGAATTAGGCATAGTGAATATTATAAGTAAATATTTAAAACTAATTATGGATGTAAAGGATGGTATAAATTGATAATTTAGTTTACACAAATGAATTTAAATGAGTTTACAAAAAGTTAAAATAAATGGGTTATAAATAGATAATTAGATTATCCAATTTATTTTTTGACTTACCCATTTATTCCCATCTAATTAAATAAATATAAATGATTTGACTCATTTATATTTATTATCCATTTTAACCAACTCAAACCCATCCAAATCACCCATTTTGACACCTCTAATCTCAATCTATCGTTTCCGAAAACAAAAAAGAAAAAAAGGCACCTCTAATCTTCATGCTATGAGAACTAACGCAACAGTTTTTTCAGATATTCTACAATTGTAACAGCAAAAGTCTTACCAAACTCCACCACATGCACGCGTCCATCTCACAAAAAATGATAGTATATTATTGTGTACCAAGTTGGATTCCCGTCAAAAATTCAGAGCAGCTTCCACCACATGCACATGGATGTCCATCTCTCGAAAAAGGTGTATTATTGTTTTTTTTTTTGTATAATCTACCGATATTCGTATTCGTTTTACGATCTGCGACTAATCTTATTCGAACTAAATCGGATCCCTTACGGGAGAAAGCTTTCCCAACATTATCTTTTTCTATTTTTTATGTTTTGAACCGAAATCTCATAATTAAGGGATGCAAATCCCTTCGACTTACATCAACATCCGTTGGTGTATTATTGTGATACTAGTTGTCTTACTCTGGAAGTCTTGAGCTGTTGGTAGAGCAGTCTATTCCATAGTTATTAAATTCGGTCCGATCCGATGATTGATCTGGTCAAATTGATGAACCGGTCATTGGGTCAAGTTGGATTTCTAATTAAACCGTTTAAGCATAAGAATCGTTGATTGGTCAATAATTCGATGGTTCAACAGGATTAAACCGGAAACCCGGTCGATTTTGTCTATGAACCAGGTTTTGTGGAAAAAATTATAGTTAGCTTTTGCTAAGGTTCGAACTTGGGACCTTAAACATATAACTAGAGCTTAGTTAGCACCACCACTGACCAAATGTTAGTAGAGTAACTTTCTTATAATATATGAATGTCTTGTCAATTATATCTTTTTTTTCATTTCTCTAAAACAAATTTATTTGGAATCTTTTAATAAAAACTTAAGACCCCCCAAACTCTATAAGTTATAAAATAGATTTCAAAAATAACAGATTACATAATTTATTTTAAAGACAAATATTGTTTTAATAATTTTTTGCACTTGAAATTCGTAAATAAGCTAGATAATTACACTAAATATAGATAAAATTTTACATTTGAAGTTTGGTGGATTACTAAATAAATTTATAATTTATTGATTCTTATATGAATTAATTATTCTATATTGAATTAAATTAAATCAGCATTTGCTATGGCATTATTTATTACAATTTCTATCATATATCTTATATCAAAAATTATGAAACATAATATTTAAATATATTTAGTGATTCACTAGTTCAACCACTCATCTACTGGTTGAACCAGTAACTTCTTGACCCACCTCCTTCGCCGAATTCCTTCTTGGACCAGGTTTAATAACTATGCTCTATTCCTTGGTATGGGATCCAATTACCAAATACCCCTTCGATTGCAAATACTTAATGTAAGAAACGTTTGGGGTTCTACCGTGTTGGCCAACTCGCATGGGAGCTGACAGTGGAAATGTCAAATGTGGATCCTCTTATATGTGTACCGTCTAAATACGTAGCACTAATTAAATAAAGGGATAATTGTAGAAACCTCCCCTAAGATTTCTAACAGTTGCACTCACCTCCCCTGAAATTTTGAAAATAGCACTACCCTCCACTAACATGAATTTTGGGTATATAATTGACGTAAAATAAGGTGAGTTTACTTATATACCCTTAGAGTTTAAGGTTGTTAGTAAACAAATTTGAGGGGAAAAAAGGCAATAGATAAGTTCAGGAGAACTAATTAAACAGAATTAATGGTTATTTCTTACCTGATTAAATACTGTAAGTGTAGTTACAAAATGTTGTCACAAAATGACGCCAATTGGTGCTTCAATATGATGTTATTTCATAATTGACAGCACTTGAAAGAACAATCCAAATTGTATATTATTTGCATAGAAGAGAAGTAGAAGTAAGAAAAATATTAGGGAAAGAAACCTCCAGACAAGACGTCATAAAAGAATAAGTTCTAGTGGTTTTGGTTGACCTCACTCTATTTTAAGCATTCATGAAATGGAAGGAGAAAGAAAGCAGAAATCTAGGCAAAATATAAGGATCTTTTTGTTAAAATTTTGTGGCAATCAAGAGATAATAGGTAAACAGTCTTTTATCATTTCAACTTAATACAAAAAGTTTCTTTAGTAAAGGAGAGTTTTTGGAGTTGACTGCACACTTTATACGTTTTAGAATCTCAAATATGTTTGTTAATTCTTCTAATTGTTGCTACTGTATTTGTTTTCTTTACCCTTATATCGTCTTCAGTTTCATTAATTGGTTCTAACCTTTAATTTTTTTCATTCTTTCACTAATACAACCTCACAAGAAACAAAAAGGCTATGTATGGAACAAAATTATTATCTCACTTATCAAAAGATTTTTTTTAATGGAATTTTCTTTGACATGGGCTGAATCTGCTATCAAAACCTTAAGTTCAAGGGAAGTTAGTGCTATTTTTAAAACCTCAGTAAAGGTGAGTGCAACTATTAGAAATCTCAAGGGAGGTTTCTGCAATTATCCCTTAAATAAAAGTTGACTGGGAAGACCAAGTAAGTCGTCAAGACCAGCTGTAGCTAGAAAAGTGTAGTATATAACAATGTAGTAGGAGTGGTTCAAAGTAACCAATCTGGTTGTCCGCCTTTGTATCAACCTTCTATTTGCAACCAAATATTCATTCCCAATCATATTAGTAGTATTCTATCGTTGCAACGGCTGAATTGTTCGTTCCAAAGATAATAGCTGAATTGGGTGATGGTATGACCAGTGACGGAGTCAGGATTTTTTTTTTGTTGGGGGTCAAAATTTTTTCCTAATAAAATTATCTTAATATATTATGTTCAAAATAATTTTCTTCTATTTAAATATATGGCATTTAAAAATATCAAATATTAAATTTAATTATAAAGGTATGTCTATTCATAAATATGCGGTACAGTCATAACAAAAATTAACAAAAAAAATAACCTTTGATTAAATATTTTATAACATCACAAACCATCCAATTTGTACATTATGAGACGATGCTCTCCAATATGTCACCTATGCAATATATATATAACCATGTAATATAAATGTAACTATTTTCAATTGAAAAAAGATAAAAGTTATGTTAACATATTTTGAAATTTCAACATCTTTTCTTAGAAGTAAATTGAGCTCTACGCTCTTTCATAGAACTAAATTCATGTATGATTGAATCACTATTAAATTTTTCAGCAACTTCCTTTTCTATATACACAGTTAGACAATCATTCAAGAAATTATCTTCCATCTTGTTTTGGAGTTTTGTCTTGATTATTTTCATAATTGAAAATGTTCGCTCTGTAGTTGCAGTTGATACAGGAAGAGTAAGAACAAGTCTAATCAATCTATCAATAAGAGGATATATCACTGATTTTCTTGTCTTCACCAAGCCTTGACATAACTCATTAATACCAAATAATTCTTGCAATTCAGGATGATTTGGAATGTCGAGCTCAAAATGTTGAAGTTCTATTCTTAGACGTACTAGTTCTTGCTCCATAAAATCATTCGGATAGAACTTCTCTGTAAGTTTACAAATATCATCAATCTTGAACAACATAAATCCATTTCTAGGATCTAAAGCAGTGCTCAAAACAAGCAATTCCACGGTATGATCATTAAACCTGCTATGTAACTCTTGCAATTGATAATCAATTGTTGCAAGAAATATATCCACTCGATAATAATGCTCTACACTAATCTCATCATGATGACTTCGAGATCTACCACGTCTTGCAATATATTGAGCATTCATGCATGGGATATCAATTTGATGTTGCTCACAAAATACTTTCACCAAGAAATCATTCCATCCCGAATCTCGAAAATTCTTCAGTAGCTTTGTTGTGCTTGAGACAAGATGCATTGCATTCAAAATATCTTGAGATTTATGTTGCAATGCTATACAAAAAAGATGAGTAATTTTCATAATGTCTTTCATAAGATGCAAAATGAAAATAAACTCAAAGGATAACAACTGATTCAAAGCAAAATTTGCATCTCCACGTTGAGAGTATGAACCTCCATCTATTGCAATGTTACTTAAAACCACACAAGTAGCATTGAACATTTTCAGTAAACTAGAAATAGAATCCAAATGAGAACCCCAATGAGTATCTCCAGCTCGTTTTAAAGTGCCAATTTGATTAAGCCCCCTTCCAGTTTCAAGTTCACCATTAGCAATCTTAGTAGCAATTTCAATTGCTTGAGCCTCCTTTAATTCATCATTACGTTTGCTAGATGCAGTAACAATGTCAAGAATGAAAACTAAATTGGGGAAGAATGGGTGAACAGAATCTACTTCTCTAGAAGCTGCAACTAAAGCAAGTTGAAGCCTTTGAGCCAAACAATGAATGTAATGGGCATATGGACATTCATGGCAAATTAAAGCTTGCAAGCCATTCCATTCAAAGATGACTAATTCATATATATATATATATATATATATATATATATATAAACTCTCATAATATAAACTAATATTGTAAAAATTTAGAGGGGGCCAATTTTATTTTACACACATATTTACATATTATGAATTAAAATTTTCAAAACATGGCCCCCCTCTGCCCCCCCTGGCTCCATCATTGGGTGTCCTGAAGCAGCTCGGGAAGAAGGTTAACCTGGTGATGGGGGTTGAAGAAATGGATGTCTTTGACTGTGGTTCATCTTGATGTCATGAGAACTAAAGGAACAACTTATTCATATATTCTACAATTGTAACAGTAAAGTATAATATTTGTTTCACTCTAGTCTTTTAATGTACAAAATCTATCCTATTTTAATTCTTAAATTATAAAATTTATTCCAGTTTAATCCCTAACGCACAATATTTATCCCACTTAAATATAAAATCTATCTCACTTTTGACATTAATTTTACCTAAGTGGGACAAAATTTTTATTTTAAGGACTAAAATGTCTCACTTTAAAGTTTAGAAACCAAAGTAAAAATAAAGGTGAAAAGTGGAATTAACCCTACATGAATTAGTGGAATTTTATATTATTAGAATAAAAGCAAAGCAGTTTGACGCGGTTTTTCAATGTACATATATGATATATTTGGCATACATCATTTGTTGATACCATGTGCACTTAAGTCAGTGCTCTTCTTTTCGCGGAAAAAAAAAAGACAGTGCCATTGTTTAACTTCACTTGTTCAAGATACTACTTTGAATTCCCTCTTAAACTGGTACTAATTAAGCACAGTTAGACGATGCCTAGAAACTTATAGATTAACAAAACTCACACTTTAATTAAATGTGTTTATAACACCATTTCAGTAATTATACCAACACAAACTTATATGAATTGTGCTCGATGCAAAAATGATTGCAAAATAATTTCATATTCCAGAAATACCAACATGTTTCCATAAATCAAAATTTTAAATTTACCAAATGAGGGTTTTTCAGTAAATATATATAAACACATGTTGCCCTCAGTTGTACCAAAAGTTTTAAAAAATATATATAACATTCCACATTTCCAAAAAGCCCCCCGTTTTAATTGCATAACGTGTTAATATGTCTTTGTGTTAATTGCACATCAAAACCCACACTTCAATTAAATGTGTTTATAACACCATTTCAGTAATTATACTAACACATAGGCTTATATGAGTTGTATTCGATGCAAAAATGTTTGCAAAATAATTTCATATTCCAGAAATACCCATATGTTTCCATAAATCAAAAATTTAAATGTATCAAAATGAGGATTTTTCAGTAAATATACCTAAACATATGTTGTCCTCAATTGTACCAAAAGTTAAAAAAAAAACTATATAACATTCCACATTCCCAAAAAATCCCTATTCATATGGTTGAAATTCAAATCTCATTTGACTACAACTCATTCTTATATAGTATAAGGAATTCTAGTTTTCTTCATGATTAAAGTTTATTGAATAACTTTTTCTTTTCTGTTGAATGAAGCTTATGATGATTTACTTTGACATAGTACCGTGCAATTCTTACCCAAAAGGAGCACTAGGAATTGGCCAAACTCTACATCGGACTGGGTAACTAACATAAACGATTTAGAAATTTGTATTCATTAAAGAAAAGAAAGAAACAGCATCCAATGATCACTAGCACGGCATAACGCATTAAACAGGATTCTGGAATGTGATTTTGCATATCTGGAATTCATTTTACAATACCATTAAGTTTATTTTGTTGGTAGTCATATGAAAAAATCCCAACTGTTTTTGGCAGTAGCTAGTCTGATGTTCTTGTTTAGTATCCAGCAGTGATTTTCATTCAATTCTGATCACCCACTCTATATTTTTGTATTCGTTTCGAGCTAAAGAACTCATAACAATATAGGTAAACAAAATTCCCAACTTTTTTCCTTTCTTTTGCTGAAAAAAATGCAACAAATTTTTTTTTTTCAAAAAGACTGAAATGCATTGTCAAGTTAAACGTGCAAAAAGTGCACTTCATTTATAAGTTTTGTGGAGCCAAGAATGTCAGAAGAAGATAAGGCCCATACACAAAGTTACAAAAGAACACAACGGAGAGATACAGAAACAGAATCCTTTCTTAATGATGTTTCCAACTCCTAAAGACAGCTCAACAATTAGTGTCCCATTTATAACAGTTTGTTTGGATAGGAGGTTATTTGAAATAATTATTGTATCACTTTTTGTGATATAATGTATGTAAGATAACAACGTGGTTGGAAATTGTGTGTATAATATAAGCAAAACAAAATCTGAAATTTTTTTTTGAAATTCTTGATATCCAAACACATGCCTAAAATTATCACCCATCGCCTAAGTAGTGTATATTTTTGCAGAAAAAATGAGAAGTCTATTTAAATAATTGTTTTCAAGGCTTTTCTAAAAACTATTATATTTTAACATCTTTATTAATAAATGAATCTGTGAGATAACAAAAGATAGTTGATTAACGTGTTCAAAATTTTGTTGTGAAGCATGTTTATGAATATCATGACCGGACAAATTTCTTATACTTTAAACACATGCCATGATGAGAAATAGATTCATTCTCTTCCTTGGTGATTTAGTGCACACTTTTTATAGTCTTTTCAACCTTTGTCCACACGTTGTAAAGTTTTATCACATTAATACAACTTACTAGTCATCTACAGCTGGGATCAAAGAGTCACCGGTGGATAGGAGAAATCCCACACTTGATCTTTTATGAAAATTAAAAAATAAAAGGTAAAAAATTATTAAATATTTAATAAGACTTTCTTACTGATGCCTGGAAGTAGAAGTATCAAAATGGGTGATTTGAATGGGTTTGGATGGGTTGAAATATGTGATGCGTATAACTGAGTCAACCTATTTATACCCATTTAATTAGGTGGGTATAAATGGGTAAGTCAAAAAATGAGTTGGGTAATCCATTATCCATTTATAACCCATTTATTTTAACTTTTTGCAAACTCATTTAAATTCATTTTTACAAACTAAATTATCAATTTATATCACCTTTTACACCCATCATTAGAAATATTTATTTATAATACTCAATAAGCTTAATTATCCATTTTTTCTCATTCGTGCTCTATGTCGCAAAATTATATACTATTTAATAATTGAACAATACGAATATAAAAATTTGAACTAAGTACTATGAAATTTAATGTAAAAATATTATCTAAAAACTTTGAATTCCTAGCATTTTTTAAATTTAAAATTTCATTTTGGAAAGATTAGAAAAGGAGGCTAAAACTTGTCATAAATTAGTAATGCTAAAAAATGAACAAGTTAACAAACTACGAGAAAATAAAATAATAAGATAAAACCAATAAATAATAATAATAATGAAACAAAAGTAGTTAATATTATGACAAAATGAAAAATCTGAAAAAAAATTAAGGAGGATATCTATCTATGTCAAAAGTGCATCAAATGTTTGTTAAAGCTAAAAAATTTTCACCATATACAAGGTTTCAGCAATATTAATGCATGAAAGTTTCTAACAATGAGTTCAATAATCAAACATAGGACTCAAATTTCTTCTAAATGGGTGGAGAAAGAAAAGATGATTGGGAAAGACCATTCCAAAAGGATCAATTAAATTTGATGAGTTATCCAATAATACCCATTTAATATTATTAGATAATCCATTTATATCCATATGCAAAAATTTAAGATACTCATATCTATTTATTTATGGGCAAACATGGATAAATTTAGTTAAAAGAGTAGTTGGTAGAGCAGTCTTTTCCTTGGTACAACATTTTACTAAATAGCATTTTATAAGCTATTAGAGAAAGTGAAATGGCGTATTTTTACTGAATAATTAAGGGTGAAATAGCATTTTTACTATATAAAGGAAATCAAATATGAAGATGCACAAATAAACGTCCTGCCAGTCAATAGTTCCCTGCGGCCCAATTTGAAATTTTGAAAGCAAAAAAAAAGCTAAACAAATCAACTGAAAGGTATATAAAAATAGACAAATCAACTGAAAGCAGTAGTTTTTTTTTTTTTTGTGTAACTGAAAGCAGTTGTTGATGAATCACTTTTTTCAAGAGGGAGAAAAGAAGGGAACGAGTCACGTTAAGCATGGGAATGCATGTGGAAGAGAAGATTCAGCTATTTTTTAACCCACCAAGGGAAGAACTGAAGAAGCAGCTAGGAACATGGATCCGCCCCATTCCAATTGGGTACCCTTTCTTTCATGTCATGCGGTGCAGTGATACAATCAATGTTTTAAAAACCGGACCGTTAATCGAACCGGTGAAGTGAAAGGGTTGAGGTTCAACCGGTCGGACCGGTTCAACCTCGGTTCAATAAATTTTTTAAAAAATAATTTATATAAATATATATGTGCACAAAATAAGATATGTAATGGATAATTTAATACTTTATATGATGAAAAGTTTACTATTTTTGAATAACTTGGATTTTTAAAAATAAAATTTTTAAATTATAAGTTAAAACAAATAAATTTCATCTCAATTTCAATTATATCTATCAAAAAAATCTTAAATATAATCCAAAAATATCACAATATTTGAAATTATACAAAATTCACGTCTATGAGAATTTAGACATTGTGAACTTAAATTTTAATTTACATTTTGGAATTTAAATTTACAATTGAAAAAAGGAAATTTGGAGTTCGAAGAAAATCAAGAGAATTGAAAATAGAAATGCAAATTTGATAAGAAACAAAAAATTAGATAAAAGTGAGTGGTTGTGGTATTAAATAAATTGGGTTAAAGAAAAATAATTCTTTTTTAACTTTTTTAAATTTAATGGACAAAAACAAAATTAAAATATGGAAGAAAACATCAATAAATTAAAAATAAAGAGGTTTGATTAAAAAATGAGTGGCAAAAGAAAAGATGATAGAGAGAGAGTGTGTGTGTGTGTGTGTCGAAGATTAAAAAGAAAGAGTCATGAAAGGATGATATTTTGTGAAAAAAATGGAACAAAAGAAATATGAGTGTTTGTTTTATATAAATAAGTTATCAAAAAAAACTAATAAGATGTGATAGTGCAACGGTTACTACATTGGTCTTCTGTTACAAAGGTCTTGAGTTTGAATCTTGATAACTACATTTTGAAAAAAAAAAAAAAAAGGAAAACTCAAAAACCGGAAATAACCGGTTCAAATCCGGTTCAGCGGTTTAGCGGTCCGACCGGTTTTTGACCGGTTTCTTGACAAAGTCAAACCTGGCATTGAACCGGACCGGAGCCATGGCCGGTTCGCGGTTCAACCGGTCGAATCGGCCGGTCCGGTCCGGTTTTCAAAACACTGGATACAATTCACTTGGTTGGGTGCTGACAGTGGGAATGTGGATCCTCTTACTTACACGTGTACCGTCTAAATACGTAGCAATAATTAAATAAAAGTTGCCTGGGAAGACCAAGTAAGAAAAACGCGTATATAACAATGTAGTAGGAGTAGTCCTCAGTCACCGCTCCTTGCCCTTTGCGTCAAACTTCTGTTTTCAACAAAACATCCTTTCCAAATCATTGCATTCTATCCTTGCAACATTTTATTTCCAATACTCCTTGTACCTCAAAAAAACCAAAGCAATGGCTGAATTGTTTGTTCCAAAGATAATAGATGAATTGGGTGATGTTGTCGTGAAGCAGCTCGGGGAGAAGATTAACCTTGTGATGGGGGTTGAAAAGGAGGTGGCAAATATCAAAAGAAAGTTAGAAACGATTCAAAATGTGCTCCATGATGCAGAGAGACGAAGGCTGAAGGATAAATCTGTCGGAAAGTGGCTAGAAGAGCTTGAAGACTTAACATATGAGATGGATGACGTCCTGGACGAATGGAACATCAAGATTCAGAAACCAAAAAATGAGGGAACTCAACAGAATGCCAGATTGCAGGCAACATTGTGGAGCAAGGTTCATTCCTTCATCCCATCCCTTTGTTCTTGTCTTAAACAAGTTCCTGTGCGTAGTGACATTGCTTTGAAAATAAAAAGCATAAATGAAAAGCTAGAATTGACCTTGAAAGAGGCAGATCAATTCAAGTTTATTTCAATTGGGGGGATTCCTGATTCTCAGCGAATTATGACTACCTCAATCATAGATGAATCAGAGGTCTGTGGTCGAGAATTTGATAAGGATGCTTTACTTGACCAAGTTTTGTCTAAGAGTAGTAGTCAAGGAAGAAAGGGGGTTCAAGTTATCTCTGTAGTAGGGGCCGGGGGTAGTGGAAAGACCACACTTGCCCAGCTACTTTTCAATAACGATAAAGTAAAGGTCCACTTTGAACTTAGAAATTGGATTTGCGTATCAGATCCTTTTGACCAGAAAAGGATCGCGAAAGCTATCCTTGAGAATGCTGGAAAAAGTTCTCAAGAATCAGAGTTGGATCCATTGATCCAACGTATAAAAGAAACTTTTTCTGGTAAGAGATTCCTGCTTGTCCTAGATGATGTTTGGACAGAGGATGACTCAAAGTGGAAACCTTTCCAATACTCTCTCAAGGATGGGGCTCCCGGATGTGTAATCTTGGTAACAACAAGGAGTCATAGAGTGGCCACAGCGGTGGGATCGACTGCTACTCACGACCTAGGCATGATCTCTGACTCCGATTGTTGGCTAATAATGCAAAGGCTAGCATTTGCCAACAAATCAGGGGACTTGTGCAAGAAGGTGGAAAGCATTGGGCAGAAAATTGCAGAAAAGTGCAAGGGGTTGCCACTTGCTGCAAAGACTATGGGAAGCTTGTTACGGTTCAAAGATACCGTACAACAATGGCAGAATGTTTTGGACAGTGAGATATGGCAATTGAAGGAAGCAGCTGTGGAACTTTTCCCTCATTTGTATTTAAGCTATAACGAGTTGTCCCCAGAGTTGAAACGTTGCTTCTCATATTGTGCTGTCTTTCCCAAGGATCATGTGATATATGTAGAAGAAGAGCTTATTGGGATGTGGATAGCACAAGGTTATGTTCTCCCAAGACGAAGAGGTGAGCGCTTGGGGCTGGTGGGCCGTGAGTACTTCAACAATTTGGCAATGCGTTCCTTTTTTCAAGAATTAGAAAAAGTTGGTGATGAATATAAGCAGTGCAAGATGCATGACATAGTGCATGATTTTGCACAATTTCTCACAAAAAATGAATGTCATGCACTTGATGGAACTGGAAGAAATTCATCTGGTGGAAGAGCACGTCATCTAACAATTTTGGAAGAAGGCACTGAGGAGGAGATTTTTAGTTCTCCAGTCGTTGATTTTGGACGGCTCAGGAGCTTTTTAACTTTTCCTGAAATTGGAAGAGTAGTAGTTCCCCAAAATCTATTCTCCAGGTTGAAGTGCGTGAGGACTCTGACTTTAAGTCGTTGTGGGCTAGCTGAAATCCCAGCCGAGATCGGAAGGTTGATTCATCTTCGGCACTTGGGCTTAAGTAATAATAATTTCGTGGCACTGCCAGAAGCTATATGTGATCTATATTATCTGGAAACTTTGGATATCAGTTGTTGTCGAATGCTTTCGTGTCTTCCTGAAAGGATTGAAGGCCTTGTACACTTGCGGCACCTTCACAATTATGTGGCCCTTGAATTACGTCAAATTCCACAAGGACTCAGGAAGCTGACGTCACTTTGTAGTTTGACTTGGTTTGTCGCCAGGGTTAACTCTGATGATTTGGCAATTCTGAAGGACCTGAACCGACTAGAAATATTGTATATTAAAATTGAAGGGAAAGTAGATTTTGGGAGTGCGAAGCTCGGAAAGAAAATCAACATGCGTGAAATGCGTTTGATCTTTAGCGATGGGACCCACTTCATAGAAACTCCAAATTACATTGAAAGCATGGAACCACCTCCAAAGTTGGAACGACTTGTGCTATACGGCTATCCAGGAGCCCAGTTACCAAGTTGGCTTATGACGAAGTCTCACGCCAATAACTTGACGAGACTATTTATTGATAGTCCCGGCAATATCTCATCCTTGCTTGCCTTGTGGAAGCTATCATCCCTAGAAGAGCTTCTGCTCTCGGGAGCGGAAAAGCTAGAATGTTTGGGCAAGGAATTCTTGGGAGTTACAAAAGCACTACATGAGAATAGTTGTGATGCTCTTGATACATTGTCAGACTCCGAGCCATCATCCTCAGCTGAAGTAGTGGCATTTCCAAATTTGAGAAAATTACATTTTAACTACCTACCAAATTGGACAAATTGGGAAGACTTAAGTGAAGATGACGAAGAGGTTGCGGTCTCTATCATTCCATGTCTGGAGGAGCTAAATATTTGGGGCTGTGAAAAGCTTGAAGTTCTGCCACATCGCATCCTCGGAAGGATATCATCTCTCAAAACATTGGATATTCGGAATTGTTTCAAGTTGAGTGATCATTACTCTAACAAAACAGGAGATGATTGGATAAAAATATCACACATTCCTCGAGTTCACATATCTGATGAATATTAATCCACTCAGGTATGGTTATTCACACATTTTTTTTTTATGTATCTATTCATCTTTGAAGTCAAATAATTACTACTTATAGAATTACAACAAACTAAGGCATACTTTGTAGAATATGACATGTGCTTAATAATGAATCAAGTGTTAACAGAGCCATATGTATAATGAAAATATGAAATATTCATTTATAGTTTAGAATGATCTTTTTTTTTATTGAGAAGATGCAAGTCATTAACTAGTAAATACAACACTAAATTTCTAACAAAATATCTAACCGTAAACTCTTCAGTTTGGAATTCCATTTATGTCTTGTCTTTTTATCCTTTTTTTTTTGTTTTGCTTTTGTCCTTTGTTTTCTAGATAATACTCATTGATGACTCAAAATGAAGCTGCAACAGAAAGCATTGGGGGATCAACCTCTACGTCAACTTTTCACTTGGGTTCTTGTAAACTTTCAAATAATTGTAAAAATATGGTTGAAGCGACACATCCACTTGCTTTGTTCAAAATCATTTGTTGAAAGCGTCTGTTACCTTACCAATTTCCAGTTTGAATTTCAAGTGGTTACACAACCAGTCTTTATTTTTTCAAATTATTATTGTCCTATTGTATGTAAGTTTGTGTAGATTTAATAAAGAAGAATGTTTGTACATTGTGTTTACCTATACAATGTATTATTGACAATCTATTATTAGCGTACCTATTTTATGGTATTATTCTAAGAATAACATGAATTCAAATTTGAAATTCAAATAAAACACATATGTCATACATCCAAAACTGTTAGTAATTAAAAAAAAAATCACTACACTGTGAGTGCATAAAAAGTTAATCTTTATTCTAATAGTTAAAAGTTAACAAATTGATAAATTATTCTTTATCTTGTTTCCTTTCTTAAAAAATTATTTACATAGATAATTGGAATAACAAAAACTCAGGCTACAAAAAAGCATGTACGCTTAAAGGCACTCAAACTCATGATACTTTTATAGTAGTAGCAGTGGTAGTTGTAGTAGTAGTAATGACAATGAATTGCTAATAGTACTTTCTTCTAAAAGTGAATGGACTAATTAGCTTTGTTTAAAATTTTTTTAAGAAGGGAAGGAATGGAATTTAAGAAGTGAAAAGGGGATAGGGTGACTAGAACAAAATATCATAATAAATCTTGACAATTTCATTCACAAGACAAAAGTTACCACCAGCAGAATTTTGAGCTTGAAAGTTTGTAAGACATATCATAATAAATCAACTATTTGCATACTTCACATATATGAACCAGTTTAATAAGCTATCCATACTCCAAAATTGAATATCATCCTTTGTTTATTCACTACTATATATGTTCAATACTTAGTTGAAAATATGCCTTCCCCATCTCTACTTCCTAATCATTTAAAATAATTGAAACAATTTTTATAAAATAGTTGAAAAACTCAGACATGTAATTAGTTATCTTCAAGTTGATTGAACTATTGAAGATAAAATAGACTTTGACACATCAGATTTCATTGTATTTAATTCAACTCCAGCAGTTAGTTATATTTTAATTCTTTCTATAAAGGCTGTTAAATTATTTAATCCATAAAACTCACATTTTAACTATGAAATTGGGCAGCCCTAGCCTAATTACTTTCGTAATTGAAATCACTATCTCTCAAGCAGACATTACCTGATCAAAAATTCCATCTCTGGAGAAGCAAAATTAGTACTTCCCGTTCAGCTTCCAGAAAATCGAATTATGAAAGAAATTCCCAAAGAAACAACAGAACCTTGCCCAATGCTACTAGATTGCTACTTAAGTTACCACGCTTGACAAGAAACTGGCACTAGTTTCACCAAGAAGTTTGTTTACAAGTTGACAAAAATCCCTACAAAAATCAAATTAGAAACCAACGTAGTGCATGAGTATAGAAGAAACTGTTATATAAGGTTTACAAAAATCCCAACAAATACTCCATGTAACCCAATATAGCCCACGACTGAATGCATGCAGGGAATTACAACACAAAATCTTTGGAGTAAGGAATCCTATTCTGCCTGCTGAGAAGGTTCAGAAGAATTACAATAGTACAAATCTCTAACGTTGGTCAACAGCACCTGCTTCCTAAAATTTCAGATGGTGTTCAAACAAAGAAGCCATTTCAATCTGCAATACAACTCAAACAAGGAAACCAATTCATCCTTGGTACCGGATCATGAATAGACATTATTAGAGAGGAAAATGCAGATCAGGAACATTTATTTCTAAAATATGACACAACAGGAACATTTATGTCTAAATATTACACAACACATTATTTTGTCAGACCCAGGATACAAAACGAACATCATGCCATTAAATATGCTATGACAGCAAACAGACTCTTCCCGCCAGAGTTTCTTACTCATAAGATGATGACCTAAAGAAGGACAATATTATGAGCAACAATCAATCAGACTTGGATTTAGAAGCCCACTGATAAATGCATGCACTGTTACAAACTAGCAACTTGGAACTAATAAAAGGTAGATATTTCAGAGTCTTGCCGAGAAACTCTGGTTGGGAAACCAGTAATATCACAGAGACCCACCAATGGTCATTATGGAGTTCAACCCCTTATTGCCTTCTAACTCCCATTTTTTACTCCAAAAATAATTCATTTCGGATGATTGATACCTCACTGCTTAAGTAAGAAGTCCCTTTCCAAGCATTACTATCAGCTGTATTCTACTAAATCATATTGAGAGAAGACCTGTTACAAGGGCAAAACCCAGTAGAGACAGAAATACGTCAAACCACCCCTTTCCAATGGACCCGAACCATAAAGAAAAACAAAAAAGGTTCTCTATTGATGAGATTTTATTCAAACGGAACACAAACCAGATACTATCCACAAAGCAAACAATTCACCAGACAGCAAATAAATACTCCATGGAGTAAAATGACAAGAAAATGCAGAGACGAGAAGAAAAAAACTCAACAAAATGAAATTGACTTACAGCTGTCAGCACTGCTTCAGCACCTTTATTTCCAGACTTCCCACCAGCTCGATTGAAAGCCTGCATTTATCATATTGTAACTTTAAGAAATGGGTTACCAATGGAAAAAATTGTAGAATACTGGTTAAGATCAGGGTGACAATTTCCATCAGCATAGACATTTTACCAAAAATTAGCCACAGGATGATTATCATATACAGCAACATGACAATTATATGATGAATTATTTTATGATTTTCTATGCAATAACTCCTGTGACAGAGTATAGGAGATCAGAAAGGTCAACCATGAGTTTTATTAAGCAAAAGAGAAATTTCATGAATTTACCTACTCCATGTCATCACAGGTCAAAACACGAAATACGCATGGAACACCAGGAATTCATTGAAAGGAAAATTAAATACTTCACCATTAAGCCACCATAAATGTTTTAAGACTGCATTCCACGGACAAAATTGTCTGTATTTGAAACACAAAAATGAAGTTATAGGCGTGCACACAACCAAGTTGATGATTCCCAAACACCTCAAGTGCCTTTTATGAGGAATGTATCTGTAAACTCCTACACTAAACATCATCTGACATTTGAGAACATAAGACCCTCTGCTTCTGTGTCTACAAGCACAAAATGGGAAAAGCAGGTACAAGCACTATTCAGTGTACTTATTATGAGTTTGACAATTTCAAAGTGGTTCTATGTTGCAATAAACCACAAACATCTTTTAACAACAAAAGTTTTGGTGAGAAGTTCCCTTCCCTTTTCTAAATGCCTGATTGGTCTGCTCAGCAAACGTACAAAGTGGATTGCAGTTTTCTGACCCTCTTCTTCCCATTCAGGTTGAGTGCTTTTAACACAAAAACCATCTGTCAACTAGGTAAAATTTTCCATCACTACTACAACCTGTGGATCAGTAGTATACACATTTACCAATCTTTTGATTCCTTTCTTAACAAACTTGTTTAACTAAGCTATTGGATATCTTGCTAATACAATCAAATCTACCGAAGCTCCTCTAACGACTATTTCCCCTAGGGCTGAATTCATGCTTTTAGTACTTCAAGTTAGTAAATATTGGTTCTCCAGATAGTATAGTGGTTTAGATAGTAGTCATTCCCAGTATATGAAATCATTAAGATCTAGAAAACTTGTGCATCATTTCCATTATGAAAGGCAACAATATTATTACAGTTTGTAGGTTGACATTTATTTCTTCATTAGGTATTGAAATAAACCGTATCCTAGGCTAGGAACCTATCCTGAAATGTAGGCGGGATGTGGATAATTCTCTTTCTTGGAAACCTGACCTCTTCCTCTCTCCTCCAAACATCTCAACAAATATAAAGTAAGAGGGAAGAATAAAAGACATCATATTTACTTGCTTTGCACAAACACCAATTTCATATAGATTAGGGAAAACAAAGTCACTTCTGATAATTATACAACTGAATCATTTTTCTTTGGCCCCAGTAAATTAACCCTCATACTTTGTATCCCAAAAATCAGACACAGAAGCAAATAAAATCCAGAGAGTCAATAAGTAGGGAAAAAAAAAGAAAATACTCTAGGTAAATCAGGAAAATCTATTATAGAAAATTTTTTTCTTACACAGCATACGAGGAACAGAAATCTCATGCTGAGCAATGTACTATGATAGTGCATATATAAAAAGTGAATGAGCAAATGTGAGAGATATAATACAGAAAGTTACCGCCAACAGTGGAAAAGATATGCAAATAGTATTTCATCATGCACAGACTACTGGCAGGAAATAAGGAACTAGTAGCTGGTAATGAAGTCGAATGGTACCATAATTCGGCAATTATTATGCATGAACAACTCAACCCATGAAACCTCATACAGATAACTGAGGATCTAAATGACCAACAAGATGTTTTAGCAGTCATTACATGTTTGTACTCTTAAGAAACAAGAAGTATCATAGAATCACTATTTTAAAGCAGAAGAAGCATCATAAAGTTACAAAAGTTGAAGGAACAATTTGTTCGCCAAATTGAACATTATCATCCAGCTGCTCTCATATCCAGATTTAGGTTTTCTATTCTTCAAATGAGTAAGAAGAAACATAACCACCATTTCTCTCTTTTTAGAAACTATAAGCAACCTGTTATAGTCTAGCTTTGTCAAATGTTACTAGATGACTAGCCATCATCCATCTGCCAAGAGCCAAAAAATATAAGTACAAGGGAAGAAATTAGGTCCGCATATTGTGTGCGCATGAGAGAAAGAGAGAGAGAGGGAGGGAGAGAGCATGATCTTCTCATTATGTTTTAAGAGTCCAATATCCACTAATATCCAATTTAGAAAGCAGTAATCACACCAAACCCTAATGCATCCTCTTTTCATTAGCACAATTAAAATTGTTTCTCTACTTCAACCGAAATTACATTTTCAATTTTGGAATACAGGGTTCAAATGTGGAAGAAGAATTTGATAATGATGGTTGATTTTATCAAATTTATGCGAAGTTAGAGCCATCACCACCATTTAAAGGGTAAGAATTCTATTACAATTAGTAAATACCAAAGAGTTCACTACTATATAATCTAGAAGTATATTATCAACCCAAAAATAAATTAGAATGACCATGACTGTTGTGAATTTTCATTGGAAGAGCCTTGGTATGTGATTTTGTTAATGGCAGTAATGACTGAACTATTCCCTATTATATTTGGTGCCTTAGAAAATCTATCCCACCCATTGTACCCTTTCTCTTTTCTTCTGTGAGGCAGCCAATACAATCAAGAAAGGGAAGGAAACGAGTGTTACTTAAGGTAATCCTGAAGCTCGCAAAAACTGTCAAAATGCAGATTAAGGGAAACTTAGATATCTCATCTAGCAGCAATAAGAAACCAGTCCCAAGCAGATATGCTTGAAACAAAAAACCTTAAATTAAGTAGCATTTCTGCAAAAACTCTCCGTGCCCTTCTATAATGGAAGTTACATTATTTTTGCCATTAGCTCACATCAATTTACTACTAACAAATGTTAAGACTATATTATATCAACAATTCCACAGAGAGCATCATTTTTAAGCATTGCAATAAGATTCCTGATACTAACTGCAGTGGCTTACATAGCTTGAAACACCGGAATCAGACAACTCCTTCGGTCTGGGGACTCAAACAATGGCTCAGGTCTTAAGGCAAAAGCACCTTAGGAACAAAAGAAAATTATTGTGTCTTAGGTATTCAGCAACACTCATCATAACAATGTTTTATCAAAGTTAAATTTATGCTCGTGCAATGTAAGGTGCATATTTGGCCTCATTCTGGTTGTCAACTGGTTATTTAACTTTCACGAACATGTCCAGTAAAATGCTCCAAAAACAATTCTAACTTTTAGTATTTGATCAAAAAATTTCCAAGAAACAATTTACATGGCTAAACCAATACTTGTCTAAGAAGGTTTGCAGTTAACCAAGCATCAAAGCATGGAAAACTTTCATTAGAGATGACTAACTTAGGTAGATGTCTGTCCTCAGATTCATCTGGACCTGAGGCGTAAAGGCAGTTATGTAGCTAATAGTGTATTAAAAAGCGGAGGGCTGGCCCATACTTTGAAATGGGTCTGGATATTCTGAGGTAACGGAGTTGCCAAAGATCTAGTTCTGGCAGTGAGTGAGAAAGTGATTTCCAAAGAGTTAGATGGAGAACAATTCAAAAAAGGGCAGAGCCGTTTAAAAGAGGTTTGACACAAAGATGCAGGGATGAACCTGATTCATAGGACTAGAAATTACTAATAAGACAAAATGATATAACATCTGATAGCCATCTTTAGGGGAATTAAAAAATATTATAACACCTGAAAGCCATCTTTAGGGGTGTTGGGCATGGCGTTTTGTCTCAGTTGAGGTAAGGTTAAAGCACTGAGTTGTAGGGCGTTAGCCTAGCAAATTTTGAAACTTCAATGTTAATACATAGAAACTATGAATAATTTGCTATAAAAAAATATTACTAAGTGCTTTAAATTTAAAAAATAGCACAGCGAATTAGAACTGATGGATAAATAAAACATACTCTACAAAGTGAATTACTAATAAATAGGTGTCAAAAACACAATTCCTCCATCAAATCATTATCTATCTTTCACTTTATAAACTACTAATTTTAATTATTTTCCACAATTGGAAAATACATACAAGGTTGACCCAAAGCACAAGAAGAAAAAAATATAATGTTGATAGTAACATTATCTCAAGCCTTAAATCACACTACATGGCATATTTATACTAATAAGTACAATTCTTTTTTTTTTTGAGTAATTAAAAAGAAAAAAAATGCTCATACGTAAATCACAAAAGTAATGAAGTGAAAAATGATGCTCCAGTAAAAATACCATGGATTAAGAGATTGGAATGTGCAACAAAGAGAGACCAAGTGCATTTCTACGTTTATAATTGTAAATGGTCCCACATTACAGAAGCAAATAATGCGTGTGAACATATGCACTATGAACTACAAACTTCCGACTGTGAAGTACACCCAACAAATATGCATTACAGCACACACACATCAAACTTTGGGGCACAAAAGCCATGGCTTATCACCTAAGGCATATACCCCAATTGTCAGGGCAAACACCCTTCAATACCCAAGCCCCACCTGCTTGTCCCAAGGCATTTTCGTTGCGAGGCACGTTTCTATAACATTGGTAGCTAATTCTTTATGCCATTTTTGCTCTATCTTTCACTCATCAAGCTTATTTGTTTCTTTTTCCTCATTTTCTGTATTGTAGTGGATTCATTGAAGAGTTTTTGGCATTTTGAATTACATCTCTCTCAACATATATTTATAGGTTCAGCTAAAAATCAAGATAGTACCCCATAAATGGTCCAATAGATCAGTCCAACATTAAGCAATGATTTGTCCCCCAAACAGAAAGACAGAAAAACATAGCATAAACTCTTGCAAATGTGTGCATTTGTGGGAGGTTTAATCTTCATATGCTGAAGACAACACTTTCCAATCCAACAGCTTAACAAGTTTCAAATTTTATGAACAACCCAGGAAAACTAATATCCATAAGGATTCCAGCATTCACAGCAAATGAAGACAAGCAAAATCTAAAAGAGCATAATCTTTTACTGACAGTGAGAGCTCCGTGCATCATATGGAACACTCGACTGGTTCACAGATATGAGCAGGTTCATTTAAACATCAAGGATGTCCTTACATGAATAACTAATAATGTCACAGTTGATCTATGATATGGAGTAACAATTTTAGGGGGCCATTAAAGTTGAGAATACTGGATTCTGGCCAGTGTCAGTTACAATTAAGCTACAAATACAAGAGTGAAACAGTAGCATTCATACTTTGTTTTGTGAAAGAGAATACCATTTAATAGCCTGATGCAACTTATAAGTGAACCAAAGAATGCTAAAAAGGATTCACCATAACTATAGCTTCAATTGAATGGGAAAAGAGTATAAGTGGAACATAAACAACTGAATGAGGGAATCAAATCCACTCACCAAGAATTATCAAACAGGAAATAGTTGATGAGTGCTTACCACAGCTCCAATACATAAGATGGCTTGATACTTTCTTGACTTTCCAAGCTTCTCTGCAACGAGACCAATTTCAAAACTACCTGGAACCCACACAACTTGATGCAAAACGATCATAACGATTCTTATGTAAACCATTAAGAGATCTTAAAAGTGCATATTTGAGTGACATGCATTTGGCCAATTTATTTTTTTGCATATTTAACAAACCCCAATTGTAAACTATGTTACTTCCAATACATGAACCATTTCTTAACTTCATTAAAAGGCTATCCCAAGATAACATGTATAATGTTGTTTGATGTCATATTGAACCCAAACATAATTTAATCGTCTTGAAAAAATGAGTCAATATGTGAACTACATCCCAGAAAGCTACCAAGAAAAATGTGCTAGTAGTTCTAGTAATAGGAAAAAAGAAATCGTGTTAAAAAAAAAAAAAAGAAAAGTTGATACATTAGCAAGAAAGAAACCAGCATAATAAGGTATCATTGTCAGTTTATTTAAAACAGGTCACCACCAAAATTCTAGGTTAAGCATTATAATGTAAAACAAGAATAATTGAGTCAGGAAATGACACGGCAAACTGGCTTGACAGTAAATTTCATAAAGAAAAAATACCAAGATAGGCACCGAATGAGTATGTAGGCTATAGCATTGAAGTGATACATGAAAAGTCCATTTAAATCAAGGGAAGCAAGTTCCAAAATGTAGTAGTCAAACTGTACGATGAAGTCACAACTAATGAGGGTGCAAGAAAAAAGGCAAGAAAACAAATGCTAGCTCAAAATTACTTACATCGATATCTTCTTCTTTGACCGAGTACTTTTTGAAAGTGTCCAAAGCTCCCTCCAACAGTGGCTTTGTAACAATTTCATTGAAGCAAGCCACCACCTTTACACACAAAAGAATACAATCCAAAATAAAGAATAATCAAAAAATGCTTCACAGCTCAAAAGAAAAATCACAAGGAAGTCAAAACAATGCCTTGGGTCATTTCTCTTTGACAAACTCCAATTGGATACTATACAAAAAGAATCATCTATATTTTAAGCGCTGGCATTCTACTAAATCTATTGCATCACATATAGCACACCTAGGTTACAATGTGACAACACTAATCAACAACTCCTTCAAGCCCCAATATTACAGTTGCGAATAAATAGCCAAAAACCCTAATTGAAATAAGACAAGAAACCAACTTAATGAAATAACGCTACTTCTAAGAAAGTACGCATCAGAACAAATTCAATAGCTAAAATTAAACAAAATCTATAGCATGACTGAAAAAACAGAATTCACACGATATTTCAGTCACTCATAAGCTATATATCTCGTCATTATTTGTCTACTTCTTTTGTACTCAAATAACTTTCATTTTCCAGAACATCCTTTCTCTGGGCATTTTATTCACATTGTTGAAAAGCCAGTTAAGAACTTTTTTCAACCAAAAAAAATATCAATTGCTTCCAAAGTTGGCCCAGGAAAAAGGAAAGCACATTTCCTTACAACAAAAAAAAATTCAGATAAATCATTCAGTTTGACGAATGCGGAGCTCATCTGTCAAAAGCCACGAAAAATGAGACCTTTCTTTTCCTTATTGAATTCGAGACCCCAAAAAAAATACCGATACTGTAATATTAATTGTTAAGCCAACAATTGGACAGAGGAATTTAATTGACATACTAAAACATCTTAAACAAAATTGGAATATAAAATAAAAAATGCATAGATGAGGGAAAGGAAAATTGTAATCACACTGACAATGCCAAAGCGGAGACCCTCAGCAGTTGTGAGTGACCCAGTCAACTGTCGAACAGCTGCCAGACTTCCCAGCCAGCCCTTCTCGTCCTCCTTCCTCTTCCACAAAATCCCAAATCCAGATTCTGTAAATTCAGTCAAAAACATAAGTATTGCATCCGACTTAATGGGAAAAAAGGAAAAAAGAAAGCTAAATCAAATCAAGTTGACCTTTTGGTGGTTGAAGTTGGACAGACAGTGATTGATGTAGATGATGATTGCTGGTGTCTGAGCGGAACAGAGATGATGGGCTAATGATTATGCTTGAAGGTGCCACGGGGACGATGATGAACTGAGCAGTTATTAGCAATTGAAGAAGAACAAGAAGAAGCAGCAGCCGCCATATTCGTTTTGATTTTGATCCCTTTTTTGGCACTCCCTTTCTGTCCGAGTGTTCTTTCTTGGGTCACTGACGTATCTTTAGAACCCAACTACAAGTAGTGGCTAATTTCATGTTTGATTTTGGGATTTATGCTAATATCAACTAGCATCCTAAAAATTTTAAAAATGTCACTTACATTCCCTATTAGTGTTATATGAGTAGAAGTCCTAATTAAAGACGTTAAATTGACATTACTGTTACCCCCAATGTTTTACTTTGAAGTAGCAAAAGGCCGGAAAAAGGTAAAATAAAAGACCTACATGCCAAAATTTCTAAAAACAAAATAACAAGAATGCCATGGAAAGTATTTTTATTTTTTTTGTTGCAAAAATCTTTACTTTTAATTTTCGTCTATGCTGCAAACGATCTTCTACAATTCCTCCTTATTGTAACCAATCTCCTGAAATTTTAGTCTCTTTTTTTATAACGTTGAAGTAGTTTAAAATGTTACCCTTGCACACAAAAGTGTTATTTGACTACGAAGCGATTAAATTTATTACTTATTGCACTTATACCTTGTGACGACCCCACCTCCCCCTAAGGCGTACCAAAGGGTTCGGCGGACCGCCTGCCCAACTCTCGCCAGGACTCACTCACAAGCTCACGCGAATCACGTACATACGCATCCATGAACCATAAATAACATCCACGATTCAAGCTTATAATATACATGGATAGGAAACAGGGTACAAAGTCTTGATATACTCAAACTAGTTCAAAACGTATACAATCCAAGTACAAAACAATCCATTCGAGGAATAGCGCGAGTACAAGTCAAAATTCAAAACAAAATCAAGAACAACTAGACTACGCTAGCTTTTACACGTCTCACGCCTCGCTCGTACCCCTGTAAGGAAAACAAACTAACGGGGTGAGCCAAAGCTCAGTGAAGTTCCCAAATATCAAATTGGTCAACAAATCAAGTGATAACAAAGTAATAGTGAAATAGCGAGCAAACAAGTCAAATCAGGAAAATAGTACTTTAGCTAGCCAAGTAATATTAGGTTCACATTCACATGTAAGGATACAGTAACCCATATCACGGCTCCATTCCAGCTTGGTCAAGTGGTAGTTGACACTCCATAAACTTTCAAGTCATAACAAGTCCAAAATAAAACTCCACTACACGCCAATCTCCGTCCACCAATCAACCCCCTTTCCCGGGCCCGCACGCCACACGAAATATGGATGGTAATACTCGAGTATACCGTTTAGTCGAGAAGATAGCACTCCACTCGACATTACTAGTGACCCAGGGTTTGTTATCTAATCGACCAGGCCCTTGCCGGCTCGACTCGATTAACTAGCCACAGGGTTTCTGGAATTCCAGGCAAGACATATCTCAAGTACATGTAGAGTAAGTCAAGTGTAATCAATAGCAAGAACAAGTCATATTAGGGCAAGTGCGGTAAAGTACACCCTTGCCCTATCATTCATTTTCATGCAATCATACAAGTCAAGTAAGGAACACATGTATCAAGTACAATCGGGTATTTGGAAGCACTCACCAAAATATAGTGCTTCAAGTATTCACGTTCAATTATACTCCAGGCTTGGAGTCCAGATCTGCGATAAAATCCAATTTGAGAACTTTGAAACACGAGTAAGATTCGAAACTTAAACATTCCGTTCATTAAGAATCAACCAATTGAAATTCATTTGAAAGACATTCGGAAAACACTTGCTCGCTTTTCAAATCGTAAGGTTTTGTAGCATATATACTTGGAAATATCACTTGAGTTGAAAGTACAAGGAAAACAAGTTTACATTGGCCCTTATGTCTTTTCCTTAAGGGTACAAGTTCGGTTAGGTTTTAACGTATAACCCTCGATTCAAGATAGCCAAAGTCCTAGATGGCTCAAGTACTAGTCGTCTCAACTCGACCCAAGTCGCACGGGTATTTCTATAGCTCTCGAGCGTAAATTCGGGCAGCATGCCCTTTGTGTCTAGCTAATTTTCCGGCCATTTAGGCTTCAATCCTTACTCAATCCAACCCAACATCGTCCATAACATAATTTCAGTTCATTAGCCATTCCATAGGCTCACAACAACACACGAACAAGGATAAAGTTAATATCAAGTGCGGAAATGCAATTACAAAAGATAGATTTGACGGGCTTTGCGGAAATAACATATCCGAGGCTACGCTTATCGGATTGATACGCAGCTTATACCATTTTGAAGCTAAGATGAAGGCCTACAACTTTCATGAAGATCATTTAGTTAAATTTTCAATGTAACCTGATCAAATTCCCAACTCACATAACCTGGTTTCAACTATTCGGCTAATCAACCGCACTGCATTTAGGTGACCATATCTCAGTCTACCAAGGTCCGTTTAAGGCGTTCTTTGTGGCGTTACAAAGCTAAGACAGGCCACTGAAACTTTCATGTTTTGGTGAAAGGCTAAATCCAAACGGATTATAATGAATAAATGCAATCAAATAGACTAAACTGTCCACACGGAACTCTGGAAAGTGACCTAGATCAGCGAGGGTATTTTCATCTTTTCATAAGCACGTTGCTCCGATTGAGCTGAAATTTTGTGGGCAACTATAAAATACCATTCTCTACAACTTTCATGTTTTGACCTAAGGCCAATTCGGCCTCTAACATGGAGCAACAAAACCGGGCAGAAAGAGGGGAAATTTTCCAGAAATCTGGAATTTGTGTTCTTCGATGAAACTTTCTCAAATTTCTTGTTCCAATCACTACCAAAGCCCCTTATATAAACTTATATTCAACATATGCAACTATACAACAAGTGTAGACAGAAATTAATCAAACCCTAACTTGTTTATTTCATCCAATAATCATCACAACCACTTGCACATCTTGAAATCAAGCCAAAACTTAAGCTAAATAACATCTTAACGCAAGATTTAAAAGATCAAGGACCATGATCAGATTTAATACCTCAAAGACAAGCTTGGATGAGTGATAATCCACCTCCTTTGAAAATTTCTAGTTCCTCTAGCTTCCCAACTCACAATTAACACTTTAATCGGTTTGGAAATCGATTTTCTCACTTGGTTTGGCTAAGATTCAAGAAGAAAGAAGTTTTCTTTTGCTCTCCCTTTCTCTCTCTCTTTTGGTCGGCCAGCAGCAGAAAAATGAAGAGGAAAGTGCAAAATTGGAAATAAGAAGGTTAGTTGCTCTCTTGGCCAAGAAACTCTAGGGTGGCGACAACCACCATATTTCATTTTTCTCTTTCCTTTTCCTTGCTATTTTAGCCTCAATTTTCGGTCAAAGGCAGCTGACAATTAAGAAGATATTTTGCTCAAATATCAATGAGCTTGTATGGTAAGAAAGTGGTGATCAAGTGATGCGTTCAATCGGTAGTGCGCGGGACCCGCCGGTTCGCGCCGTTTTTCTTAAAAACACACGTACTAGGGTTTTTACTTCCTATTCACCAACCTTATCTCATTGCTCCTAATCACATATTATTTCTCACTTAAAAGTCGCTTTTAATCACCAAATTTGATTCTTGCTCCATACCGAAAATTCATCCGGCGAAAAAATCGCGAAAACCCTAATTTGCCCCAATCTTGGAAACGAAAAGTGAAACCCTACTTTCTAGGTTCATCTGCACTTATTGTTGAACAATTGGGTAGCAGGGCTTTAATAAATAATAATTTTCAAATAAAAGGCATTTTTGAGGAAAAATGTAAGAAATTTGCAGGTCCTCACATACCTTCTCATATTCTGAGTTTAGTTTTCCACCTTATTTGTCTTTTTCTTTGTATTTCAAAATTCATAAATCAAATTGCACAAGGATAAAAGTAGAAAGATAATATAATCTCTCTCCTCCAATGCATTTTTTAATAGTACTTTTACACATAAGGGGTGACAATGTTATCCAAATTGTTATTTTGAGGAAACTATATGAGATTTCTAAAATGTTAAGGGTGTTGGGTGATATTATTAGAATAAATGTCTAGAAAGTTTTTGAAATTAACCCTTTTACAAATATATAATCATTTTGGAGAAGCTTCCAATCCAATCAGAAATGCTTCTCACACTTTGTTCAAAGCAAAATAGTTAAATAAAATAAAATAATTAGTAAAGAAAAGCCTCTAATTGACCAATCAGCTTATCCAACCAGCTACTCCAACTGCTCATTGAGCAGTTGGCCACCAAGGAAAGAGTTAAAGCTATCATTGGGTGTTGCCCAAGGGATTCGATCCCTTGGCTTGCATTCTTGTTTATGATTTTTTGAAATTTTTTCCAACAGGTATATAGGCACTTGTCTGGTTCGGTGGCAGTTCAATTCTCTCTAGGGGTGGCAATGGGGCGGGGGATCCATTCCCTGTCCCCCGCTCCATTGTCAAATAACTCCCCCCGTCCCCCGTCCCATCCCCCGCCCTGTCCCCCGCCCCATTTCCCCCACGGTTCCCCGCTAGGAAAGTAAAAAGTGGACTGAATAAGAATATTCCACCGAGTAAATGAGGGGAAAGAACGAAGAAAAAATAGCAAAATTTGGTAGTGAAATACCTCTGAGCCTTTTCTTGTTTGACGAAGCAAAGAATTAACAGAAAAGCTGAGAAAGAGCGGCAAGAGATAAGAAACAAAATCCCATTACACCACAGGAATAATGATGTAAGAAAGACTATAATGTATCCTCGCACAATAGAAGTCGACGAAAATCAATGCTTTCCACAAAAATGCTCTTCTAACTTGCTACTAGACCAGAAATTCCGTTTACTTGTGTGTGTGTGTGTGTGTGTATATATATATATATATATTATGTGGGGGACGGGGCGGGGGGATGGGGCGGGTGTATGTTGCCCCATCCCCCGCCCCGTTTTAAGGCAGAGGTAAATATTTTGCCCCCACCCCCGCCCCACCCCATTTCTACCCCCGCAGGGCGGGCACCCGCGGACACCCGCCCCATTGCCATCTCTAATTCTCTCTGAATTCCCTTTTGAACCCCTTGAATCCACCCCTTCTCCTAGTGTAGAGTAGGAATATGTGTAAAATAGAATTTATCTGATTTGGTGGTGGTTGAGTCCCTTCCGAATTCCCTTTGACCCCCTTGGATCCATCTCTTTCCCTAACCCTTCCCCTAGTATAAAGTAAGAATAGATGTAAAATAGAATTTATCAGTTCGGTGGTGGTCGAGTTAATTAAAATAACCAGACAGTAATTCAATAGGCAAAAAAAAAAAAGCCTAGTTGGCCAATAACTCAAAAAAAAATTCTTCTTGTTATGTTTTGTGTACTTTTTTTGTCATTCTTTCTATTTTTAATATTATTTAATCAGTGTTTATTAATATATGTATGGCATCATCTAATTTAAACACTGTTAGTTAAACTTGAACCTTCTGACTTTTAAAATATAGAGGAATAATTCATTGTTGACGTACCAAGTGGAATTAGGGATCCTACCAAGAAAAGTACAACGAAAAATCCATCTCTCCTATCTGGTTTGGAGAAAATTACTAGAATGCCCTAACTTGTGAAATTAATTAATAAGAATCAATTATAAACTTACAAAAAAAATTATAAACTCTAACTAAGCAATAATTGTGACCTGACATCCACAGACTTGACTATCCCAACCCAATATATAATTATATATTGCCACAAAGTATAGGCAAATGAGATTTGCTACTTTACCGTATAATTTAAAATAAAAAAACCAATAAAATATAGTTTAAAAAAGAATATATTCTGGAAAAAACTAAATACAGTTTTAAAATTTAGAAAATTAGATGAGAAAAACAAAAATCAAACAATGACATTGATCTTAGCTACAATTTCGTTGGGAGTTGAAACTTTGAGTCCAAAAGATGTTCCCCCTTCTTGTTCACTTTGTAATGCAAAGTACAGATTGTTAAATTTTTCCAAACCCCTCTTGGTGACCTTGATACTATGTCTCCCTTCTTTGCATAAATATTAAATGTACCAAATAATGATCTTTATTTGGTGCTTCTAGGGCTATGGGTTGTAAAGAAAAATTGTGTTTTGGATTCTAAAAAGATGGAACATGTATATAGAATTGTGATTAATCTTATATACAATGACAGTATATATACTTTGACTCGACAGTGTATATACTTTGACTCTTATATGTATGTCACTTAATTCCAATTTGAATTCGAATATCATTTTTTGCATATGTGATATGTATTTAAAAATGATACTGTGTACATTATTAATATACACAAGATAAACTCATAGAATTAATGTTTCAATGCCAAGAAATGTTCGCAACATGACTGGTGAAATGTTTTCCCTTTCAGTTGTGCTCTTAAAGATGAGAATAGTAGAACCATTTGTGCAAGATGTACTGATGCAAAAGTCATTGAGCAAGATTTGGGGATCACTTACAATAGAAGACTATGGATATACTTTGTTTTTAAACTCAAACCAGACCGGTCGTCCGACCGGGAACAGGCCAAGTTTCTGGTCCCAATTATTCTAAAAAACCGTAAAAGTTAAACTCGGTCAAACCTGGTCAAAAACCGAGTTTGACCAGGTTTGGCTGGGAAAAAACCGAAAAAACCAGTTCAATATTTGAAAAAAGGTCAAATATTTTCAATATTATGTTTTGATCCCTAAATTATTAAAAATTATTAATTTATCTCAAATATTTCATACTTTATAAATGTTGTCCTAAATTTTGATGTTATTTTTCAATCAAGTCCATAATTTTTATTCTAAACTTGTTAATGTTCATTAAATAATATAAATTGTTACTTGATCGTTCTAATTTCTTTATATTTTCTTGTTAAATATATTTGAAACGTCAAATATATATGAATATACCTTTATTAATATTAACATGCTTTTAGGTATTTTATATACAATATTTTAAATTTTAAATAATTTTTATTTATGACGTCATCCAGTTCAATCCCGATCGAATCCGGTTGAACCCATTGACCCCTAATCCCTGAGTTTAGTTGAGTCGATACCCGGTCTGAGATTGATATTCTTTGCCAATGGTGTTAATAGTTTTGTATTCACAAACATGGATCCTTTTTGAGTTGCGTGCGTGCAGGGGGAGGGGGAGGGAATGTTATTTGCACTCCAATTTTTTTGTTATTTGCACTGCCGTTCTTTGTTTTATCATATAATTTAATAAATGAAAACTATATGATTAAAATGCACTCCTATTGTTTGTTTTATCATGTAATTTAATAAAGGAAAACTATATGATTAAAATAATAGTAGGAGTGCAAATAACAAAAATGGAAGTGCAAATAACATTTCCCTTTTAATCAGATCATCTTTGGTTTTCAATTGCAAAAAACATCTTTGTAGGCAGTGAAGATCAAATTAAATTAATTTATTTAGCCAAGATAAAAAAATAAAAATTTGTCTTGATTAAGTTTAATTAAATGAATTTTGTGGCAAGTCCGCTAAACCTTGCAATCAAATGGGGCCAACGCCACATGGCCTTCAAAATGAAAGTGCAAGGTGCATTTTTAAGTTAAAGTGAGTTCGTTATTGAAATTAATTTGCAATTAATTACTCTGGTTGATCTATTATCAGAGCTTAAGTCAAATAAATTTCTTGAGTTACAAGTTATATGAACTATAAGAAGGTTTTACAGGATTTTTTTTCTAAAAATCTAAACCTACCTATTTTGGTTATAAAGATGGGTCTCCCCTTCAACTCAAGCGACATCCTAAGTCCTCAATTTTTGAAAATACTCTATCAAATCTCTTAAGAATTCTCTCAAGTAAAAAAAATCAAATCTACCAATAAGCCTTTGGTCATTGGATTATATTTCAAAATGACGTTAAATCCAATGGCAAGTCTGTGGCCCTTGGATTCAGGTTCAAGTGTCCCTTTGGGGACCTCCCATTCAAAGTTCAAGTCAAATCAAATATGGTGCTTGTAGCAAAATTTGAAGATTGGATATTTCAAGTGTGGTCCTTAGATTCAAGTTCAAGTTAAAATCAAATACGTACTTGTAGTAAAGTTTGAAAATTAGAGATCCAGTAAACATCATCAAGTCATCGTTGACTATCCCTAAATTGTAGAAAACATTGATTTGATCAGAGAAGAGTTTCTTTGGCCTTTTAATTAAAGTCCTTTGAAGACAAGAATCAAAGGACTTTTTTGCTTTGATTTAAGAAATTTACAGAGATTGTAACCTCTCTATTCTTTGATTAATTAAATTAATTAATTATACTTGTTTTCTTATCTTTTGTTCTTAAGCAATGAAACTTGCGTTACCATCGTTGTTATCCTTTTAGGTTTAATAGGATTAGTTATCGACTTATTGTGAACCAACAATTATTTTGTAAAATGGAAGGAAAAAAAAAAGCAAAAAGCTTCTGCTGGGATTTAGTATTACAAACAATTTGAAGGTGATTGTTAGGTTAGTCCTTATTTGAAAACCCAAAGTATAAATTGAGAATGGTATTTTTCCAATAGGAGAGACAAAGAACGTTTGGCCACATATTTGTAGATAAATTAGACAGCATAACTTCATATATATGGATACATCTAAGTATCCAATATTGTCAATTTCAATATTAAGTTTTGTTTCCAGTATCCTACCAAAGAACCCCCCAAAAAAAGCTAAAAAAAATAGAAAATTATGTGATAAAATGTACTAATCAGTTCCAAAACCCAGAATCCTTTCCCAAAACCCCTGTAAAAGGAAAACCAAGCCATCCCTTCCCCTCCACCCCAGCTCCACTTCTGACGCCTGAGAAACAATCCACCAAATTCAACAGTTTTCCCAGATGCTGATGATTTCAAGAATCAAATGGGTTCTCCAAAATCCCCTTTTTTTCCACTTCCATCCCATAAAAAACGCATCTTTTCTCCTTAAAACACCAACAAGAAATCCTCGATTTTTGGCCGTTAAACCCACAACCTAGTCATCAGCAACATCATCACCATTGTCAGATGCGAGGCTTGAAATCAGAAGCTACTTCTGCTGCTGCTTCTTCTTCTTCTTCTGGTGAAATTCACGTGATTGTGGGGCCCATGTTTGCTGGAAAAACTTCCACTCTTCTCAGGAGGATTAAGACCGAGAGCAGCAATGGAAAGTAAGGTTCCCCCTTTCTTTCTTTTTTGTTTTTCTCTCTCTTTTTAGTTTTGTAGTTGTTTTGCTAATTACCATTTCTTGATTAGCATTGCTTTTATTCTTAATAATCCTGCATTTTTTAGTTTGTTTGTTGGATTTTTAGTGGAAACTGAATGCTCTGACGTATAAAACTCGATAAGTTTCTGTATTGGTACAGTAAAAATATGCATTTTCTTTTAAATTTCCTTTTTGTTTATAACTTGTACTAATGCATGTTGGTTCTGTGCTGAGGATGAATACAAGTTTTTCCATGAGAGTAATTTTTCCAGTGAAGACTGTTTGTCGATTGGTGAATGTTTTTATGTATCATAAATGACTAAAGGCTGAAGTTTTGTCTTTTGTAAGACTATTGGAGGGGTTTTCAAAAAAGAACTTGAGCATATTATGTGATTGTAATTACTAATTACTGGTATTAATGCAATTGGAATGAATAAATTTTTCCACGTCTTGTCCTCTTCTTTGAAGAAGAACAAGGAACCAGAGTTGCTCTTGCGGTCAAATTAAATCATTGTTGATGACATTCCCAGTTTTCAGGACGATGCTAGAGAGATTGCCCTTCAGTTGGATAAGAGTTTGAAGGATCTCCGTTTTTCAGGAAGAGTAGTGGAAGCTGTTCAGATGTTATGCCATGTAGGGGTTCAAGTAGAATAGGAAATTTATTCTCCTCTTTTGCAAGACTGTATCTTCAGGAAAGATTATAGTTTGGGAAAAAAAATTCATTGGCAAATGATAATTGTTTGATGTGTTTCCAATGAATATCTAAATGTTAAATTGTTGATTTTATGTGCAAAGGCAGGAGATCTTAATCTAGTCCATATTCTTTTTGATAAGTTACAAATGAAAAGCTTGGTCTCATGCAATTCGATGATTGCGGGCTATGCGCAGAAAGGGTTGGAAGAGGTGGGCTTGAGCATGTTCCATGAGATGGGAAAAAATGGTTTGATACCAGACCACTATACCTTTGCATCAGTCTTTGGGGCTTGTGCTGCTTTAGCAATCCTAGAACAGGGCAGGCAAGCCCATGCTCTGTGGATCAAGTGTCAAATGAGTGGAAACCTTGTAGTTAATAGTGCTCTCATGGATAAGAAAGGGAAGGAAACGACTGTAACTTAAGGTAATCCTGAAGCTCGCAAGAACAGTCAAAATGCAGATTAAAGGGAAAACTTAGGAATCTCATTAGCAGCAATAAGAAACCGGTCCTAAGCAGATATGCTTGAAACAAACAACCTGAAATTAAGTAGCATTTCTGCAATTTACTATAATGGAAGTTACATTATATTTGCAATTAGTTCATATCAATTTACTACTAACAAATGTTAAAGACCATATTATATCAACTATTCCACAGAAAGAGCTTCATTTTTAAGCATTGCTAGAAGATTCCTGATACAAACTACGGTGGTCTACATAGCTTGAAGCAGTGGAATCAGACAGCTCCTTCAGGTCTTAAGGCAAAAGCATCTTAGGAACAATAGAAAATTATTTATTGTGTCTTAGGTAATCAGCAACACTAATCATATCAATGTTTTATCAAAGTTAAATTTATGCGTGTACAATGTAAGGTGCATCTTTGGCCTCATTCTGGTTGTCAGCCAAAAAAAAATGTTGGTTATTTAACTTCCACGAACATGTCCAGTAAAATGCTCCTAAAACAATTCTAATTTTTAGTATTTGATCAAAATTTCCCAAGAAACACTATACATGGCTAAACCAATACTTGACCAAGAAGGTTTGCAGTTTACCAAGCATCAAAGCATGGGAGACTTTCATTAGAGATGACTAACTTAGGTAGATGTTTGTCCTCAGATTCATCTGGACCTGAGGTGTAAAGGCAGTTATGTAGCTAACATCTGATTGCCATCTTTAGGGCATTTTATCTCAGTTGGGGTAAGTTTAAAGCCCCGAGCTGTAGGGCGTTAGCCCCGCAAATTTTGAAATATCAATACTGACGCATAGAAACCATGCATAATTTGCTGTAAAAAAGATGCCTAAGTGCTTTAAACTTAAAAAATATCACAGAGAAGTATAACGGATTGATAAATAAAACATACACTACAAAATGATGTTCCTAATAAATCGGTGTCAAAAACACAATTCCTCCATCAAATCATTATCTATAGATCATCCAAAACTAAAGGACAACTGTCTATCTGTCACTTTATAAACTACTTATTTTAATTATTTTCCACAATTGGAAAATGCACACAAGGTTGATCGAAAGCACAAGAAGACCAAAATATAAAGTTGACAGAAACATTGTCTTAAGCCTTAAATCACACTACATGGCATGTTTATACTAATAAGGACAATTCTTTGTTTTTTGCAATTAAAAATAAAAAATGTAACGGAGTGAAAAAATGATGGTGAAGTAAAAAATACCATGGATTAAAAGATCGGATTGTGCAACAAAGAGAGAGACCAAGTGAATTTCTAAATTTATGATTGTAAAAGTCCCACATATGCACCATGAACTACAAACTTCTCACTGTGAAGTACTCCTAAAATATGCATTACAGCACATATGCATCAAACTTTGGGACACAAAAGCCGTGGCTTATCACCTAAGGCATATGCCTCAACTGTCTGGGCAAACGCCCTTCAATGCCCAAGGCAAACACCCACTTGATTGTCTGAAGGCATTTTCGTTGCTGAGCGCATTTTAAAAACATTGGTAGCTAATTCTTTATGCCATTCTTGTTTTATCTTTCACTTGCCAAGCTCATTTTTTCCTTTTCTTATTTTCTGTATTGTATAACTCCTTGATAGATTGTATACCATAGGCAAAGTAGTAGAAGATTACAACATCATCCATCATGTGCACATACTGTTTTTTAGTATGTGTCTCCCTATGCACAAGACTAGAAACTTTTAATTCTTTATCTACAGCAGATGGATTCACTGAAGAGTTTTTGGTATTTTGAATTACATCTCTCTCAACATATATTTATAGGTTCAGCTAAAAATCAAGATAGTACCCCATAAATGGTCCAATAGATCAGTCCAACATTCGCAATGATTCATCCCCCAAACAGAAAGATAGAAAAACATAGCATAAACTCTTGCAAATGTGTGCATTTGTGGGAGGTTTAATCTTCATATGCTGAAGACAACACTTTCCAGTCTAACAGCGTAACAAGTTTCAAATTTTATGAACAACCCGGGAATTGGGGAATTAAATCTTACGGGCGTACCTAGGATTATTTCTCAATTAGAGTAGTGGTTAACGGGCGTACCTTAATCACCGACACAATAAGGAGGGGTTGACTGTCATCGCTTGTTTGGCAGTTATAACCTATTTATTAGTAAATAATTGGAATTGACTTTGCATCGATGATCAATTAGGTGAACCATTGCTGAAGTTATTCCTTGGCTAGATCCTTAATTATCACTCATTTGATTTTAGTAAATTGTTATTTAATTTCTAGTTGGCTATTTTATTTTTATTATTTTACTTTTAGTTGAATTGCTTAAATTATCACCCTTGATATAAAAACACCCCCCTTGTCACTGTAAATTTGAAAAGAAACAATTACTCCAAGTCCCTGTGGATTCGACCCTACTCACCGCTATCTACAGAAATTACTTTTAGTTTGAACAGGATTTATTAGTGCACAGGCCGACAACCTGTCAATTTTTACTATTGATAGGTTACAATTTTGTTATTTATTTTGTAATTAATTTTCCCTATTACCTTACCAAATATGGATTAATTGTCAGATTCTATTCACTTTTGGTATTTGTGCTTATTACAGGAATTTGGAGCAAAATGTGATAAAAAGGTGGAAATTTACCGAATATGATTTGAACTGACAAAGGTAGTTCAGCACAAATAAGAAATGTATCAACTAGGAAATCTCCTAATTTGTTGACCGTGGTTAAAGAGGAGATAGAGGTCAATTGCGAGGAAGACTCCAGGGAGCCTTGGGAGAGCCAGCCGCCACAAGCAAAAAAGTAGGGAGAAAGCTAGTTTCTCGGCTAATTTCTATTTCTTTTCTTTCCGTAGTATGAGGGATGATCAATCCCAATGAGGAGACTTGTTTTTTCAGTCTTAGTAGTTTTGTTTATTAGGCCATCAGAGGCCGGAGGAATAAAAAGAAAACAATTGGTCATTCTTTGGCCTTAGCAGTTCTTTTGTCTATTCTTTATTGAATCGGTTCTCTTCATTACATTGGGGAACGATGTATGTAACAATTAATTCTGCAATTTCGCATGGAATTTCCTCCATGAAGATGAGCTAAACCCTTTTTCTAGTTAAGGAGCAACGGATGCTTTGATTCGCCTAAAAATTGTGAGATCGATTTAATTTTATCTTTTTCTTTTATTTATTGGTATTCGCATATTCTTGATTTCAGTACTTATAGTTATTTAATTAATTGATTGTCTTGGATCCGAATAATTAGTTAATTTGGTAATCTATTGTCAAGTAGGGCATTAAATCCGTAATTGTTTAATTACCTTGATATAGTGACAACTGGTATGATTGGATTTGTGCCAGGAGAATACGCGGGCTAATCTAAAATAACTCTGGTAGTGCGTTATTTGGTTAGAATATGGCTCCTTTAATACGTAAGGCAATTGGGGAATTAAATCTTACGAGCGTACCTAGGATTATTTCTCAATTAGAGCAGTGGTTAACGGGCGTATCTTAATCACCGACACAGTAAGGAGGGGTTGACTGTCATCGCTTGTTTGACAGTTATAACCTATTTATTAGTAAATAATTGAAATTGACTTTGCATCGATGATCAATTAGGTGAACCATTGCTGAGTTATTCCTTGGCTAGATCCTTAATTATCACTCATTTGATTTTAGTAAATTGTTATTTAATTTCTAGTTAGCTATTTTATTTTTTTATTATTTTACTTTTAGTTGAATTGCTTAAATTGCCACCCTTGATATAAAAACACCCCCCTTGTCACTGTGAATTTGAAAAGAAACAATTACTCCCAGTCCCTGTGGATTCGACCCTACTCACCGCTATCTACAGAAATTACTTTTAGTTTGAGCAGGTTTTATTATTACACAGACCGACAACCTGTCAATTTGTGGGAGGTTTAATCTTCATATGCTGAAGACAACACTTTCCAGTCTAACAGCGTAACAAGTTTCAAATTTTATGAACAACCCGGGAAAACTAATATCCATAAGGATTCCAGCCTACACAGCAAGTGAAGACGAGTAAAATCGAAATGAGCATAATGTTTTACTGGCAGTGAGAGTTCCGTGCATCAAGGATGTCCTCACAGGAATAACTAATAATGTCACAGTTGATCTATGACATTGGAGTAACAATTTTAGGGGCTGTTAAAGCTGAAAATACTGGATTCTAGCCATGTCAGTTACAATTAAGCTACAAATACAAGAGTGAAACAGTAGCAATCATACTTTGTTTCGTGAAAGAGATTGCCATTTAATAGCCTGATGCAACTTATAAGTGAACCAAAGAATGCTAAATATTGCTTTAATTGAATGGGAAAAGAGTATAAGTGGAACATAAACAACTAAATGAGGGAATCAAATCTACTCACCAAGCATTATCAAACAGGAAATAGCTGATGAGTGCTTACCACAGCTCCAATAATCCAAGTGTTATTGCACCCACTTTTTATGCATTTTTTTATTTTGACTGCCATTTACGGGGGCAAAATGTGTACTTTTAAGATTGAAAGTCATAAAGTGTGACTACTTCTAAAGTTTAGGGGGCAAAGTGTGTTTAACCCCAATATTTATTGAACATGTGATATGATGACAAGAAGTCTTGGAGAGAAACATGAATCAACTCTACTCCTTTCAAAGTAACTATAAAAATTAAATAGTTACAATTTGTAAAAGTTAATATAAGCAAATCTTAATTCGCAACATTCCAATAATTTCATGTCATTTTCTATATGGAAATTTTGATCAGTCCCCTGATAAGAAAAAATCCTAAAAATAAAAAGAATAGATAAAATAAGGCTATAAGTAGAGCTGTCAATCGGGTCATATGAGCCGAAATTTAATAAGTTTAGGTTCAATTTACATAAGGGATAATTTCACATACCTCCCCTGAGGTTTTTGATAATTTCAGAAAGCTCCTCTCAAGTTCTAAAAATTACACCTACCTTCCCTATTTTCATTGTTTAAGTAACATTCTAGGCTCAAAAGGCTAGATATTTTCTCAAAAAGTCTATAATGCCCTTAATTTATAGTTAACAACAAAAGTAAAAAAAAATGAAAAAATGGTTTACAGTCTCTATTTCATTCATCCTTACTTGCTATCACTATTGCCTATCCATCAACATTCAAATCACCACTAAATAAGTACTTATCTTTATTTTAATGTTCCTATTTTACCTAAAAATTTCTAATGCAGACCATTATATAAACTATAAATGCTGCATCAGATATCCAAAAGTTTACCTAGAAGCTCATATCAATATCAGATTTTGCATAATACACAACAATATTTATCGATATCTCTAAATTTCAATACCATGGCTACCACCTTTTTAATACAAAATAATTTAAGCCATCACTACTATTATCAATATCCAATATACTCCATTGGCACAGAGTTCAAAATCCAGCAAATTTTCTCTATAGGAATAACATCAATAATTGTAAATCAAAAATAGAAACACAATGCAGTTATAAATATATCAAGAACACTTTTTTTATAATAACCATAATAGTATAACCTATATTTAGTCCCTATTTCACTTCCTATCCTTAATTTTTTTTATCATTACCACTATCTTCATCTCCATCTAGTCTGATAATGAAATTATCACTGAATTTGTTATTTTATAATTTCAATGTGCTAATGCCTATCAAAAGTTGAAAACAAAAATGGGCACAAGGAAACTATTGAATAATAATGAAAAGAGAGAATTTGGAATAGACACCAAGATAGATAAGCATTGGTGGTTTGGTGTGTATGATAGTTTTATCAGTGAAAACAGTACACATTTGGTTGATAAGAATAAATAAATGAGTTTGGAAGGAAAATAGATGTAAAAGGAAGAGGATAGAGAGCTAAACGAGAAAGACTGGGATTTGAGTTATTGGTCGACAATAAATGAGAGAACTTTAATATTTGATAGAGTTTTTCAATAAATTGACAATTAATAAAGGGTATTGTTATCTTTTTATCACACTAAGAAAGGTCTCCATAATTATGTAAATCTCAGGAGAGCCAAGTGAAATTATCGAAAACCTTAAGGGAGGTTTTTGAAATTATCCCTTTTTATAATTTAGGCACATGTCATGATAAGGAATAAATTCATCCTATTCCTTGGTGCTTCAATGTACACAATGTACCCTCTTTTCAGCCTTTGTCCACACATCGTAAGGTTTAACCACATCAATATAACTTATTCTTTTGGAAAGGAAAAAAAGTAATGGAATTCAATTTAATTCGTTTGATCCTTTACCAGTCTTCTGCATCTGGGACTTGAATCACCCATGGATAGGTGAAACCAGCTCACACTTGATCTTTAAAAAAATAAATAAATAATAGGTAAAACAATTATTGAGTATTTAATGAGACATTCTGACTAGTGCCCAAAAGGCACTGATTAACTAGTTCCCACGTCTTTGATTTTCGAAAAGGTAAAGTTAATTCAAATGCTTCTGAATGCAAGAAGATTGGAAAATTATTGTGACTATAAGCATTAAAATAAGGTGATAGGATCTACAGTTGTCCTTCGCCCCGCTGTCCAGTTTATGCATCTTGCTTATGATATTAGTGGATTTAGTCCAAATACACCATTTTAAGGCTCAGGGCTTGTGAAATTTCCTCCCAGTGCAAGTATTTGGAGAGACATCTTGTACATGTGCTTTATGTCAAAGCCAGTTTTCCAATCAATTTATTTCCTTTATTACGTGGCACAGATAATTGACAAAAAGTGGCACTACTTTCATAATAATCAAATAAATATGGAAAGATAATTTGTAATTCAAAGTAAATCATTTTTTCTGTGATAAGAATACTATGTGCTTGAAGGGTTCAAATTCATGACCGTAGCAAAGGGAGTGCTTGAAGGGTGATTGACCACCTAGCCAACCGAGCTACAAAATTGGTTCAAGTTAAACAAATTTTTTAATTATATAACTAATAAAATACGAAAATACCACTCTGACTATTTCTTTTATTGTCTTTGACGAGCATTAGTGCCGTTGTTAAACTCTAGTTCATACTGAATTTGGACTTCTGTTGCTCTTTCATCCATTTCAGCATAAGAACGGAGAAATATCAAGACCAAATTCGGCACCAAAACGAAACAACAATTCATAGTAGAGAATAATCTAAAAATTTATCAAAATTGTTTCTATATTTTAGGATTTCTTGAACTTTGTAATAAATCAATTTACAGATATGTTTGCACATTTTATGTCAAATTCGGAATCCTGACTCTAAGCATATATAATAAGATGCCTCCTGTAGAAATATAAACAAAGCTATGATTGATTGGTTAGGTTTGTTTATTGGCCACATGCCATTTGTTTATTGGCTAGTTTTGTTGGTACATGGGATCAAATTCCACAATGTTAGTAATAGTAGAATTAGAAGTCTAGTGTCTTGTCATTGTAAGATGTAGAAGTCGCCTCCAATTTCCCAAGAAAGTACAGGGTCTTGTCGTCTTGCTTTTTGTAACCAAAAGAGCCGCAGCCTCGCTCGATCATTAGCTTTGAAAATTTTCACTTACTTCAATAGCAAAGACTGTTATGTCATTGTAAGGGTCTTGTCTTCTTGCTTTTTTTTCAAAGTGAAGCATTTTTTTTCATGCCATCAAATAGCTGAACTTATAGACTATTTATTTTTCTATCAACAAAAAATCTTTCTGTCCAAAATAGTCAAATGCAACAAATAAACATAAACAATGAAAATAGAAATAATAAAGGGCCCAATATATTTACCGAGCATGTGTTGCTAGGGCGAGAAATCTTACTTCAGGAGAGGAACGAGTCAAAATTGCTATCTTTAATGTTCCTAAATTAACTATATAGTTAAATTTTTCAAAGTTTATACAAAAACATTTTTCCTTTTTCTCTTAAGAGGATCGAGAATGGGACTCTTGGTAGCTCAAACCTAAAATTTATCACTTACTAGTGGTGCATCTTACCAAGGAAACTGTATTTCTTTATCATATATGTAAACATAACTTAATTTTGAAGTAAAACAGATATGACAGTAAGTGCAACTTAATTCTTAAGATGCTTTACTTGTCATTTGCACCTCAAATTTGAGTCACCAATGGATAGTTGAAATCCCACACTTGATCCTCTCCAGGGGGAAAGAAAAAGAACGAAAATAAAATGAAAAGACAAAACAATTATTAAATGTTCAATAAGACTTTGTCCAACCGCTGGCCAGCAGGCACGGTTAACCAGTCCCCATGTCTTTAAATTTTGAAAGGGTAAAATTAGTTCAAAGTTTATCCATATGGGAAATGTTTGCATGCCACTGAAATTTGCTCGTCAATTTTAATGACCATAAAGTGAACCGTTCTGTGCAAAATTGACAAAGTCAGGGTAATGCCATGTTTTCCCAAAAAAATTGTGTCAACAGTTAGATGAACAATCATTGCTATGGTATTATGTGTTCGTGACGAATGGGATTCTGACTTTTCAACAGCTTAGGCTAAATGGACATCAAGATCTTTGATGTAAACTTGAATTAAATGCTTATAGGGTCTACATGTGTAGTTTCCTTTCAATTTTTGGTTTTTCTAGATGGGATTAAGCTTGGTATTGGTCAAATCAGGTAGCGTTTAAATATTGACTTTGTCACCCGTCACTGTCCTAGCAACGGTATTGGATAATTTCTTGGATAATTACGTCCTCAACTATCATCATATATTGGTTAGTAATTTTTCAAGTAGAAATAAATATAGCTTTCAGCTTATCCTGCATGTTTTAAGTTATTCCATAGTGTTTTTCTAACTTTTAACCATGTGTGACAAGAAGTTGAATGGTTTATTCTTTTTAAGTTTTTGCTTTGAGGATTTCTCCGAAATTACTTAAGCCACTATATTTGTAAGGTGTTTTAGAGGTATCTTTAGAGGAGCTTCCTCAAATATTTCAAACAATAGATTCACCATTCAAAAGACGAAGTAAAATCTTGAGTAGCAGTTAGGGCACTCTTTGACAAAGTTAGCAGGTAGAGCTTCTTTTCTTTCCTAAAGAAAATATTTATGACAAAGTTAGCAACAATTTGACAAAGTTAGCAGATAGAGCTTCTTATGATTCTGACAAAGTTTGAAAATGGAAAGAGACGTTGGCCATTTGATTCCAAACGCACTCGTAAAGTAATTGACTATTGGGGTGGATATGTGCAAGGTTTCGGAATCAAGGAATTGACTATTGACTTTTCCATATGTATTCACTTTGAAATTTCTTGTCTTCATACTTTGGCCTTGTTGGCCTTGCTTGGATTGCTTGTTTCCGTCGGAAAATATTGTCATTTTCCGTTATCATATTTCTCTATCACCTTTTTCCCTCACATATATCAAATCGCTACAGTAATTTTTCCATGAAAAATGACGGAAAATGCAATCCAAACACAACCGCTTTTGGCCAAGTTTATTTACTACAAATTTTTTAACAATTTTAACTATAGTAATCTCAAAAAATTTCTCAAAATTGTTAAACTATATATTTCAAAATATCTAAAAATTTACATACTTTAAAATTTTTTCTTACAACTTTTATAGTAAGTTATAGTAAAGTTTTAAACAAACACTAAAAAAACTCATTTACCAAACGGGACTTTTGTTCCGGCATACGAAAGGATGTTGATAGCAAGTGATGTCAAAAATGACAGAAAAGGAAAAGGAAAAGTTAGATGTAGTAGAATTCAGAATACAAATTAATCCACAATGTCTTGTTTTATTAGCACTACAAATTTGTTAGAGTAAAATGAAGTTCTATTTGCAAAAAATTAATAAATGAATAAATGAAGGTTGTTGAATTGAATAAAAAAGCAAGAGTACATAGAACTAAAAAGATTCAAGAAAAGATTAAGGCAAAAATACGTTATTTACTTATAAAATAATAGATTTATTTGCGTGCAAGTGAGAGAGAGAGAAATTAGAATAATAGAAAAAAGAGTGAAAGGCCCTAACTGAAAACACTTAATTAGAGGGAAAAAGAGGAGTAATTAATCCATGATGGATCTAGGAAAATCAATCAACACGTGTAAAGTTGATTGATTGAGGATAATTTTGACATTTAAGTAAAAAACACTCGAGAAGAAAGATAATTGCTCTGGCAACATCGTTTGGCCTACAGTGACATGCAGCAGGTGATAACATATATTCGGTGTAGTCTATTGGAAAGAATAATTCTAGCTTTAGTCATCCAGAATGATTTACATAGTTTGGTTTGGTGCAATCTATAAATTAATCTTGTGCAGAAACCTAAAAGGCCTTAAATCCTTCAACTTACTTCAATTGTAGCAATTTTTTTGTGAAACTTAAAATAAAATTGAATGAGTCACAAATTACAATTTGACTACAAAATTCATTAGAACGAAAGTATAAGCCAATTATTTTTGCTAGAACAATAATAAACTCAAAATTTTTAAGCTTCTTCCATGGATTGAAACCCAAAAGAGGAAAAAAAAAGGGAAAAGAGGTTGAGTTTTGCTGGCATATAATGATAGGAAGGCTATCTTTTGGTTACAAATTGGAAGGCTATTTCAAACAAAATATATTTCATCTGTTCTGCCTGTTAAAACTTTACAGGCTTCAAAGGTTCATTACGTCTCAATTCTTTTTATGTGATTTTTATGTCCCAATTCTCTCTTTGTGGTATGGTTTTGGGCAGTGGACCTTTGCCAAAAACAAATTTAATCCCTTTTACTGGAAAATGATCCAATTTTGCTCTCCCTTACATTTTCAGCAAAACTAAATCGAACATTCACTTAACCACTATAGGCTTTGTAGTATTTAACCCAACTAAATACTTTACAATTTTTCACCGTCGATGACAAAAAAAGACTTACCTTATAATCTTTATTTTTATAAAGTTGATTGTTGACAAGATTTGTAGAGATGCTAAAAATTGCCTGATTTCATGCATTATAATAACATTTAAAATTAATGTTATTGTGGAAATCCATTATTTGGCAGAAGATAAACAATATGATGTTTAGGCACCATTATGAAAGAAATTCATGCTTCTGATATTACTTACAGAAATTTTCTATGTTTGGATAGCAAATTTTTTCAAAAAATATTTTCGCTTGCATCATAAACACATGTTTCAATTCACCTTTTTATATTTTCAACTACCTTTTTATCTCACATACACCACATCACAAAAAGTGATACAGTAATTATTTGGAATAATGCTCTATCCAAACAAAAGAGAATCATCCTTTAGCATTCTGACAAAAGATTCAAAAATATATTATTATCAGAATGCTAAAAGATCAAAAGTTGAATGCAATGTCCAAAAGAATACTTCATGTGTACAGTCTAAATATGTAGCAATAATTGTGTAAATGTTGTGGACTTCTCAAGCGGTGTTTTTCACCCAACAGGTTTGGAGCTCATTCAAACCAGAGAGCAGACCGGTCAACAATGTTTTTAATATTGAATACAGTACTTTTCAAAACTGCCAAGTGTGATATGGGGTATATTTGCTATGTGAATAACATAAATTCAACCACTGGGTCAATGGCTCAGTGGCCACCAAAAAAGGATTTAAGTCCCTCTTGGGCTATTGGTTTGAAACCTCACCAGCAGCAAAAAAAATCTAAGGATTGTGCCATAACACTCTTTTGATCTAGTTGGATCTGTATATCCACTAGTCCCTACCACAGCCTCCTTAGGCTTCCTTTCCTCTAGATTAGGATAGAGTACGTTATACAAATGTATCGCTGCTAACAAAAAAAAAAAAAAAAGCATAAATTCAAAGTGTAGCTAAAGCTTGAAAAGAATTTGTTATTAACTGTTCCAATTCACTGGAATTCTAACTCTAGCCAGTACATATATAGCTAGTACACCTAATAGAAATTCGAGACCTAACAAGTTCTATTTCACTCCATTTCAAGATAAAATGATTATTTCATTTTTTTTGACACCGTATTATAATTTATTTATATCGCAACTTACATTCCAACTCAGTTATACTCAAAGACAAACTTGTTTGAAATGGAAATTAGTGAGGCCACATCCACCACGTAATAAGTTGCCACCACCAGCCTTTATTTTCCACACTGGTATGTATTAAGTACAATTGGATGGTGAAACGATAAAAGTTACAAGGTAGATCATTCCGTAGGTTGTTTCCAACAGGCAACAGGCATCCCTGTTAGTAACTATTAGTATTTCCGTCTTTTCATCATTAGTCTCGTGTTTTCACCTTTTAATCTTGTCCTAACAAAGAAGCAACACTTCAAAGGCTAACATATAGTAAAAGCAACTTGATAATTTTTCTCATTTGAAAAGGATTTTTGTAATGGGTATCCATTATTGGACACTAGCTCGTTCACACATCTAAAATTCACCTAATATACCATATATATTCATATGCTAGCTATTATTATTCTCCTTTACATTTATATATTTCCCTTATTTAATTTTACCCGTCCTCTCTTATATTTATTTATTTTTACTAATTAATGTTACATCTTCAAAATATGGTATGTGAAATATATTTAATGATATCCAATGGGCACCTATTAAATAGACCCATTTTAAAAAAAGTAACCTTTTACAAATACTTTTGCATTCCTAAGGAGCTACTTGTCAAGTTCCAAATTGAATATTTTCTTAATAGAGGAAGATTCTAAGTCAAGAGCTTGAATGATAATCACTATTTCACTGAAACCCATATAGTGTTGGGCAACTAAAATTCAGTTTGACTCTCTCCATTTCCTCTAGTATTTTTTAGCTTTCTTACTCTTAATTTAATATACGAGACAAATAAATAAGTAAACTTTAAATCCCTATTAAAAAAATCAATTACAAAATCCAAAGAATAAGCGTATATCATATTTATTTAGATTTATATGTTTGGATTCCAAATTTTTTGAAAAAAGAATTGTTACGTTTTTCGTGATCACATTTTTTAATCACTTTTTTACCTCACATACATCAAATCGTTACAGTAATTTTTCTATAAAACGCTCCAGAAAATAGGAATCCAAACGAGATTGAATTTAAAACTCATAGAATAAAACCTACTTACCAAATATCCCTTAAACTTTAAATAGTTTTTTTTAAAGATAAAACTTTAAATACTTAATGCAAGAAACATTTGGGGTCTATCGTGTTGGCCAATTGAAATATGTGGCAAAAAAAGTGGAGCTGTGTGGAATGGATCCTTTTACCTGTATACCGTCTCTAAATGTCTAGCAATAATTGTGTAAAAGATGACGACTACAATAAAAGATGTAAAGTAAGTCGTCAAAAATTGTAAATCAAGTTCAAAGAGTCAAGACCCAGTAGGAATAGTACTAAGTAAGCAATCCCGTTCCCCTAAGTTAAAAAAAAAAATAAAAAATCCTTTCCAAGTCCTTCTCATTAATATTATTGTATTCTATCCTTGCACCATTTTATTTCCCATACTCCTTGTACCTCAAAAAACAAAAACAATGGCTGAATTGTTTGTTCCAAAGATAATAGATGAATTGGGTGATGTTGTCGTGAACCAGCTCGGGGAGAAGATTAACCTGGTCATGGGGGTTGAAGAGGAGGTGGCAAATATCAAAAGAAAGTTAGAAACGATTCAAAATGTGCTGCATGATGCAGAGAGACGACGGCAGAAGGAGAAACCGGTCGCAAAGTGGCTAGAAGAGCTTGAAGACATAACACATGAGATGGATGATGTCCTGGACGAATGGAACATCAAGATTCAGAAACCAAAATATGAGGGAACTCATCAGAAGCAGCCTACATTGCGGAACAAGGTTCGTTCCTTTATCCCATCCTGTTGTTCATGTCTTAAACAACTTCCTGTGCGTAGTGATATTGCTTCGAAGATAAAGAAAATAAATGGAAAGCTAGAATTAACTTTGGAAAAGGCACGCCAGTTCGAATTTATTTCAAGTGGGGGGATTCATGATTCTCAAGATTTTCAGCGAAATATGACTACCTCAATCATAGATGAATCAGGGATCTATGGTCGAGAATCTGATAAGGATGCTTTACTTGATCAAGTATTGTCTGAGAGTAGTAGTCAAGGAAGAGATGGGGTTCAAATTATCTCTGTAGTAGGGGCCGGGGGTAGTGGAAAGACCACACTTGCCCAGCTGCTTTTCAATAATGATGAAGTGAAGAATCACTTTGATTTTAGAAATTGGATCTGCGTATCGGATCCTTTCGACCAAAAAAGGATCGCAAAAGCTATCCTTGAGAGTGCCGGAAAAGGTTCTCATTTCATGTTAGAGTTGGATTCGTTGATCCGACTTATAAAAGAAACTTTTTCTGGTAAGAGATTCCTGCTTGTCCTAGATGATGTCTGGACAGAGGATGACTCAAAGTGGAAACCTTTCCAAGACTCTCTCAAGGATGGGGCTCCCGGAAGTGTAATATTGGTGACAACAAGGAGTCATAGAGTGGCCACAGTGGTGGGAACAACTCATACTCACCAAATGACCCGTATGTCTGACTCTGATTGTTGGCTAATAATGCAAAGGATAGCATTTGCTAGAAAATCGGGGGACTTATGCAAGAAAGTGGAAAGAATTGGGTTAAAAATTGCAGAAAAATGCAAAGGGTTGCCACTTGCTGCAAAGACTATGGGAAGCTTGTTACGGTTCAAAGATACCGTACAACAATGGCAGAATGTTTTGGACAGTGAGATATGGCAATTGAAGGAAGCAGCTGTGAGCCTTTTTCCTCATTTGTACTTGAGTTACAATGAATTACCCCCAGAGCTGAAACCTTGCTTCTCATATTGTGCTGTCTTTCCTAAAGATTTTGAGATAAATGTAGAAAAGCTTATTAGGCTGTGGATAGCACAAGGTTATGTTCGTCCAAATCGAAGAGGTGAGCGCTTGGAGCTGGTGGGCCTTGAGTACTTCAACAATTTGGCGATGCGTTCCTTTTTTCAAGAATTACAAGAAGTTGAGGGTCACTATGGGTTTCATGAATATATGAAGTGCAAGATGCATGACATAGTGCATGATTTTGCACAATTTCTCACAAAAAATGAATGTCATGTACTTCATAGAATTGATTATGAACAAGGCACTGGAAGAAATTTATCGACTAAAAGAGCCCGTCATCTAACATGGCTAGGCACTGAGAGGGCGTTCAGTTCTCTAGTCGTTGATTTTGGAAGGCTCAGGAGCTTTTTAGCTTTTACACATGGAAGAGTAGCTCCCCAAGGCTTAGGGGCAGCACGTCATCTGTTTTGCAGCTTGAAGTGTGTGAGGACTCTGACTTTAAGAAGTTGTGGGCTACATGAAGTCCCAGCCGAGATTGGAAGTTTGAATCATCTCCGGCACTTGGACTTAAGTTGGAATCTTTTTGAGACACTGCCAGAAGCTATATGTGATCTATATTATCTGGAAACTTTTGATATCAGTAACTGCGGAGATCTTTCATGCCTTCCCCAAAGGATTGATGGCCTTGTACACTTGAGGCACCTTTTCAATCTTGGGACTCTTAAATTACTTCAAATTCCACAAGGACTCAGGAAGCTGACTTCACTTTGTACGTTGACTCAGTTCAACGCCAGGAGCAACTCTGATGATTTGGCAATTCTGAAGTACTTGAACCAACTGGAAAGATTGCGCGTTGATGTTTATGGCAAAGTCGATTTTGGGAGTGCAGAACTTGGAAAGAAAATTTACCTGCGTGAAATGTATTTGTGGTTTAACCCTGGAGTCCGCTTTATGGAAACTCCAAGTTGTATTGAAAGCATGGAATTGCCTCCAAACTTGCAACAACTTGCACTAGATATGTATCCAGGAAACCAATTACCAAGTTGGCTTGTGACGAAGTCTCTTGTCAATAACTTGACGAAACTAATTATCAATGGGCCCCGCAATGTCTCATCCTTGACTGCCTTGTGGAAGCTGTCGTCCCTAGAAGAGCTTAGGCTCATTAGAGTGGAAAAGCTGGAATGTTTGGACAAGGAATTCTTTGGAATTACAATAGCACTGCATGAGAATAGTCATGACTCATGATACCTTTGGTACATTGTCAAAATCCGAGACATCATCTTTGGCTGAAGCAACAGCATTTCCCAATTTGAGAAAATTACATTTTCAATGTTGCCCAAATTGGACAAATTGGGAAGACTTAAGTGAAGATGATGAAAAAGTTGCCGTCTCTATCATGCCACACTTGGAGGAGTTACATATTGAGTATTGTAAAAAGTTTGAGACTTTGCCACATCGCATCCTTGGAAAGATATCATCTTTCAAAAGTTTGAAAGTTTTGGGTTGTCACAAGTTGAGGGATTGTTACTCCGATAAAATAGGAGACGACTGGATGAAAATGTCACACATTTCTCAAGTTGACATATCCTAATATCTGCTCAAGTATGATTATTCACACATTTTTTTTTTATGTATCTATCATCTTTGAAGTTAAATAATTACTGCTTATACATTACAACAACCTAAGGCCTACTTTGTGGAATGACATGTACTTAATAACAAATCAAGTGTTCATATATATAATGAATATATGAAATGATGATGCATCTGAGAAAATGGCCTGTTTAACTGAATATGATTTGAGATGTACAACTTCAGATGTAATGTTAACGCATACAAGAAAAAATTGACTTTTGTAAAATTTCATCAAAACTTTGGCCCGCCTAAAGAATTCAGTAGAATAGTAGCCCTAACTTTCTTTTGGTTAAAAAAAAAGTAATAAATAATTTGCATATAAATCAAGTGGAAATATTTATTAATAGATTAGAGTGGATTTTTTTTTTATTGAGAGGATGTATGACATTAACTGGTAAATATAGCACTAAATTTCTAACAATATCCAACTCTAAATTCTTGAATTTGGAACTCCATTTATATCTTGTCTTTTTAATTTTTATCCTTTTAATTTTTGGGTTTTGTCCTTTATTTTCCAGGCAATACTCATTGATGGCTCAAACTAAGCTACAGCTGAAGGCATTGGGGAATCAATCTCTATGTCAACTTGTAGTTAGGCGATGTGAATAAGTTGAAAAGTCACACCCACATGCTTTGTTTAGAATCATTTGTTGAAAGCATATGTAACTTCAACAATTTCTCAGCTCTTATTTCTTTAAATTATTAAGTCTAAAAAATTCACTGGCCTCCACTTCCAGCATTGAGAGTGAGATGTTTTTTTTTTTTTGTACTTCTTTATTTTTATGTAGCTCAACTGAAGACTTCGAATCTTAAAAAAGAAAAGAAGAGGGTTTAAGTTTTGAAGCAAGGACCTCAAAACTACGTGACTAATGTTCCTACCAATTAAATTAAGAAAATGATTTAAGTTTCAAAGCAAGGACCTCATAATCACTTGATGTCTTTACCAGTTAAATTAGGATTTGAGGACATTTTTTTCTCCTAGCAGCAGGGGGATAGGATTTAAAAAATAAGGAGGAAAATAAGAAATTTGAATTAAAACCTTTAAATCTTGAAAAGTAAACCTCTGCTACTTGGACTTGTGGACATCTATTTAAACTTACTATCAAATATGTCCTTTGTTCTATTGTTAATATTTGTATTTTATCCACCCATGAATATTATTGTCATGTCTTGTGATTTTTTTTTTATATATAAAAGTACACACAATAATACTCATTCACTGAAAATACTAAGAACTACTTCAAATTTAATTAGGTTATTGTATCATACATTGTGACTTATAAACCAAGTTGAAAATCCATAATAAATAAAATCAATGCTATATTATCTTAATTACTTTGCTATATCAAAATGATACGAGTACTACGACAAAATCTATGAAAAGATACATGAATCGTTCTGACATAGTTGCAAAAATCAATTTGGCTGCATCAAAATGGTGCAAGTACTACAACAAAATTTGTGAAAGGATACATAAAAGCCCAGCGTAATAGAGAAAGATCACGAGACAAGATAAAACCCACTAAAAACAGTCACCAATTGTTGAAAGGAGAGCTAAAGTTATCCCTTCCTCCATCTTGACCAAACTGATAAGGAAGATAGAAACAAAAAATATTATCACTAAATAAACTTGAAAAAAACAAAAATATAAATTTAATGTGTTTTATCTTTGTAATGCACTAATAACAATCCTTATTTTGTTGGAGAACTATGTTTCCATTATTTAAATAGATAACTCTAGTTTTGATCCAATGGTCAAGATTCATTTCAAGGCAATATAATTTTTTGGGCATTAATCTCAGTCTTTCCAAAAGGCTTTAGGCACGGAGTTTATACTCCATTCCATTCAATCCTTAGCAAACTCAAAGGTGGAGGCGTGGACTGGGCAAAAGTGAAATTTCTCACAAAATCAGCTAATTAAAAAAAAAATACAAACAAAGCTTGTGAACTTTGCAACCAAGCTTCCATGAGTCAATGATAGGGTGTGAAATTGCCATTCAATTTATGATTATTTTCCCTTTTATTTTAGCCAAATATTGTATTAATTGATAGATTCTACTTATGTTTGATTAATGATGCTAATTATAGGAAAATAACTAAAACATGATTAAAAGGAGCAATTTCCAGCTAATTTGGTGGTGGTACATTCGGGACCTATATTCAAATCCAAAAGATTCGGGAATTTATCACGCATGAAGATCTCCTAGTTAGAGTCAAATATAGACATCTTTAGAAGAAGATTAGGAAATTACCATTTTTCTTAGATATTTTATTAGGGAATAACTAGCATTAATTGGAGAAGTTTCCTTTTGAAATTAGAATTCTATTTTTGGTTGGTCAATGGACGGCCGAACTACTAGGACTTGATAGGAAACGAAAAAGGAAAGGAAGCCGGATCCCGCATGATGAATACTTGGAGGGGAGCTGCAGGTGTCTCTCTCTTAGACTTTTTTTCCCTAGTAATTCTCTTATCAAAGACTGATGCTGCTGGCTTTCAAAGCAATGCGCAACTAAGTTTCTTTTCTAGTCGAAGGCCAACTTGAAGGCGTGGTTCTAAACATCTATAAGATCGAATTAATTTTATATATTACTTTTATTAATTGGTATTCATACGTTTCTAATTTAACTTCTTATGATTGTTTTGTTATTTGAATGTCAAGGGCTCGATATTTGAATTAACCTAATAATCTACTGCTAGATTAATTGAATGAATCCGTAATTGTTTAATTGATTAATACCATTGGTGACTAGCATGATTGGTCCCATTTTAGGGAAACGAATGGTCTAATTTAAACAAACCCTCGTAGCGTGTTTGTTGGTTAATTCTTAATAAAATCGAGGAATTAAATCGTACGGTCGTACCTAAGGTTATTTTTTGGTTAGGAAAACAGTCAACGGTCGTACCTTGGCTATCGAAAAAGTAATGAAAAGTTGGTTGTTTATCCCGTGTATAACAATGATAACTAATCTATTAATAAGTAATTGAATTATCTTTACATCAATGATGAGTTGAATGGACTGTGTCTGAAAAGTTATACTTTTGGCTAGAGTCGTATTTATTGTTGATTAATTCCTGTTTATTTTCTTGAGTTGCTTATATTTAATTAATTATTGCTTATATTTAATTAATTAGCTATTTTTATATTTTTATAAAAACCCCCATACTTTGAACTCTACGAGAAACAAATTTCTGCAATCCCTGTGAATTCGAGCCTGCTTACCACTGTATACAAAATTTATACTTTATTTGAGCAGATATTTATTATTGTACAGGCTCGACACCTGTCAGTCAACTCCTTCAGCTTGAATAGGAACTCGTGCTTTCTTCTTCTCTTATTGGATAATATGAAATGGGATATTGTTCTAAAATAAGAGGCGCCTTTTGAACCTGAACATAATTTTGACAATTTTGGCGTTTGAAAAAGTATATTTTTTGCAAATCCTATTGTACTCTTATTGAGTTACTAGTTTCCTTACAAATGCAGTGTTTTAGTTTTACCCGACATTAGTATTCAAAGAGGAAGAATTGAAAGTAAAAACTTTAAAGGATTTTGATAGGGTGTTAATTGTTAGTAATTTTGTTGTTAATTTTCCCTTTTATTCTTGCCAAATATTGTTTTAGTTATTAATATTTACTTATATTTGGTATTGGGACTTAATTTCAAGAACAAAGCAGAAAATTATCAAAAAGGAGGGACTTTTATGGGAAAATGGAGACTTCTAAGGACCTTGGACTCTTGAATTGGTGGGGACCACAAGCTAGTGAAAGGCATTTAGTTATTTGGGCCTTTCAAAGAAAGCAACGTAGAGAGACTTGGACCAAGAAGTAATTTGGAGGCTTTGTCCACATGTGTGGGGACCACAGGAAATAGCTTTTAGGTTTCTTTCTTTTGGCTTTTTAAGGGAAGACGTACAGAAGCAAAAGGGGGATCCTTTTAGACAGCTCTAGTTTTTAGTTTTTAGTTTAGTTCTAGTTTTCTTTCTTTTGACTGGCCTCTGACACACGCCAGGTGTTCGACAATATTCCCCAACGGGAAGATTTTCTCATGGGGCGTAGCTAAGTTTTTCTAGTCAAGGGGACAACTGAAGATTTGGTTCAACAATTACTGTGAGATCTATTTTACTTTAATTGCTTCCTTAATTTATTGGTATTTATATGTTTCCTGCTTTTAACCGTTATAGCTCGTGTGAGTGATTGAATAGATGCGCAATATTTAATTATTCACATAGGCTATTTTGCTAAATAGGGATAATTGAATCCGTAATTGTTCGTTATCTTTATCTCAGTAGCAACTGACGTAATTGGGTTTATGTCAGGGGAGCATACGATCTAATTTAAACAAACCCTCGTAGCGTGTTTGTTAGTTAGGATTGAGCCTTTCTAATTATTAATGCAATCTAAAAATTAAATCCTACGGTCGTACCTAGGGTTGTTTTTGGGTTAGAGAAATAGTTAACGGTCGTACCTTAACTATCAAGAAATTAAGGAAAGGTTGGTTGTTTATCGCGTGCATGACAACTATAACTGGTCTATTAATAAATGTGGAATTATCTGTGAATCAATGATCAGTGCATGAACCATTTCTGAAGTGTACCCTTGGCTAGAGTTTCTCCAATTATTTCTTTTAATTAATTATTTTCTGCAGTTAATTTATTTAGTTAGCATTCAATCCAAAACCCCCCATACTTTGGACTCTAAAAGAAACGAATTATCCCCAGTCTCTGTGGATTCGACCCTACTCACCGCTATATACAAAATCTGTATTTTTCTCGAGTAGGTATTTATTATTGCACAAGCTGACAACCTGTCAATTTTTGGCGCCGTTGCCGGGGACTGGTGTCAGATTAATTTGTTTCTTGTTCTCATTTTTAATTTATTTTTCATTTTTTTATATAGTTTATGGCTGCTAACATTCCATATTTTGATGATAGACTGGACTTTGTTCCTGAATGGGGTTATGAGACTCATGTTTTTCCTAATGATCAATGGGCTGTTGCAAATTGTGGAACTTATTTTGACTCAGGTTATTCAACTGACACATGCCCCGCATTTCAAGACAATCTAAGTGCTCCAATTGATACTTTCGGAGATTTTCCACCCCAATATCAAATGCAGTATGACCCTTATTCAAACGGGTATGATCAAGGATGGTGGGATAATTCCAGTTTTGATTATGCGACCGGGCCAATGGATTTTCAACAGCAAGAGTCTCAACAACCATCGTCCCTGTCAGGGTACCAGCAGCAATACCAACCCCGACCACCTCCGCCCCCAAGCTCTGGTCCATCTTTGGAGGAGATGATAAAACAAGTGATGACAAACATGGCGCAAAATCAGCAAAGAACGGAGGCAATCATTATGCAAAATCAACAATGGACGGACTCCGAAATGCAGGATATAAGGAATCAGATAAGTCAAATGGCCACACCAATCAATCGTTTGGATTCCCAGAACCAAGGTGAATTGCCATCTCAACCTGAGTTGAACCCGAAGAATGTCAGCGCCATGACCTTGAGGAGTGGCAAAGAGGTTCAAGGGCCTGAGCCTGTGATCCCTAAGGACAAGGATGAGGAGATGCAAGAATGTCAAAATGAGAAATCTACAGATGCAGTTAAAAAAGAAGCCGAAAATGAAGAAATGGAACCCCAACCGCAACCTATTGAAGTGAAAGAATCCAGTGAAGAATCATCAAATGTGGTGACACCACCTCCATTCCCTAACCCGCATTTTCTTAACTCTTATTCCATGATTTCTGTTAATGAGATTGATTTTGTTATACCGGAAGTTTTTGAGTCTCATGGCAGAAATAAGTTAAGAGTAGCTATGGTCAAATATCTTGAACCGTTGAATGCTCTTGATGGAGGGGTGGAGGAAAAATTGAGATCACTGCTTGATTATTTGGCACCATCAACTAATCCATGGAAGACCGTAGCTCGTGTGCTCAAAGATTACTCCATCTATGAGGGTTATCAGGACTATGTAGAGGATGAAGCAATGAGACGAGCCACAAGATTTTATCCTCCATGAAAAAAACATAATAATGTCTAGCCAAAGACATTAAAGAAAGACGCTCATTGGGAGGCAACCCAATTGTTTCTTTTAGTTATTTGTTGGTTTCGTGTCATAGTTTAAATCTGTTTTCCTTGAATTTGACTGATTTTGGGTGTTAGTTTTCGTTTTTGCTGCTTTATAGGTGCCATTCAGTCATGACGCGCCCGCGTGGTGACGTGCAGGAAGCTCACGAGCAGAAACTTCAAACTTCTGGGAGCTCTCTCGCCCTCATGATGCGCCCGCGTGGTGACGAGCAGAAAGCTCACGATCAGAAACTTCAAACTTCTGGGAGCTCTCTTGCCCTCATGACGTGCCCGCGTCACGTTCGCGGGAAAGGTAAGGATTAAAAAAAAAATTTTTTTTCTTTTAACCGTAGCTACCTCTTTTCTTTTTTTTTGTTACAAAAGAAAAACAATAAAAAATAAAAAAAAATAAAAAAAAATTTGAAAAAAGAAAAAAAAAAAGAAAAAAAGAAAAAAAAAAGAGGAAGTAATACGGAATCAAAAGGAAAAAAATTTTCTTTCTCCTTAACCGTAGCTAGCTCTTGACTTGTCAACGTAAAAACAAAAAAAAAAAAATCCTTTCTTTTTCTTTCTTCTTCTTTCTTTTTTCTTTCTTTCTTTCTTCTACTCTGTTCTCCTGCTGGTCCGTCGCTCCTGCTACACGCGCACCTCCAGCTCAGTGCCACCCTCAGCCCTCTCTCCACCACCAGATCTGCCCCCACCGCTCGCCACTGCCGACGCGAGGGTGACGCAGCCGCACGCTGCCGGCTCCAACTGCACGGCTCTCCTCCATCCCCCTCCAGCTCCTCTGAGCTCTGTTGCTCACCCGGCGTCGACCACCACCACAAGCAGTCCCTCGCAGCAGCTTCCTCTTTCTGTCCGCTGCTTCTTCCTCTCGCTCGATTGGACCCATCGAGCGCCGCCGCTGCTGAAGCTTGCCAGCTGCCCCCTTCGCTGTCCGCGCGCCAAGTTCCGCCACGCGACGCAGGCCACGGACAGGGCCCGCACTCCACTTCGCGAAGGCCCAGCTCATCTGAGTTCCGCCGCCCGCAGCTCCACCTCCGACCGCTGCTGTTCACGACACCAAACGCTGCACCTCCTCTCTCTTCGCCGCACGCCACCCGCTGCTGTCCTCTTTCATTTGGTTGTCATCCAAGGTGGAGGTAATTGGAACTTGTCCCCCATTCTCTTAATAACTAATTGGTGCTGCCTGGGTTGCTCAATAGTTAATGTTGTTGACGATTGAACTTTATTTTCTCAATTGGTGAATTCCACCAGTGGTACTGGTTGGACTATTTTCGCTTGGAATTGCTATTTCTTTTGGGTTGGGTGAAATTGTGCAATTAATTGGCCAACTGGAGCCATTTGTTGGGACTTTGGGTGAGCTGAAATATTGCACTTGTTTGTTAAATTGGGAGGCCTCTATACCATTTACATTGCTTATTCCAGTTCAGTGCATCTAGTTGAAATGCTGGGGTTCATTATTAGATTTGACTGAGAATCCTGTGGATACATTGCTTGTTGTGTGAATTGAGCTACATTATTTGGGGGATCTCACTAGTGTGGGTTAGTAGCCGTTGAACTTGTTTCATCCATTGTTTGGGTATTTTGGCTTCACTGGGTCACTTCTACTCTTTTGGCTGACTGTTGGAGGCTGGGCACTTGGAGTTACTCTGCTACTGTCGAATTTATGAGTTATTATCGATTGCATTGTTATTTCTTGGGGCTGTTGCTACAATTTCAGTTGATTGAGTTGTGCATTCCATTTTCCGCCAGTGGTACTAGTTAGAGTGTTTTCCCCCGAATGTGTTTACTCTAGCTGGTTAGATATTCGATCAAACTGCCAGGACCTTGTGGCTGTGTTGCTCTTGATAAACTTTAGGGTTGCTATTGCTAGATTTAGCATATTATTGGGGCATTTGTTGCAATTTTAGAGTGCATTTGTTGAGATCATGAATGGCCAAGTTTGCTTGTTGACTGACTGAATTAGGTAGTCCCTATGCTTACGGACGTGACTTTGCTAGTTTTCAGTTGTTGATAATAGTTTCTGGTTGCTGATTTTGGAGTGCAACTGTTGCTTTGTTGACCATATTTGGGCTTGGGTGCCCGTGGTTGCTTTTGCATTTGACTATTGAGTTGGGGAACACCAGTGACTATGGATTTGCATTTGTTGGTTGCTATCTTTGTTAGATATTCTGTCTTTTGTTGTTTGAGGTGATAATTGGCGTCAATGGTGAGTGGCGCCACTTACAAGCACATGTTCACAACGTAGATGAGCGAATGACGAACATCACCCGCCAAGTGGCAAGGATGTTTCAGAACTCGGCTTCCCTCCACTGTTCCCTTCTATCCCTTAGCTGTTCAACAGGGAAGTTTCATTGTTCTCTTCGCTTTCATTACTTTATTCCCTCCATTGAGGACAATGTAGGATTTAGGTGTGGGGGGAGCAGTTATGGTGCTAGTGTCTTTCGTTCATTTGCTTTTTCTTTTTTTTTAGTGATTAGCACGTAAGTGCATGCCAAGGTTTGATGTTGGATTATTGCCTCTAGTTCTACTTTTGCCAAGTTTTAATAATAAAAGGGTGTCAAGTTAATGTGGTTGAATCCAAGAACATCTCTTTGGTGAATATCGATGATTGTTTTACTCTTATAATTTTTGGTTAACTTTTCTAGGCATAGGGAATGATTATTGGCATTTTCATGTGAATTGGTCCGGTTATTAACCTTAGTTCTCCATATTTGAAAATGAGGCTAGCAGCTGCAAAGTTCCTTTTGATTTTTGTGTTATTTTGAATTTTTGGTATTATTTGGCTGTGAATAAGAGTTGACTGTACTCCGCTAGTATCTACTACCGAGTAACCGGGGATCTTCACCAGAAGTGTCGATTCTCGCGTCAAAAAGTAGTAATTGCTATGAGTACGTGGTCACGTGGCGATAGAAGCTGAGTAACCGGGCTTTTTCATCTGGCCAATGTTGGAGTTCGCGTCAAAAGGCTCAAATGGCTAGTGACTAAGTCCCTTGTTACTATTGAAAAAAAAGAATAAAAAAAAAAGAGAAATGTAAAAAAAAATTGTGAAAAAAGTGAAGGTTGTGTTAGTGTGTAATAAAAGTCAGTTTGCCGAATTATAGATTTAATATTGAGATTTTGGTTAATAGTTGGACCATTTGCTGATAAATGTTATGCGTTATTCCTTTTTCTTAGATTAGTTAACTTAAAATTAGAGGAGTTTGTGGTTTAGAATCTAACCGGAGTGATATTTCCCGGACTTGACCATTGATGCTTGATTATTATTTTTCTTGGTATCTTGGCAATTTGTTGAATAGAGCAATAGCCACTATCAAATATTGGTGCTTGTCTACTGTTCTCATGCTTGAGGACAAGTATGGTTTAGGTGTGGGGGGAATTGATAGGGTGTTAATTGTTAGTAATTTTGTTGTTAATTTTCCCTTTTATTCTTGCCAAATATTGTTTTAGTTATTAATATTTACTTATATTTGGTATTGGGACTTAATTTCAGGAACAAAGCAGAAAATTATCAAAAAGGAGGGACTTTTATGGGAAAATGGAGACTTCTAAGGACCTTGGACTCTTGAATTGGTGGGGACCACAAGCTAGTGAAAGGCATTTAGTTATTTGGGCCTTTCAAAGAAAGCAATGTAGAGAGACTTGGACCAAGAAGTAATTTGGAGGCTTTGTCCACATGTGTGGGGACCACAGGAAATAGCTTTTAGGTTTCTTTCTTTTGGCTTTTTAAGGGAAGACGTACAGAAGCAAAAGGGGGATCCTTTTAGGCAGCTCTAGTTTTTAGTTTTTAGTTTAGTTCTAGTTTTCTTTCTTTTGACTGGTCTCTGACACACGCCAGGTGTTCGACAATATTCCCCAACGGGAAGATTTTCTCATGGGGCGTAGCTAAGTTTTTCTAGTCAAGGGGACAACTGAAGATTTGGTTCAACAATTACTGTGAGATCTATTTTATTTTAATTGCTTTCTTAATTTATTGGTATTTATATGTTTCCTGCTTTTAACCGTTATAGCTCGTATGAGTGATTGAATAGATGCGCAATATTTAATTATTCACATAGGCTATTTTGCTAAATAGGGATAATTGAATCCGTAATTGTTCGTTATCTTTATCTCAGTAGCAACTGGCGTAATTGGGTTTATGTCAGGGGAGTATACGATCTAACTTAAACAAACCCTCGTAGCGTGTTTGTTAGTTAGGATTGGGCCTTTCTAATTATTAATGCAATCTAAAAATTAAATCCTACGGTCGTACCTAGGGTTGTTTTTGGGTTAGAGAAATAGTTAACGGTCGTACCTTAACTATCAAGAAATTAAGGAAAGGTTGGTTGTTTATCGCGTGCATGACAACTATAACTGGTCTATTAATAAATGTGGAATTATCTGTGAATCAATGATCAGTGCATGAACCATTTCTGAAGTGTACCCTTGGCTAGAGTTTCTCCAATTATTTCTTTTAATTAATTATTTTCTGCAGTTAATTTATTTAGTTAGCATTCAATCCAAAACCCCCCATACTTTGGACTCTAAAAGAAACGAATTATCCCCAGTCTCTGTGGATTCGACCCTACTCACCGCTATATACAAAATCTGTATTTTTCTCGAGTGGGTATTTATTATTGCACAGGCTGACAACCTGTCAGATTTGAATTTTCCCTTTTACATATTTGTCGTATATCTAAGCCTACTAATACAAAAGAACTGTCACTAACAAGACGCAAAGAGACTTTTTTAATTAACCAACTAGCTTGAGCAAAACAAGGATTAAATCCTTAAAACCAAATAACTTTAGATTAAGGCACATTTATATTGACTCTCTGCAAGGCCTCCTTCTATACTGATTTAACAGTAAAGACTCCCTCTATATATATATATATATATATATATATATATATATATATTATAGTAAAGACTTTTTTACATAATCAAAATCACAACACACTAGTCTAGACTCACCCTGTGCGATCTAGCCTCATTTCATAGAGACCGCACGAGATTCGCTATAATATTAATTATTCGGTAGCCTATGGGTCCAAGTTATTAAACCATTCCTTTCCTTTTTGCATTTCTGATGTGGGATAGGAGCCTCACAGAAATAGAAGAAAATGTTTTTTTTTTGTATAGGGAGTAAATGATTTAACGTTTCATTGTCATAATGTGGCAAATCATTTCTAGAGTTAGTGTGGAAGGATCATATTTGAGTGTTCTTCGTTTCATGTGGTTCTACTTCATACAAATTGAATATTTAAAACCTCCCTTGGTTCTTATTGTCACGTTAAGTTAATTCCTAAACTAATTAACGTTGTCTTTTTGTCATTTAGCATTGAGTGCTTTACTGCTCAGGTATCATTCGGAGTTCAATATCAATTGTAGTGAATTTCTTCTTGGAAGTCGTATTTGGTATTGTAATATCATTTTTCATTTTCATTTTTTAACCATATTATTCTTGACAATTGACAATAAATTCGAGTAGGGCTCTTAAGTTTTTAATTCTATCATACTAGGTGAATAACTTTATAGATGTGAGTACTTGTATATATGAATAATTTGGTTAAAAGTCATGAATTGTATGCAGCATAAGCATGGATACCTTCATGTGTGTGTGCGCACTTATATATAATGGTTTTTTGGTCTTTGAAGTCTTAACCAATAAATTCAGAAATAAAATATGTAGTCACTATTAAATGAACATTTCTTTTTTAAGTAACTTGAGAAAAATGAATCCAAGTCTTTGATTATTATCCAACACAAGAAGCCTCATTTCCGGATTTCAACATTCACAGCACACAAAAAGAAAAGGTAAAACCATGCATTAATACAATTCATTAGTAACTTAGGCAAGGTACATGCCCTTATAAAAATAGAGACATCTGAGGGGCAAAAATCACCTATTTAAATCTAGCTATTGCTTTGTAAGACCACTGAACTTTGACATACTCAAACAAGAGTATACCAATTCTGCAATTAGACACCACACGCAAGTGCCAACTTTATGGCCTGAGATATGAGAAGCCAGATTCAATGCTTCATCATACACGACTATACAACTGCATCACATTGAACCCTTTTGAGATTCTAACACTGTCTTTGCAGCTTCTTTGACCATTTGTCCTCTCACATAGTGTTTTCGACACACGGGCATGTACACTTCAGCCCCAGCGATTAGTTCTATTTCAGTCTCCTCTTGTCTTTCTCAATGTAAAGAAAGCTTGTCTACCACAGAGCTCACACCGAGCATTTAACTTGGTTACAGAGTCCGCAAGGGGTACAACTTGAAGCACGGACCCAAAACTTCTCCTGAACAACAAAAGAGGGGAGGTCAGCAAAGGATGAAACTTCAAACCATCAGAAAATCAAATTTCAACATGTTTAACTAATACCCGAATCCATAAGAAAGGGAAAGCATCCGCCAAATTCATGTTGTCCATATCCAGATATCAAGCAGACCAGGTAACAACATTTCTATCTAAGAACTTCTCAAATACAAGATGCTCTTCAGAGAGACTACTGCACTTGAAATACATATCCATGAGAGCACTATTAACTACAAGGTTTTCACCAATTTGGCACTTGATCCACAGAGCATGGGCTTGCCTGCCCTGTTCTAGTATTCCTAAAGAAGCACAAGCCCTAAAGACTGATGCAAAGGTATAGTGGTCTGGCATCAAACTGTTTTTTCATATCTTATGGAACATGCTTGAGCCCACCTCTTCCAAACCTTTCTGCACATAGCCTGCAATCATCGAATTCCATGAGACCAAGCTTTTCATTTGTAACTTACCAAAAACAATATGGTCTAGATTAAGATCTCCTGCATTTGCATATAAAATCAACAATTTAATATTTAGATATTCATTGGGAAAAGATCCAATGATTATCATTTGCCAGTGGATTTTTTTCCCCCAAACTATAATCTTTCCTGAAGATACAGTCTTGCAAAAGAAGAGAATTTCTGATTCTACCTAAACCCCTGTGTGGCATAATATCCGAACAGCTTCCACTACTCTTCCTGAAAAATAGAGATCCTTCAAACTCTCATCCAACTGAAAGGCAATCTCTCTAGTATTGGCCTGAAAATGGGGAATGTCATCAATGATGATTTAATTTGACCACAAGAACAGCTCTCCTTCCCTTGCCCTTTGACGAGAGCTGGGTATCTATATAATAATTAAGCTAATTCCACGGCCAAATTTTACACTTATAAAATCCTAAATACTCCACATACAATTTTTCGCAGGTATACAAGTCGTGATTGAGTATCGGATATTAAAAGTTGAACCCACGGAAAAGAATGTCAATTAGTGATGGTTTTTGAACTCCTTTTAATGATTGAATTATTAAACCTATAAAAATATGAAATTTTCACCATTAAAATCTATAGAAATGCAATTTTTGACACTTAAACCATAAAATGCATAATTTCACTAAAAATTTTAACTATAAAAGTAAATAATATATACCAAAACTAAATAATAAAACACACTAAAAACACATAAAATATGCATTTATCAAATTTCCTTACACTTAAACTATTACTTGTCCTCAAGCAATTAAGAATTACAATCCAACATTTGAAATTAAACATATGTGCAAAATTCAATTTCATTTTCTCAAAATAAGGTAAATAACCATTATGCAATCATTCAATTAAGTTCAAGTACTCATAATATCAAGTGAAGGAGAATATAATCACAATTTTAACTAGTTCACTTCAATTTCTCTTCCTTTTCCAATTTCACAAGCATATACTTCCTAAATCAATAAAAATACTTTCTAAACCCATGATCACCTCATTTCTCAAGTTCAGAGAGGGATTATATTCATATAACATAGCTAAATGTCTATTCAAGTTGTGCAAGTGCCTTTTGGCACGAAGATTGATATTTTTAGATGAACATCGCCGGTTAATCAACGCTTCACATTCTCAAGTTGCCTTACATACTATTAATTTTAGTATCGTTTTATGCAAAAATCGACATTTGTAAATGAAAACTCCCAATCACTAAATACAAGAACCATTAGAGTAGAACAAATTTTATTCTCTTTTTATTTTTCAATAAACAAGATAAAACTAATATCATTCCCTCGAAAGAATAATATGAGAAGAGTATTGCACTTATTGACCATATTTATCACTTAACTACTCTCGAAAGAATAATATGAGAAGAGTATTGTACTTATTGACTATATTTATCACTTAACTATGTAAAATCAAGGAAAAAGAAGAAATTTCATCAAAATTGTAAAAATTAGCCATAATTTTCTCCACTTTACATGGTATGCTTTTCTATAAATACATAAATTATAATCACATAATAGTCATCTTCAAGTTAAATGAGAAAAGAAATTTTCAAACCACATAAATTTATCTCAAAAGTAAAAGAAATTTGAGTTACTAATGGCATGGAACTTGTTGTCTTTAGATAATATTGAAATAATTTGAAACCTTTTGGGGTAATTTTACAATTTTGAACAAGATTTTTAAAAAAAAATTTGGCAGAGTTTCCCTTTATAAATGGATGAAACTCCGCGCCAACAAACCCAAATTTGAAAAATTTCTTAGCACAATAACATTTCCAAGCATAAGTCCCATATTTTCAACCAACAAATCAATTACATACACTACATATAATCTCAATTCTCCCATCTCCCCCATACTGAATATGCATATTGTTTTCAATGTATAAAAAGGAAAACCAAGATGAAGAAAGGAATACTCTCCTATTGATGTGATTGAAGTGTGCAAATATGAATTTTCAAAAAAGGTTATAAAGTGTATGATCCATTTGCTGCAATTCTACAAAAAGGAAACTTCATGAGTTTCATTTGTAACCATTAGTAATAGAAACCTAAGAATTGAAAATGAGAAACAAAGGTGATAACAAATGCATTAATAAATATAAAATGGAAATACATAACTGTAATTCATAACTCTTGGTGTTGTACCCATATAAAATACACAAGAAACTACTCAAGCTACAATGAAATACTTCACTTCACGCATTTTGCCCTTCACATATTCAAAATTCTTCATCCAATCATGCTTTATATGAAGACTAAGCAATAAATTTCCATTTAAATGCATCATTTTCCTTTAATTAGATAAACTAGCCGTTCACTAAAGCTTACAAATTCAAATTCGCTAAAATGCATTATATAATGAATGTATATATGCAAACATCATAAACAAGTAACATTTTAACAATTTGAACTATTCAATTATACTTAATAACATTCCAAGGCCAAGTACCACATTGACCATAAAATAAGAATATGCATAAAATTAAACGTTGTATAGATCATCACATTTCCACATTTGATCATCTAAACACGCTTAAAAATGTTAAATAAATATAATAGAACCTATATGAATCAACAAATATCATCACAAATTCACCGTTCAAAGTGTTTCAATAAACTCAAAAAATATGCAAATGGTGAATTTTAAAATATCAAGTTAAGTTCAAGAAATTTGTCTCAAATTGGTAGAGTGATGTTTGGTGATGTAAATGATGTAAAAACTCTATGAAAATCATCCCAATTGACCTCCAATTGATGGATCTAGAAATGAAGAACCCTAACCTTAATCCTCTTTAAAATCGATTTTTGAGGTATTTTTCTTGGATTTCAATCGATTAAAAAGGTTCTATGAGGTCAAATGATGTTTGGTTGATGATTTCTTGCAAAGAAATTGAGGAAAAGTGAGATTTCGTGAAAGTGTGTGAGTGTGAGAAAATACATGAGGCGAAAGAAAAGAAGAAGAAGGGAACAAGCCTGCGTTTTGTTTCTTTTTAAAACCATGCCAAAAAATATGAGCAGAAATCATGGCCTTGAGCCTGAGTTTTCTAGGTCACGTTTTCTGTGGGCTGAGAAAAGGGGACCTAAGGTCGCGTTTTGGACCTTGTGTTTTCAGTGTAATTGTTGCAGAAAGGAAAATGAGACCTCTGAAAACATGGGTTGAAGCCACGTTTTATTGAGCCCGCGTTTTCTTGCTGTAATTTTCTACAGAAATTTATGAACTTTATAAAAATTGCACTCTTTACCCCAATTGTTCAAAATTGTATTCTAGATCACTTTTTTGTCAAGATAATCAATGCATGCATATGTAAATTAATCAAAATATGCATTCTACCTTTCTTTAATAATAAAAACAACAATTACTCAAATCAAGAGGTGAAGTTTCTTGATCGAATTTCGCTTTTTTTACCTTATTTAGTCATCTTAGTTTCTATTTCCCAAACCTTCGAAAGAAAAATAACAAATCAATTTAAACACATAATTTAAATATAAAATCATACCAAATTAACATAAATTGCCAAAACATTGGGTTACCTCCTAATTAGCATTTTTGTTTATAGTCGTTGGTTTAACTATATAACCTCATTTTATAAGAAGGGCTTGTCAATGAATAATCCACTATTAGAGGACATGGTGAATCAATAAATGGTGATTTGATATCAAAAGCCACTTGTTCTAATAATATGAGGGGTGGAAAAGGCTTACCTAACTCAAATGATTCATAGACATTACCTTGAATGTGCGTCACTTGAGTGCTCACCAAAGGAACATCCGCTTGCCTGTTTTGGGTTATAATAACTTTGGAATTTACACGTTTAACACAATCCTCAAGAGCGGTTATATATGAATCATTCATGCTTGTCTCTTGAAATTCAAACTTCATTCTAATGGATTTTTTATATAAGTACAAGTTAAATTCCGAATTATACCTATTTTACTGCAAGTATAGAGGTCAAACTAGTAGTTTAGAGTATACATTGGGTCGATCCCACAAGGAGTAATTTTGCAAGTACTAAGACCTTACTTACTCTATTATTTAGACTAATAATCAACTTAAGCAAGAGAAGTTATAATTATTACTATCTAACTAGTCCTAACTAGATATTTGCAAGGTAACAATGGAGAAAATTCACTAAATACTTGAGTCTAGGGATATAGATTCCACTTATGGAATCAAAGATACAAATAAATAGATTTACTGCTTGTTACAACCCTTGTTTAACTAGGGATTCATCTCCAATATTACTAAATCTCATTGTCATGATGAAATGGCCTAGACTAGACTAGTTTTCCCTATTTCCATGGAGAACAACTAATTCTACTCTTATTTACTTCATGAAATACAAGTTTAATCCACTTAAGTGTATCTCCATTCTCATGAGTCTACTACTTAAGCTCTATTTATGTTGTTTCATCATTATATCCAACTGTCATTGAATAATAACAACTATAAGCTTGTTATTGGTGACCAAGTAATAACAAGTGATAAGTATATGCAAATAAACAATTTAATACAAGATGTAACAAGTGTAAATCATATTCACTTCATATCAAGTGATCAAGCAATAACAAGTGATAAGCATGCACAAATAAACAATTTAACACAAGATGTAACAAAAGTAAATCATATTCACTTCATATCAAGTAGCCATAAGTTTCATCTACTTCTTAGATCTAAAAATTTAGCTACTCATATAAGATATAATAAGAAAGAACATGGCTTCATTGCATGAATACATACTGAATCACAAGTAAAAGATAGATAAAGAAAGCTTAGCCAAAATAATGAAGAAGCTCCCAATGATCTTCAATTTCTTCAACAAAATAAGTGTACAATGAAGTCTCAACTGTTCTCACAAAAGTTCTAGCTAGAGAGAACAAGACAAGATTCACTACTAAGTTCTAATGATAAAATCTGATAATCTCCTCTATGATGTCCTCTACTCTTTATTTTCTAATGATTCTAACATCTCTAATTGTTAAGAGAGTCAAAAAGTGATTTTTTGACAAGACATAAAACTCATTTTCTCTTCCTTTTGGAGTCTGAAGCATATGCAGCCGAAATTCTTGTCTGGAATATAGTTGGAAATTAGTGTGAAAATAGAGCAAGTGGCTGAGTAAGTTGCAAAAATCAAGTTACAATACACGACTAAGAAATATGCAACTATATGTCGCGTTTTCAAGTGTCGCGTATTCATTTGTATGTATTTAGCTTCATTATGAAGGCCAAACCAGATCTTGTGCAAAACATGAAAGTTGTAGTTCTTTGAGTTAGCTTTTCAATGCTTTAAGAATCATCCAATTTTGAGCTCTGTGTACTATAAAATAACCAAAATACCCTTGACTGGTCAATCCCCTATTTCAGTTCTCGACCGTGCAAATGAGCTTCTGTATTTCGACTTTTTTGACAATGAAAATGATTGAACTGGATTTCGATGTCTCATACCAAATGTAGATCTATCTATTAGCTTCAAAATGGTATAAGAATGTCCTCAATCCAAAGCATGTAACTCAAGACATTGCCGAAATACGATAACGTGTCAAAGCTGCCTTTACTTGTATTTCTTCCTTTGAATATTTTGCATTTCATGTCTTCTTTTAACCCCTTCAAATCATCAATAATCATCCAATTGTCTTCTCAATTCATGTCATTTGATGCTTGAATCATAAACCTAAAAAAACATGAAATTTTTACCATTAAAATCCATAGAAATGCAACTTTTGCCACTTAAACCATAAAATACATATTTTTACTAAAACCCTAACTAATTAGCTATAAAACTCATTAAAACATACCAAAAACTAACTAATAAAATACACTAAAAACACATAAAAATACACTTATCAAATTCCTTCACACTTGAACCATTGCTTGTCCTCAAGCAATTAGAAATATAAACCAACAATGATCCAAAACTTTGAAAATAAATAGATGTGCTCAAGTCAAACTTCATTTTCTCAAAACGAGATAAATAACTATTATGTAATCATTCAATTAATCTCAAGTACTCGTATATCGAGTAAAGGAGAGTCAATTATACCATAATTTTAACTTGTTCAAGTCAATTTCTTATCCTTATCTCATTTCACAAACAAGCAATTCATATGGTCAATAAAATGCTTCCTAAACCCATGATCATCTTCTTATTCCACTTAAAGAGGGATTTATTCATATCACTTAGTTAAATATGACTTAAGTTATGAAAGTGCTTTTTGACGTGAAAATTGACATTTTTAGATAAAAATTGCGGGTTACTCAATACTTCACATACTCAAGTTATTTTGCATACTCTTAACTCAAGTGTCGTTTTACGCGAAAGTTGACATTTTTAGATGAAAACTCCCGATTACTAAGTACAAGAACCATTGGAGTAGAATAACTCTTATTCTATTCTTTTTTTCTCTTTTTTGACTTTTCCCTCTTTTTTTCTTTTCTTTTTTTCTACTTTTTTTTTCCTTTTTCCATAGTAAAGATAATTAACATTCCCTCAAAAGCATAATCATGGGAAGAGTATTACATTTATTGACCATATTTATCACTTAACTTATAAAATCAAGTAAAGAGAAGAATTTCATCAAACATGCAAAATATAAGCATAATTTTCTCCACTTTACTAGATATACTTTCCTATAAATGCAAAACTTACAATCACATAATAGCCATTTCCAAGTCAATTGAGAAAGGAAATTATCAAGTCACATATATTTACATCAAAAGTAAGAGAATTTGAGTTACTAATGGTATGGTACTTGTTACCCTTTGGATAAAATCGAAAATTGACACTTTTTTGGGTAATTTTGCAAATTTGGACAAGATTTTAGAAATTTTTTTTACAGAGTTTCCCCTTAAAACTGGACGAAACTCCCTGCTAGCAAAACCAAGATTAACAACATTCAAGTGCAATTTATATTTGAATCATCAAGTCCAAGTAATAAACACAAAAATACTACAATTACCACACATTTCCTCTCTCACATTTAAAATACACATTGTCCTCAATGTATGGGGAAAGGAAAACAACAAAAGATAGAAAGAAGTACTCCTCAATGCGATGGCTGAGATCCAAATCAACCATGAATCACAAACTTTCACCACAAGACATAACATCTACTAACACTGTCCAAAAGATAAAATATAAGAGAAAAAGTGCAAGTTAAACATCTTACAAACAAAGATTAAAAATAAATAAAATTAAGAAACACAAAGAAGAGCCATCCAAAGGTGCAGTTTCAATCATCGTCTTCTTCTTCATCATCGCCGTCATGAGGTGGAGAAATGCCTAGATAATACTCAGTCCACTCCAAATGAGTGTCCATCCATCCCAACCGATATTCGATATCGTCAGGGACGGAGCCAGAAATTTATTTTTGGGGGGGCTGAAGTGTATTAAAATTTTTTTTTGTGACGAAATAAATATATTTAATAAGTAAAATTTAGAATCAATAATTATAAAAATAATAAAAACATATAATTATACATACCCAAAAATTTGTTATTGATTAACACTTGAAGTATTGGTAGTTGTTGCACTCGAATAACGAAGAGGAGGCAATTGCATTCTGCGAGTCTTCATCCGTTGAAAACGCTGTAATATTTGCTCATTTTCAATTGTTGCAAAAATATCCTTCTCGATGTATACAACCAGACAGTCATTCATCCACTCGTCTCCCATTTTGTTGCGCAAATCAGTCTTGACAATATTCATTGCAGAAAATACTCTTTCAACAGAAGCAGTCGCAACTGGTAGAACTAATGCCAACTGGATCAGACGATAAACCAATGGAAAAACTGTATTTTTACCAGTTTTAACCATTTGTTGAGCAAGACTTCCCAAATCTCCAACTAAATACCCATATAATCTCTAATTCAATCTCATAAAATTTTGAATTTATATTTACATTCAAAATTTCTAATTCACATAATTAATTCTTAAAATTTCAAATATAAAACTAACAAAATTTTAAAAACTAAATACAACCTAAAATCTATACAATTTCTAAACTAATTTCTAATTTAAATTTAATATCATTAAATTTTTTAATGTAATCTTTCAAATTCTTAAATTACATTAACATAAACTAAATAAAAATTAATCTTAATCAAATTAATATCAAGATACTCAAAATTCAAAAATAATTTAAACATATAATTAACAAAAATATAAAGATGAATATTGTAATTTAAACCAAAAAACTAACCTAAAAGATTTATGTGAATGGAATGGTGGAGAGTTGGAGTCTTGGAGCCTTGAATTGAAGGCTTGAATCCACATGGCAGCGTCAAAGCAGAATCAGGTATAATGGGACCATGGCGTGTTTAACCACCAGCCTTTTGGCTGGTAGCCACCACCTAAGTGATTTGTTGAGCCTTTGCCTCTCACCAAAAAATGTCACATTTAAGTGATTTATTTCTTAAAAATTCAGACGGGTATGCTGTGTATCTGTATAATCCAGTGGTGATTCAGTCTCCTTCGAATTATCCTGTACTTTCTTAGGTCCGTCCCTCCCCCTTAATATAGAATAAAATAGATTTATCGTTTCCAAAAAAAAAAAAGAGACCATGGCGTGTTTCCTTATCTAATTTGTCCTTTTTTTTTTTCTGACACGATAGAATTTATTCTAAATTTATTCCTACTCTAATATGTATTGGGGGAAGAGGGATATGTAGTAGTTCAAAAAGAATTCAAAAGGAATTTCTAAATTTACTCGTACCCCAATATGTATTAGGGGGAAGAAGGATCTCAAGAAGTAGCTCAAGAAGAATCCAAAGGAATTAAACCATCGCCAAGCCAACACTAGTCCCTAGCACCCACATTGAATCTTCGGGAAAAGCTGAATTTTTCCTGGATTTTTAGAATGATTGCTGGGTTCCTTATCTAACTTGTTTTGGTGTATAAAAGATCTAATAACAGTACCAAGAATGATTGCTACTATCAAAAGATATATAGTACACAAATTAAGTTACCCATTCAGACTCGAGAGACGTGATCACATGACCTGCAGCACCAGATCACGCCTTTTCCTTCCCCCTTCCACTTCATAGTCATATTGCCTTCTTGCGTTTGTTTCTACGCAAAAAATAAAAAGGGCAAGGATACATCACACTTCAAAACAAGAAAAAGGCTTTGCTATCTTATAATGGCAAAGGACAGAGTGACGTAGGATCAACTCTCCTGCTCGCTTGCTTGGCTATTTCCATTGATCCTGTATATTACAACCTAAACTTGGTGGGTAGGCAGTGAAGAATGTGGAAGAATGTTGATTTTCAATTTAAAAAAAAAAAAAGAAAGGTAAAAGAATTCTTTCTATGCAGGTCACTAATATAGGCCCCAAAAGCACAACCTTCTTCAAGCCGAAGTGAAACCAAATATTACAATAATCTGACCCACAAACGATATATTCACCAACCCAAAGCTGCAAAACCACTTTGCTTTGCTTATTTCCCAATTCTACGCAGCAGATGGAGAGCTATGTATCTATACCAATGTGGATGCGGGACCCATCGTTTCGATCCTTTTTCACCAAGTCGGGACTTCTTTGATTCTTGAATGTTGATACCAAGCTTTATCATGTATCAAGACCTACTGGCTTATCAATCCATTCATTCTCAATGGTGATCCTGCCTGAACCCCGTCCAACAATTTTACTTATTGACCCTACTGCTCCTAAGCCTTTGAAACTGCTGCTGCCTTCATTGAGGTTCCAAGACCTCCTAGACTTTCTCAGCTTCGGAGAGTTGACATCGAGTTCAATGCTGTTCTCGGTTTTAACCTTTGCAACAATCAATTGGACAATGCTGCTTCGGCAGAACGGGCAGGCTGGTGGGCTGGGCTGGCCGCCGGAATCCCCTATATATAGGGGGTTTTCCGGCGGCTTGGGGGGGGCTTAAGCCCCCACCAGCCCCCCCTTAAATCCGTGGCTGGATATCGTCCAAGCGAGTAAAAAATTGTTGCCAATTTGATTATTGTGGTGGCGAAGGAGGTGGAGCAGTAGAAAGTTCAGCTTCATCCTCGTCATGATGTGCCTTTTGTTTCCTTTCTCGAGTAGGTTGAGGGATGTTCTCCTTGCCAATACTCATACGCCGAAATGAAGAAACTAATAACTCGGTTGTCAGCGTGACAAATTCGTGGGTTGCACATTGCAAGTTAACATCTTGATGCTTGAACGCCAAAGAAAGAAGACGAGGAAATGCTAACTTGAATGAAGTGGTCCGCCGCCTCACCGTAGATCTTATATAGCTAATGATGATGTTCGGCAATGGAATTCGAGCGTAGAAGAACTCCTGATTATGAAACATATAATCAAGAAAATAGATATCACTCTTTCGGACCTCCCTATGACCAGTCTTTTTGGGTATGACATTGTACGTCATTATATAAATGATGAGACAATGGCAAGGTTCAAGGACACTGGCTACTATTGTCTCTTTCCTTAAAGACCGAAAAGGTTGGTACTCAAGACCAAATCTATTCATGGCATGCGATGGATTCCACTGCCTATTTGGTGTGATGAAACCCTTCTTCAGATCGATCGCTCGACCTTGGTTGCTACATCCAAAAATAGCAACTAGGCATTCCCGTGATAAAACAATGCGTCGTCCTCACATCCATGACTCCAATAACTCGCCACTGTGACGTGCCTTGTTTTCAATGTTGGCATAAAACTCACGCACCAAGTTTGGATAATAGTGAGTCGACAGTGTGAGAATAGGCATCCAACCAAGTTGGTTAAACACTTCTTTAATATAATAGACCACTTCAATTTCCGGACTTACATGCATTTCGAAGAGAAACTCGAAATTAGCATGCGCTTCGTGCCATTCTTGATTCCTAAGACTTGTGAACTTGGCACTATCAAAGACGGCAATATGGGCACTACGAGAGGTGCCCTCCCCTTGTTGTCTCCTTATTGGTTAAGGAGAAGGAGATCTCTCTTCTTCGCTTTCTTCAATATCCTCACTCACCTCCATTTTGTCACTACTAAAAGACGAATAGACAACTTGCTTCCCCCGTGCAATAGTATCTTAAGAAAAGAGATTCAATTATTCACATGTACTAACACATATTGGCTCAAATAACCGTAAATAACCACAATTGGCTCAAATAACCACACATACATATCCCTATGTCATAAGAAATTAAATAAATAGACATCAAAAATCACAATTATGACATATAAGATGTGACCTAGGCAAGTGCCAAAAATTGTCAAAATCACCAATTTATTAAAATAGGTAACATATATGCCCCAATTAACAAAATTAGCACTAATCATGATTATAGCAATCGTTAATTAACGACAATAATGCACAACTAGCTACAAACATGGTTAAGCAAAAATTATCCTAATAATTCACAAAATTCATTAAAATTACTCCCTATACACAATGCACATGCCAAAACATCATCGCTCAACCATTTGTAACCATAATCATCCATCAACAAGGGTTCAATAACAATCTAAGCAACTTTTTCAATTTTTTTCAAATATAGCAATTTACAAATTTAAACAATTAATAATCCATCAATTGTTATAATTTAACATGTAAACATGCTTAGACAATCATAATAAACATATTGGAAACCAAAAACATCCATAATATTCATAAAAAATTCGAAATTAGAAGATGTCAAAAAATTCAGGAAATTGAAAAATATCAACATCTAAAATTCAAAGAATTGATGAAGAAATATACCTCAATCACATAGAAGGATATTTGGAGATGACGACTATGCAAAAAGCCCTATAAAATTCACTCCAATTGACCTCTAATTGAAGAAATTGCAAATTAAGAACCCTAACCCCAAATCTCTTAAAAATCGATTTTTAGTTATTTTTCTTGAATTTCAATTGGTTAGAAAGGCTATAAGATGATCAAAAGGTGTTAGGTTGATGTTTTCTAGCAAGAAAATGAAGTAAAAGTGAAGATTTGTGAATTGGTGTGTGTGTGTGACTTGTGGAAAACGCGACTGTGGGAAGAAGAAGAAGAAGAAGAAGAAGGAAAATGAAAAAGAATAAACGCGTATAGGGTTTAAAACGATGGAAGAAAGCACAACTACACAATACGCGACTACATGTCGCATTTTCCTAATCGCGTTTTCTTCACAATTGTTGCAGGATTGAAAATGTGACTTTGTCAATATGCGACTACATGTTGCGTATTGTAGTCGCATTTTCTTGTATGATTTTACAGACATGAATAAGCGACTTTAGAGAAAACGCGACTTTGAGCCACGTATTTCAAGTCACATTTTATGCAAGAAATGCGCAGAAACGAATACGCAGTTAATGGCATACACAACATATAGTCGCATTTTTCTGATTCGTGCATATTATTCTGCAATTTTTGCAGAAATGTCAAGTTTCCAAAATTATGCATTCAACCCCAAATACTTCCAATGCAGTCTAGATTATTCTTTTGCCAAATTTATCTTCGCATGCACATGTAAAATGATCGAAACACTTATTTTATCCGTTTTAACGGATCGAGAGCACCTTTAACGCAAATTGAGGGATTGAATTTCTCGATCAAACTTCACCTTTTCCATCTCAAATGGTCACCTTTGCTTTCTTCGGCTGAACCTATAATACAAAAACAACAAACTAACTTAACTACATGTTTTAAATACAAAATCATACTAAATTAACATATGTAACATAAACATTAGGTTGCTTCCCAATTAGCGCTTTTATTTATAGTCGTTGGTTCAACTCAAAAGATTTTGCTTTTTTTAGGACATTGGGAAGTCATTTTCTCCCCACGGGTCAAAACTCTCGAGCCATTCCACTATGTGATGAGCCATGCATTTATCTTCATCATCCAACTTCCTCAAATGCCAAGGAGGAGTATTAGACTTGTCATATAAAGGTTCAACTGCATCTTGAAGTAGAATTTGCTCGCCCTTTTCGAGTTGGCTCAACTTTTCACCTATTCTTTCATGGAATGGTGAACTTATTAAGCCAACTTCAGTCCTTAACCTTGCTTCCCTTGCTCTTATACCATAAAAATTAGTATCAAGAAAATTTATAAATTTGACTTCTTCATTCATTTCCTGGTTCAGCCTTTCATTACGTGGCATATTAGAAACAAGACCAATAGGCTCTATACTTCCATCTTTATTGATCAAATTAAATTCCAATTCCTCACCATTAACCCTAAATATAAGCTTACCTTTTTCTACATCAATTATAGTTCGTGCAATGGCTAAAAATGGTCTTCCTAGAATAATTGGCATTTTCACATCCTCCTCCATATCTAAGACAATCAAATCTGCAGGTATAATATATTGCCTTACACTTACGAGTACATTTTCTTAAATACCAATTGGATATGTAATTGACCGATCCGCCAACTACAATGTAATATTGGTAGCTTTCAACTCTTGAAGTTCCAACCTTCGGGCAACAGATAATTGCATAAGGGACACACTTGCACCTAAATCACATATTAGAAAAATGTAACTGACCATTAGTGCAAGATACAGAAAAGCTTCTAGGATCTTTCAATTTATGAGGGAGTTTGTTCGTAATCAATGCACTACATTCTTTCATTAACATTAACATTTCATTATTCATAATTTATCTCTTCTTTGACATGATATCTTTCAAGAAACGAGCATAAGAAGAAATATGTGTAATAGCATCAATGAAAAGAATATTAATGTGCAATTGTTTAAAAATTTTGAAAAACTTGTCAAACTCCCGATCCTTTCCAGTTTTCTTCAACCTGTGAGGAAAAGGAATCGCATTAGAATTTAAATTAGGAGGAGGTACATGAATATCAATGACAACATGATCATTTTGGCTTTCTCTCTTTCCTTCAATTGCTTGCTCCTTATCTTTTTCACTACTTGAATTGCCAAAGTTAGGTCCCTCAACCACTTTACCACTTTTAAGAGTGATAGCATTAACATGCTCTCTCGAGTTGACTTCAGTTTTATTCAACAATTCTCCAGGGTTTCTATTGTTGATTGAATTGACAATTTAACCAATTTGAATCTTCATATTTCTATACATCCAGTTAATTGTTCCAACCGCCCCTCAATTCATTCAAATTTCTCTGAAGTATCCTTCGCTAACTTCTCTACCGCTATCTCCCAATCCGGTTTAATATTCGCCTGAGGTTGCCTTGATTGGAATCCAGGCGGATTGGTTGGCCTTTGAGAGTTGCCTTGCTCTTTTCACCCAAATTTTGGATGATTTCTCCAACTCGGATTGTATGTATTTGAGTATAGGTTGTTTTGAACATTGCTATTATAATTATTGATAAATTAAACCTGCTCAAGATCAACACACTATTATTATCATGTTCTCCTCCACATAAAGAACAACTAGTAACATATACATTAGAAGAAGAACTTGATATCCGATTTGTTTATTTAACATCTTCATCATATTACTCATTTGAGCACTAAGCATGTTTATGGTATCCATTTTAATCATACCTGCTTGGTGTCTTGGATTACCTCTTTCATTGGCCCATTGATAATTATTGACCACCATTTCTTTAATTAAACTTTGAGTTTTTTGGGGTGATTTTGCCATCAAGACTCCACCTGTAGCTGCATCAATGGTCATTTTAGTAGAAAAGGATAAACCTCTAAAATGGTCAATCAACAATAGAAACCCTGGAGAAATATTTAGCGAATCGGAAAGTCCATGGTATGGATATTTCTGAAACAAACCTCTAAAACTTTCCCATACTTCATATAATAATTCACCATCCAATTGACTAAAATTAGTAATATCCATTTTAAACTTAGCCATTTTGCCCGGTGAAAAATACTTATTCAAAAATGTTCTAGACAAATTATCCCAAGTGGTGAAAGTATTAGGGGGCATGAGAATGTAGCTAAATTTTAGTCTTACCCCTTAATGAAAATGGAAACAATCTTAGCCTTATTGCATCCTCACTAACTTCATTCATTTTAATAGTGTCGCAAATCTCCAAAAATGTGGCTAAATATGCGTTAGGATCCTCTATGGCATTATCTCCAAATTGAGATTATTGCACCATTTGGATTAATAATGGTTTAATTTCAAAATTTTTAGCGTTTACAGTCGGCCGTGCTATACTTGTTTGAGATCCTTGGGTTTCCGATAGAGCAAAATTCCTAAGAGCTCGCCTATTTGCTTCGTTTTCTGTCATTTCTTCTTCAAAAGGTGGTTCTATCGTGATTCCCTCTATTTGTTGTCGAACCTCTTCTTCTTGTTGTTGTGGTGTATGTCTTCTTTGTCTATATAGTGTCCTTTCAATTTCCAGATCAAAAGGTGCGACTACCCAGAAAACCGAGTACATATACTAAAAAAAAAATAAAAGAAATTATGTAGTAATTATTTCACAAAAACTAATAAAAATTCTAACTTAACTAGAAACAAAGTTTAACTAACTAATATAGAAAATGTCTAAATTAATCAAACTTATTAGACCCTAATATTACTGCTCTCCGGCAACGGCGCCAAAAACTTGATGGATTTTTGATATAAGTACAAGTTTAATTCCGAATTACACTCGTTTTAATGCAAGCATACAGGTCCAGCTAGTAGTTTAGGGTGTACCCCCTTACTTACTCTATTATTTAGACTAATAATCAACTTAAGCAAGAGAAGTTATAATTATTACTATCTAACTAATCCTAACTGGATATTTGCAAGGTAATAATGGAGAAAATTCACTAAATACTTGAGTCTAGGGACATAGATTCCACTTATGGCATCAAAGATACAAATAAATAGATTTACCTCTTATTACAACTCTTATTTAACTAGGGATTCATTTCCAATATTACCAAATCTCATTCTCATGATGAAATGGCCTAAATTAGACTAGTTTTCCCTATTCCCATGGTGAATAAATAAGTCTACTCTTGTTTACTTCATGAAATGTAAGTTGAATCTACTTAAGTGTATTTCTAATCTCATGAGTCTACAACTTAAACTCTATTTATGTTGTTCCATCATTATATCCAACTTTCATTGAATAATAATAACTGTAAGCTTGTTATTGGTGATCAAGTAATAACAAGTGATAAGCATACACAAATAAACAAGTTAATACAAGATGTAATAAGTATAAATCACATTCACTTCATATCAAGTAGTCATAAGGTTCATCTACTCCCTAGATCTAGAAATTTGGCTACTCATATAAGATATAACAAGAAAGAACATGGTTTCATTGTATGAACACATATTGAATCACAAGTAAAAAATAGATAAAGAAAGTTTAGCCAAAATAATGAAGAAGCTTCTAATGATCCTCAATTTCTTCAACAAAATGAGTGTACAATGAAGTCTCCAATTGTTCCCACAAAAGTTCTAATTAGAGAGAACAAGACTAGACTCACTACTAAGTTCTAATGATAAAATATGATAATCTGCTCTATAATATCCTCTACTCTTTCTTTTCTAATGATTCTAACATCTCTAATTGTTAAGAGAGTCAAAAAGTGATTTTTGGATAAGACATAAAACTTCTCTTCTCTTCCTTTGGAGTCTGAAGCATATGCATCCCAAATTCTTTTTTGAAATATAGCTGAAAATTAGTGTGAAAATAGAGCAAGTAACTAAGTAAATTGCAGAAATTAGGCTACAATATGCGATTAAGAAATATGTGACTACATGTCGCATTTTCAAATGTCACGTATTCACTTCTGTGTATTTAGCTTCATTTCAACTGTTATTTTCTCCATGATGAAGGTCGAACTAGATCTTGTGCAAGAAAGTTGTATCCCTTTGAGTTAGATTTCCAATGCTTCAAGAATCATCCAATTTGGAGTTCTGTGAACTGAGAAATGACCAAAATAGTCTCGACTGATCAATCCTCTATTTCAGCTCTCGACCGTGCAAATGAGCTTCTGTATTTTAACTTTTTGACAATGAAAAGGACTGAACTGGATTTCAATGTCTTCATATCAAATATAGATCTATCTCTTAGTTTCAACATGGTTAAGAACATGAGCTAACATGGCAAACATCCTCAATCACACAGAGTTCCATGCAAGACAATGTCACGTTGACAACATTTCCAGGTAAAAGAACATGAACAAAAATGTTAGATTGTCATCAACCAAGGATCAAAGGCAGCATAGGCAACCTAAATGAATATAACTATACACAACCAGAATCGATGTGAAAATGTCAACTATAACAACTTTATTGGTGAAATCTTGACTTATAATTGCATCTGTTATATACGCAAAACTAAGGCAGCTTAGTTATGAGAAAGACACGTAGGGAAAGAAAGAACGTTAGCATAATTAGAAGCAAAAGTTATAAACAAACAATCCAGGTAAGCCAAATATTAACATCATCAATATCCCAATCTATCTCTTTCCATCTCAAGCTCTCTCAAATCTCTAACCAAAAGTGTTCATCACTTGCTCGTTCATCCTGAACTTCAAAAGTTCTATCATTAGTTAGGTTATCTCATTATCATTGTTTCATAATCACAAGACAAGAATCTCAAACCAGTAATTGAAGAAAAAATAAATCAGAATACCATTGTTTCATTAATTAGCAAAGGAAAGGTAGCAATTTTTAAGATCAAGTTAGCAAAATAATGCAATTCTTATATAGATGGCACGTGTACAGCTGCAGAGCTACCCTTTAGTATATTATTAGAGTAAAGAAGGATCACAATTTATCTTTTAATCTTTCTCTGAATGATCAATATTTACACATCCAAACTATGGTGGTTGGTTCTATGGCTAATGTATAAGCAACATTCTTATAACAAAAACTACAAACAAATGCGAGTCAAATGGCCTGGGATTGGAATAATAACGGAATTCAAGTTTTTTTTTTTTGCCAGAATTCAAGTTAATAGAACACAACAATGTAAAAGAATTTCATTTAGGAATCCATCTTCCTCATTCCTTGTACTCCAACAATAAATTTATGACTTCCCATCAAAATTATTCAGGATATATAGTTACTAGTTGACATCAAGAAGTCCAATCAATGATAGCGCATGCTCATAGAAATAAAGGCCATGATGCAAGCATCTAGACATTTTACATGGGATGATAAATCAACCAAGCAATTAATTAATATTTAAATTAATGCCACAAGTATACCATTACACTTTCAGAAGAAAGCAGTAAAATACAAATATTTGTGCACAAGGTATAGTGCGTCATTGATAAGAAAGTACTCTCAAATCGGTGAGGCCAATAATGAAGAATCCGTGTACAAGGGATGCCCACAATGCGTAATGCTGAGAAGACTATCTCCGGTGGTCGTCTTCGACTGCAGTGATTGGATTTACTGGATTTGAGCCAATTTCGATGTCAACCACGAAAAGAAACCTTACAATTTCACTCATAACATGCATAAATGAGAGTAGGTGTTCAATGGTGGGAAAAGGCGGAGGAGGAAGATCAGTAAGAGGGGAGACGAGGAGTCGGCAATAGGAGTATAGGTGGAGGCAAAGGAGTGAGTATGGGAGGAGGTGGAGGAGAAAGAGGCTGGGAAGTGGATGGCTTACATTTTTTTCATTTCATTTTTCATTGATCATATAGAGATCCGTTTCACTAATTTAATTCATCTAGGATCCACGTACTAATCCCATTATGGGGTGAAATTGTGGAATTAGAATTGTAATTCTTAGGTCTTATTAAAGGATTTGAATTTGTAAGGTGCCCCATTCCAATTCTAAGTCTCCAATTCTTTCACGACTTGTAATTAATGTAAGGTGCACCATTTAGTTGGGCTAGTTACCTAGTTTGCCCGTCATCTTATAAGCAAGAATCCAATCATGCCAGTATGACTAAGGTTAATATGAATAGAATTGGAGATGATTTCGAAAGTAAGTTGAAGTTAAGTTAATAACTAGCATTGTGAGATCCGTGTCACATAGGACAAAAGGAAAGGATGAATAGTTTGGATTTGAACTCATGACTCCGCTCAAGGGTCATTAGACCAGTCCAAATCTCACATTAGAGCAAATTTCACATGGTCAAGTCGTTTGTTGGGGAATAATATTAAAGATGCTTTTGATGCTATGGAAAGAGCATCAACTAAAGGTTTGGGGGAATGATATTAAGATACTTCTGATGCTATGGAAAGAATATTGAGAAGAATCCAGCTTCAGAATTTTTCAGGAATTTAGTTCAATTCATTTCAGACAGCTGATAGATTTTTGAGGCTACAATTTACACTTTAAATGCATAGTTGTGATGTAGTAATTAGTACTTTCGATTTTCAATTTCATTCGTTGCTTCATTTTTTTGGGGGGGGGGGGGGTTTAGATATTGTATAGGACACTTGGTAGACTTCTTTCTTTTTCTCTTCCCAATAAATATGTTGTAATTTAATTATGCTTTATAGAAGAGTGCGGAAGGAAATAGAATATGAATCTCTAATTGAGAAAAGTTGGAAGAGTCTTGGAAAGATTTAGTATTTTTTTGTTAATTTCTTTTTTTTTTTTTTTTGAGATCTTTAAATTTATGGTCCTATACTCTCATTGAATTTTCTTTTTGGAGGATATAATTAAAGTTATTGGCTGTCTAAGTCGCGTTGCCATCAATATAGTTAGTGGTGAAAATTAAGGCAGTTCGGAAGAGAGATTGGAAGGCGCAAAAAGATGGTAGACATTTGATTCCAAACGCACTCACAAAGTAACGCACTCACAAAGTAATTGACTATATTGAGGTGGAAACGTGTAAAGGTTTGGAATCAAGTGACACTATTTGACTGTTTTCCTTTTGTCTTTCCAATATTTATCCACTTGGAAATTTCTTGTTTTCATACTTTGTCCCAGCATAAGAAAAGGATGCTAACAGCAAGTGATGTCCAAAAATGAAAGAAAAGAAAAAGAAAAAGTTAGTTGTAGTAGGATTCAAAATATAAATTAATCCACATTGTCTTTTTATTAGTACTATAAAGAATGTTCCAACAATCGCTTGAGTTGGCCAAAATAATAGCATTAATGTCATATTTTCTTGTCAACTAGGATTCGAATTTCTTCTGAGATATTTGTCCGTTGTACAGGATTTATCTAATACGTCTTATCCCTCCATGTGCTTGGCGAGTTATTGCAAGAGGTGGAGTTTATCCAATGCGTATTCTCGAACAGCGATTGGGATGGATCCTTGTCAAAAAAAAAAAAAGTTCAGGCAGTTATGAGTTACATGCAATTTCTTATTAAAAAATCATATGATATACAGAATCCTAAATTGAAACGCAGCAAGTGATAACATATAGTTTGGTGCAATCTATTGGAAAGAATAATTCTATTGGAAACCAGAATGATTTACATGTTTTAGTTGGTGCAATCTCTAAATTAATCTTGTGCTTGATCCTAAAATTACGGGCTAAAGGTGCTTTCAATCTGGCTTTAATCGACCCCATTCTCCTACTTTGCCAAATTTTGTCTCCGCAATCAAGGAATCCAGCCCAAGTTGATGATGAAGTTGCTGCTCAGTTGTGGGCTCTAACACTGCTGACATTTGACCTTTTGACTAACTTTGCCAAAGATCCATTCCTTTACAAAAAGAGAGAGAAGAAACATCGTCAATCCTCCAACTTACTTGACGTGTAACAATTTTATGTGAAATTTAAAATAAAATTGAATGTTTCAGACTACAGCAACCAAAAAAAAAAAAAAAATGTTTCAGACTACTTTCAAATCCTTCCATATAATGCATCAGAACGAAAGTTTAAGCCAATTCTTTTTGCCAAAACAACAATAAACTGAAAATTTGTAAGCTTCTTCTATGGGTGGAAACCCAAAAAAGGCAAAAAGAAAAGGAAAAGAAGTTGAGTTCTACTGGCATATAATGACAGGAAGGCTATTTCAAACAAAATATATTTCATCTGTTCTGTACGTTAAAACTTTACCATTCAGGGGTCCATGATGTCCCAATTCCTTTTCTTCGGTTTTTCAAGTCCAAATTCTCTCTCTGTGGTATGGTTTTGGGCAATGGACCAAAATAATCTTTTTGTTTTTGCTAAAAACAAATTTAATCCCTTTCACTAGAAAATGATCCAATGTCGTCGCTCCCTTATCATTTCGACAAAACTAAATTGAACATTCACTTAATCACAATGGGCCTTCTAGTATTGTACCCAACTAAATATTTTGCAATTTTCACCATTTATGGTAAAATAAATTCCCTTATAATATTTTTTATTTTAAGGTAATCGTTGAATAACTTTTTAGAGGTGCTAAAAACTTGCCTAATTTCGTGCATTATAATAACATTTAAAATTTTAATGTTGCTGTGGAAATCCATTATTTGACAATAGAAAAAACAATGTGATGTTTAGGCACCAGTCTGAAAGAAATTCATGTTTCCAATATTATTTACAGTAATTGAATTATAGTTCATCTATTTAGTGATTTACTTAAGTTTGGATTTTTTTTATGCCCCATGGTTAATATATTAGAATTTTGTTTTAATATTAATTAGATAATATTAATATTATCTATTTAGCGATTTACTTAAGTTTGGATTTTTTTTTATGGACCATGATATTGGGATGCTTATAATTGCCTCCAAATCCTGCATTAATGTCTGCGCTCTCCTTTACCTATCCTAGCATTAGTTAATATAGTAATATGGTCATAGAATTTCAAGGACCATAGTGATTAATTTTCTAAATACTAGGGGCTAAATTTTTATTTTTTGCGTGAAATAAAAAAAAAAATCATTTTAACCCGCATCCTAATTATTGAGCACCAAAATTGCAACTCTTCCTTTCTGAATTCAAAGACTAGTCCATTTTTCCATGTGAAACGCTAAAGGAGTAAAAAGTCGTTTTAGATGGCTATCTTTTCCTTGCACACCCTAATCCTATTACAAGCTTACAACAAATTCAAAGAAGCCTTTGTCGTAGGCGGAGTCGAGGACCCATCTTAAAGTCATAATCCATCTTTTTATATAAACAATTCAAAAGTGAATTAAAGAATGATTAAAGGTAAAGGGTTGCTTCTCAATCATAGCATGCAGTACTGATTGGCACTTGAGGGGTCCAGGCATTGTCAAGCTTTATCATATCAATCTAACTTACCATTTTGAGAAGAAAAAAAATATAAAACAAATATGACAAAGAAATTCAAATTAATTCGTATGATGTTTTACTAGTCATCTAAGTCTGCGATTTGAGTCACCGATGAACAGGTGAAAAGAATAAAAGGTAAAAGGTAAAATAAAAAGCAAAATAAAAAGGTAAAACAATTATTAAATATTCAATAAGACTAAGACTTTCTGGCTCGTGTCCACAAGGTATTTGTGTCCAAAAATATCTGTGCACAATTTTTGGTTCCAAGTGTGATAAGTGACGCGTGTTTGCTAGGGACAAGCTGAGAGTCTGAGACCCCTTACGAGGAAATGGATGTCTTTTGACTGTGATTTATCTTGAAATTATGAGAAATAAAAAGCTACAGCTTTTTCAGATATTCTACGATTGCAACAGCAAAGGCTCTCCACCACATGCAGATTTCCATATCTAGAAAATGGTGGATTATTGTGTGCTAATTATGAGTGTGTTTGGCTAGTATAATATTTGGAATAACTTTTTGAAAAAAGTATTATAATATTTTTTTTGATGTGATATATTTAAGATAAAAAGATAATTGAAAAATATGTTAATGATGTAAATAGGGAAAATGACATGTTTCATCCCTCACATTTCGCAAAAATATTCTTTTCGTCCCTCACTTTTAAAATGAAGCAAATTCGTCCCTGACATTTAAAAATTAAAACTATTACATCCCTAAACCTAATTTTCAATCTGAATCAAACCATCCAATAACCCAGTAATAAATTTCGAAAATAGAATTGATAGATCATTCAGTCAACTTCATCATATTCACATGACATTTATTAAACCAAAAAAATAAAAATTATAACATAAAAGGCCATTCTTTGTCTTGGAATCGTAGAGTTTTTTTTTTTTGGTAAATCTTTTCATGCACCGTTAGTATATCCGCTTGCGAATCTAGATGTGTATCATAAATATAAAATTTGGTGTTTAAATTTAAATTAAAATGATATAGCGGTACATAAAACTGTCAGTGTATACAATGATAATGTAGAAAAAATTAATCTTTCTTTTTTATGTTATAATTTTTTATTTTTTTTCTTTTAAGGTTCATTAAATTTCACATGAATATCAAGTTGAGTTAACCAAGTGATCTACCAATTATACACCCAAAATTTGTAATTAGGTTGATTGGTGGTTTGATTTAGATTGAAATTTGGGTTCAGGCATGTAATAATTTCAGTTTTTAAATGTCAAGGACGAAATTGTTTCATTTTAAAAGTGAGGGACGAAAAGAATATTTTTATGAAATGTGAAAGATGAAACCGATCATTTTCCCAATATATAAATTTGTACAAAAAATGTACTATCCTAAATAGGGCTGCAAATTAGCCGAATCGAGTCGAATTTTGACTTAATCGAATCGAGTCTCGATTTAGTTTTTATAAACTCGAGGTCGATCTCCGAGCTGTTATTGTAAAATTTGAGTTCGAGCTCGAGCTTTAAAAAAATAAAAAATAATTATTTTATTTTTGAAAAAATAAATAAAATAATATTTTTTCTTAATAAATAATAAAATATTATGAATATATATGTAATTTTATCATTAAAATGAATATATATATATATATATATATAATCGTACCGATTCGCAAACTAATGAATTTAGTGTCTTTGAACTTGAATTCGAGTTCAAATTTAATTTGGTTAGTTCGAATTCGATGTTGCTTGAACTCGAGTCGAACTTTAACTCAAACAGCTAGCGATCGAGCGATTCGATTCATTTGCATCTAATCTGAAGAAGGCTGAAACAATTGTTTGGAGCTCAATTAGCTTGAACTAATTCGAAGAAGCCTGAGGCAACTGTTTGGATTGATTCTGGTGTATCCACGCACAACTCGCAATCGCATGAAATTTGTGAGCACGAAACTTCCACAAGAGTGGGGTTTGTTACGAATTTTATCGCTTTGAGGGACCTAAGCTTTACTATAAATTTGATAGGCAGTAGTCTATTTCCAATTGTTGTCATTTGTGCACTTGACTACTTGTAGGGCAGCCCACTAATTTGTGTGCTCGCTTTGAGGGACACAATTGCATGAAATTCGTGAGCACGAAACTTCCGCTAACGCTTCCCGTCCTGGGAGTAGGGACCTAAGCTTTACTATAAATTTGTTAGGAAGTAGTCAATTTCAAATTGTTATCTTCTGTGTACTTTGACTACTAGTAGGGCAGCCCATTAATTTTGTCGAAGAATTATTGTCCTTTCTGTTATCTATGTTCGGACAGGTAAATGAATTGGGTGGATGTTCGGTTCTATTTTTTTTTTATCGGTTTAACCAGTCAGTTCGTCGGTTCAATGATTTTTTTTAATTTTGTTAATAATAAAAAATAGCTAATAATGAGGAAGTATGAAATAAATGCAAAAACCCTGAATTCTGAAATATCTTTTACACAATGTCTAGCAATTTTCAATGCATCAACCAAAGAAATGAAAATGTTTTTCGTTTAGCAATATTAAGGATCAAAACAAATATAAATTTATCTACCCAATATCTCAAATTAATGGAAAAAGAAGATTCTGACTTTCCCAAGTCAAGAACAAATCAAATAAGGCTTGTAAAATCAACTCCAATAATGAAAAATAACAAAAAAGAAGGAAAAGTAGAACAACCATGTACTGAAGATATATGCGTCCTTTATAATTGATATTTATATTGCCCATTATCATCTTCTTCACAACCAATTGGCCTTCTATGATAAAATAAAAAAATAAAAAAATAAAAAAAAAGTTTGTAATGTACATCTTTACTAACTTTATCATCATTTTCACCGCCTAAATAATAAAATTAAAAAAAAATGATAAAAGGGCAAAAATGAGGAGTAGGAGAAGAAACTAGAAGGACGGCTAAGGTAGTTGGAAATGTGCAAAGGCACCAGTGTATTGGACTGTTTTCCCTATTGTCTTTTCGATACGTATTTTATCCCCACCCCCACATCAGAAAAGATGTTAATGTTGTAGGAGAAAAGAAAACGCGTATATGACAATAATGTTGTAGGAGTAGTCCTCAGTCACCAAACTTCTGTTTGCAACAAAACATTTGTTTCCAAATCATTGCATTCTATCCTTGCAACATTTTATTGCCGACACTCCTTGTACCACAAAAACAAAGCAATGGCAATAGCTGAATCGTTGATTCCAAAGATAATAGATGAGTTGGGTGAAGTTGCCAAAAAGCAGCTCGAGAAGAGGGTTAACCTGGTGCTGGGGGTTGAAGAGGGGGTAGCAAATATCAAAGATATGTTGGAAACGATTCAAAATGTGCTGCATGATGCAGAGAGACGAGGGCTGAAGGAGGAACCTGTGGGAAAGTGGCTAGAAAAGCTTGAGGACATAACGTGTGAGATGGATGATGTGCTGGACGAATGGAACGTCAAGATTCAGAAACCAGAATTCGAGGAACCAGAATCTGAGGAACCAACATTGTGGAGCAAGGTTTGTTCCTTTATCCTATCCCTTTGTTTATGTCTCAAACAGCTTCCTGACCGTCTTGATATAGCTCAGAAAATAAACAAAATAAATGGACGGCTAGAATTAACTTTGAAAGAGGCAGATAAATTCAAGTTTATTACAAGTGGGGGGATTCCTGATTCTCATGATTTTCAACGAGGTATGACTACCTCAATCATAGACGAATCAAAGATCTGTGGTCGAGATTCTGATAAGGTTGCTTTACTTGACCAAGTTTTGTCTAAGAGCAGTAGTCAAGGAAGAAAGGGGGTTCAAGTTATCTCTGTAGTAGGGGCCGGGGGTAGTGGAAAGACCACGCTTGCCCAGCTGCTCTTCAATAACGATGAAGTGCAGAGGCACTTTGAACCTAGAAATTGGATCTGCATATCGGATCCTTTCGACCAGAAAAGGGTCGCGAAAGCTATCCTTGAGAATGCTGGAAAAAGTTCTCAAGAATCAGAGTTGGATCCATTGATCCAACGTATAAAAGAAACTTTTTCTGGTAAGAGATTCCTGCTTGTCCTAGATGATGTCTGGACAGAGGATGACTCAAAGTGGGAACCTTTCCAAAACTCTCTCAAGGATGGGGCTCCTGGAAGTGTAATCTTGGTGACAACAAGGAGTCATAGAGTGGCCGCAGTGGTGGGAACAACTCATACTCACCAGATGGCCGTGATGTCCGACTCTGATTGTTGGCTAATAATGCAAAGGATAGCATTTGCCAACAAATCTGGGAACTTGTGCAAGAAGGTGGAAAGAATTGGGCAGAAAATTGCAGAAAAGTGCAAAGGGTTGCCACTTGCTGCAAAGACTATGGGAAGCTTGTTACGGTTCAAAGATACCGTACAACAATGGCAGAATGTTTTGGACAGTGAGATATGGGAATTGGAGGAAGAGTTGTCCCAGGAGCAGAAACTTTTCCCTCATTTGTATTTAAGCTATAACGAGTTGTCCCCGGAGCAGAAACGTTGCTTCTCATATTGTGCTGTCTTTCCCAAAGATCATGAGATATATGTAGAAGAGCTTATTTGGCTGTGGATGGCACAAGGTTATGTTCGCCCAAGACGGAGAGGTGAGAACTTGGAGCTGGTGGGCCTTGAGTACTTCAACAGTTTGGCAATGCGTTCCTTTTTTCAAGAATTAAAAAAAGTTGAGGCGTACTATGGGTTAACTGAATATATGAAGTGCAAGATGCATGACATAGTGCATGATTTTGCACAATTTCTCACAAAAAATGAATGTCATGCACTTGATGGAACTGGAAGAAATTCATCTAGTGAAAGACCACGTCATCTAACAATTTTGGAAGAAGGCACTGAGGAGGAGATGTTTAGTTCTCGAGTCGTTGATTTTGGAAGGCTCAGGAGCTTTTTAACTTTTTCTAAAATTGGAATTCCCCAAAATTTATTCTGCAGTTTGAAGTGCGTGAGGACTCTGACTTTAAGTCGTTGTGAGCTAGCTGAAATCCCAGCCGAGATCGGAAGGTTGATTCATCTTCGGCACTTGGACTTAAGTCATAATCCTTTCAAGGAACTGCCAGAAGCTATGTGTGATCTATATTATCTGGAAATTTTGTGTATCGGTCTTTGTGAAAAGCTTTCGTGCCTTCCCGAAAGGATTGAAGGCCTTGTACACTTGAGGCACCTTGACAATCAATATACCAATGAATTACGTCAAATTCCACAAGGACTCGGGAAGCTGACATCACTTTGTTGTTTGACTCGGTTCATCGCCAGGAGCAACTCTGATGATTTGGCAATTTTGAAGGACCTGAACCAACTGGAATCGTTGCGCGTTGAAATTGAAGGAGAAGTAGATTTTGGGAGTGCAAAACTTGGCAAGAAAATCAACATGCGTGAAATGTTTTTGTTCTTTAGCGATGAGACCCACTTTATAGAAACTCCAAGTTGCATTGAAAGCATGGAACCACCTCCAAACTTGGAAGGACTTCAGCTACATGGCTATCCAGGAGCCCAGTTACCAAGTTGGCTTGTGACGAAATCTCACCCTAATAACTTGACGAAGCTAGTTATTGCTAGGCCCCACAACATCTCATCCTTGCTTGCCTTGCGAAAGCTATCATCCCTAGAAGAGCTCAAGCTCGTGGCAGCGGATGAGCTAGAATGTTTGGGTAAGAAATTCTTCGGAGTTACAAAAGCACTACATGAGAATAGTCGTGATGCACTTGATACATTGTCAAACTCCGAGTCATCATTTCCAAATTTGAGAAAACTACATTTTGGTAAGTTCCAAAATTGGACAAATTGGGAAGACTTAAGTGAAGATGATGAAGAAGTTGTTGTCTCTATCATGCCATGTCTGGAGGAGCTAAAAATTTGGTATTGTAGAAAGCTCGAGACTCTGCCACATCGCATCCTCAAAAGGATATCATCTCTCAAAAAATTGGATATTCGAGATTGTGACAAGTTGAGCGATCGTTACTCTGACAAAACAGGGGATGACTGGAAAAAGATATCACACATTTCTCAAGTTCACATATCCAATTTTTGGTATTAATCTACTCAGGTATGGTTACTCACACATTTTTTTTGTGTATCTATCATCTTTGATGTCAAATAATTACTATGTATAGAATTACAACAAACAAAGGCCTGATTTTGTTTACAACAAACAAATAATTACTACTTGTAGAATATGGCATGTGCTTAATAATAAATAATGTTAACAGAGCCATATGTATAATGAAAATATGAAATATTCACAAATAGTTTAGAATGGTTTTTTTTTATTGAGAAGATGCAAGTCATTAACTAGTAAATACAACACTAAATTTCTAATAATATCTATCTGTAAACTCTTGAGTTTGGAATTCCATTTATGTCTTATCTTTTTATCCTTTTTTTTTTTTGCTTTTGTCCTTTGTTTTCCAGATAATACTCATTGATGGCTCAAAATGAAGCTACAACAGAAGGCATTGGGGGATCAACCTCTACGTCAACTTTTCACTTGGGTTCATGTAAAATTTCAAATAATTGTAAATATGGTTGAAGAGGCACATCCACTTGCTTTGTTCAAAATCATTTGTTGAAAGCATATGTAGCCTTACAAATTTCCAGATTGAATTTCAAGTGGTTACACAACCGGTCTTTATTTCTTCAAATTATTATTGTCCTATTGTATGTAAGTTTCTGTATATTTAATAAAAAAGAAAGTTTGTACATGTATTATTAAAAATCTATTATTAGCGCATCTATTTTATGGTATTATTCTAAGGAGTTTTTTGCTAAAATAATTAAGTTCAAAAAAAATATTCCTATGATAACTCAATTTGGAAATATTTGCCCTTTCTAATATATTTGATGCCACATGGACTTTCAATGCAAGTTTTTGAATGTAAATATCTACTCCTACGTTTACTAGATATCCTATCTTTGTTCTTTACTCTCTTCTTTATTTTTCTGGCATTACAAGATATATTTTATTATATGAAGTGCACCAAATGTACTTCGTACAATAATAATTCCAAGCTTCAGTGTTTCCAATTAGTGTTCTCTTTACAAGAATTTCAATAGTACAAATCATTTGCATTTGTTTTACTATTGATAGAAGAAAAATAATTTTTTTCAAGCAAAAAAGAGTTTAAATTTGGGATACATGTTACTCATATTTTATCATTAATACTGGTACGTATTATTATATGATCATACAAATTACTTGAAGTAGGGTGGTTTTGTTTTTGTCTAATTTAATGCGTCCATTGATCAAGCATTTTAGACACGATTTTCAATTTTTTTTCAAATATGTCTCCACAAAAATCCCATAATTTTTCCTCCTTTTTTAGTTGACTTCTTCCTTTCTTTCCTCATTTCTTAGTAAGATATCCTTGTACAATTAATTTTTTTCCAATTGGCTTTTGTGATAGATTCTTATAGGTGATGTGTTCGACATTAATTTTAAGAAGATAATAGTTATTTATTCACTTATTGGACTAATTTAGAGAAAGAAAAGTATTGTTAATAAAAAAATTGGAAGCTTTTTTGTGATAGGGAGGAAAAAGAAAAGTTTGAAAAGCCTTATCTGGACTAAATAGATTATGATGGGAATATGATTTAAAAGTATATCATTATGGGAATATTTTTCGAAGACAAATTTGAAAACAAACTCTTGTTCTAAAAATAACATAAATTCAATTTGAAATTCAAATAATATACATGCAACATACATCCAAAACTATTAATAATAAAAAAATATCACTATACCGTAAGTGCATAAAAAGTTAATCCTTATTTTAATGGTTAAAAGTTAACAAGTTGGCAAATTATTCTTTATCCTGTTTCCTTTCTTAAAAAAATGTTTACATAGATAATTGGAATAATAAAAACTCAGACTACAAAAATGCATGTGCCCTTAAAGGCACCAAAACGCATAACACTTTTATAGTAGCAGTAGCAGTGGTAGTTCTAGTAGTAGTAATGACAATAATTTGTTAATAAATAATAATGCTTTCTTCTAAAAGTGAATGGACAAATTAGCTTTGTTTTTAATTTTTTTTTAAGAAGGAAAGGAATGGGATTTAAGAAGTAGGAAGGGGATAAGATGACTAGAACAAAATATTATAATAAATCTTGACAATTTTATTCACAAGACAAAAGTTACTTATAAAAGCTAGATATTTTAGAGTCCTGCTGAGAAACTCTAGTTGGGAAACCACCAGCATGACAGAGAGACCTACCAATGGTCGTTATGGAGTTCCAACCCCTTATTTGCCTTCTACCTCCCACTTTTAACTCAAAAAATAATTTATTTTGGATGATCGATGCCTCACTCCTTAAGTAAGAAGGCCCTTTCCAAGCATGCCTATTGGCTGTGATATACTAAATTATATTGAAAGAAGGCCAGTTACAAGGGCAAAACCCAGCAGAGTTGGAGAAATTCATCAAATCACCCCTTTCCAATGTAACCAAACCAAAAAGAAAAACAGAAAAGGTTCTTTATTGATGACATTTGATTTAAACGGAACACAAACCAGATACTATTCACAAAGCAAACAATTTGCCAGACAGCAAATAAAATACTCCATGGAGTAAAATGACAGGAAAATGAAGAGACAAGAAAGCAACTCAACAAAATGAAATTCACTTACAGCTGTCAGCGCTGCTTCAGCACCTTTATTTCCGGACTTACCACCAGCTCGATTGAGCGCCTGCATTTATCATCATGTAACTTTAAGAAATGGGGTACCAATGGGAAAATTTGTAGAATACTGGTAAAGATCAAGGCAACAATTTCCGTCAGCATAGAAATTTGACCAAAAATTACCCACAGGAAGATTATCACATTCAGCAAAATGACAACTATATGATGAACTCTTTTATGATTTTCAATGCAATAACTCCCATGAAAAAGAGTATAGGAGATCAGAAAGGTCAACCATGAGCTTTCATTGAGTTGTATTAAGCAAAAGAGAAATTTCATGAATTTACCTGCTCCATGTCATCACAGGTCAAAACACCAAATATGCACGGGACACCTGGAATTCATTGAAAGGAAAATTAAATATTTCACCATTAAGGTACTGTAAATGTTTTGAGACTGCATTCCACGGAAAGAATTGTCTGCATTTGAAACTCAAAAAATGAAGTTATAGGTGAACACATAACAAAGAAAGTTGATGAGTCCTAAACACCTCAAGTGCCTGTTATGAGGTATGTACCTGTAAGTTCCAAAACTAAACAATTTTCTCATCTTCTGACATTTGAGAACATAAGAACTTGAAGATAACTAATTACATGTCTGAACATAAGAACTTGAATTTTCTCATCTCCAAATTGTCTAATTTGCTAAGAAGCCTTAAGCACTCAGAGCATCAAAGGCACATAAAGAACTCAAGTGGAAGAAATGGCATTTCAATGAACATGACTTGCCAGGTACCAGTTTCTACCAACTCCAATATATTCAACCCATAAACCTCTGCATAACAAGTTTAGACATCCACTGTGAAGCTTGACTCAACAACTTCCAGCATCACGTCAATATGATCTGAATATTTAGTCAATCTCCAAAAGATCCTTAATATAATGCAATGGCAAAGATCACTCTGAATCTTTCCAACAAATTTGACATATAGGCCTTCTCCTAACCATTAGAGGAAATATAATGACCATAGAAATGTTTATCTCCTTCTCTAATTATAACAAGTTAGCTTACATGACATTGAGGATGAAGTTCAGTCCAACAATTTTCAGAAGTTCTTCCCTCCCAAAAAGCAGCATCCAACCTATAGCATTAGCTGCATAGATGATTGCATAGGTCAAACTTTAATCCTGTCTGCTAATTACTTACACCAGGAACAAACCCCCATCTTTTAGGACACAAGTCTGATCTTCGATTAATGATATAAGTCAGTTTTCTCATGACTATTATGCTCCATAAGGAAAAAGTGAGTCTTCCTTTGAATTTCAATCGTGTTATGACCAGGCTCCTTCTTCATCCCATATTCATCACACTCCTAATCTCGGCTACATTATCCCACAAACCAAAAGAAACATAAGCGTTTGATAAGACAACATACTTTCCAGCACTTCCAGGTTCCAACTCAAAGAAGTTTTTAGATGCAATCTTTGCCAAGTCCATATTTCCATGAACCTAGCTCCAAGTAAAGCACCCCATACAACAGGGTGCTCCTTACAAGGCGAACTCATGACAAACTCATAAGCATCCACTAACCTTCCAGGCTTCCAACACGCCCTAACAGATCAACCATAGCTGCATAATGTTTTCCCTTTGGCTGAATTCCATAATCTCCAGTCATTGAGGTAAAGTACTCCCAGCCTTTTTTCACCAAACCTCCACGGCTGCAAGCAGCAACAACTACGAGATATGTAACATGGTTGGGTTTAAAACCTTCATCTAACATCCTATGGAAAGATTCAATAACCTCTACCACTCTTCCATGTTGTCCATATCCAGATATTAAAGCAGACCAGGTAATAACACTTCTATCTAAAAACTTCTCAAATACAAGATGCCCTTCAGAGAGACTACAGGACTTGAAATACATATCCATGAGAGCACTATTAACTACAAGGTTTCCACTAATTTGGCACTTGATCCACAGAGCATGGGCTTGCCTCCCCTGTTCCAGGATTGCTTAAAAAGCACAAGCCCTAAAGACTGATGCAAAGGTATAGTGGTCTGGCATCAAACCATTTTTTCTCATCTTGTGGAACAAGCTTAAGCCCACCTCTTCCTAACCTTTCTGCACATAGCCTGGAATCATCGAATTCCATGAGACCAAGCTTTTCATTTGTAACTTATCAAAAATAATTTGGGCTAGATTAAGATCTCCTGCCTTTGCATATAAAATCAACAATTTAACATTTAGGTATTCATTGGGAACACATCCAATGATTATCATTTGCCAGTGGATTTTTTTCCCAAAACTATAATCTTTCTTGAAGATACAGTCCTGCAAAAGAAGAATAAGTTTCCAATTCTACTTGAACCCCTGTGTGGCATAATATCCGAACAGCTTCCACTACTCTTCCTGAAAAACCGAGATCCTTCAAACTCTCATCTAGCTGAAAGGTAATCTCTCTAGTATCGGCCTGAAAACTGGGAATGTCATCAACGATGATATAATTTGACCGCTCTACTTCCCTTGTTCTTCTTCAAAGAAGAGGAACAGGATATGGAAAAACCATTATTCATTCTCATTGTATTAATACCAGTAATTACAATCACTGAATATGCTCAAGTTGTTGTTTGGGAACCCCTCCTAGAATCTTACAAAAGACAAAACTTTAGCCATAAGTCATTTGTGATACATAAAAACATTCACCAATTGACAAGCAGTCTTCACTGGAAAAAGTACTCTCATCGCCTACATTGACACCGTTTATTTCAATGATGCCCTTTTTGAATTTGAGTGTTGATGATGAAATGCATGGTACTTTTGGTTGAGTTGGGGTCCGCTAGACAATTCAAGCATTTAGTGTAGAGAAAATAAGAGCTTTCAAGTTCCAGAGAGCTGAAGATGAATTCATGTAGATTGAGAAATTAACTTTTCTATTGTTATTTAGAATATTCAAGTTTAATTAGTTTGCAGGGTGTCAAAATTTTTTTACCCATCTTTTATGACCTAAAGAAATTGGTATATTTTTTATAATCCTTATTTGTCAAGGTTGTATCTTAGAATTTTTCTTATTATAATTTGTACCTTATCCCTGTGCATACAGTATATCTGAAAGGTGTTTTCCCATCTACTTTTCTTTTTCTAAACAGAAAGATGGGAGAGAAGTTAAGGGAATAAGTTTGTAAGGGGATATGATGAACTTCTACTTCTTTTGCTGTCTATTCTTTTCCATCCTGTTTAATTTGTTTTACAATTCCTGTCTTTATTCAAAAGCCTTCTCGATAATTTGTCATTCCTAAAGGAGTTGAATTTGGTGAACCCAGTCACAAAAAGGGAAAAAGGTTTCTAGAAGATTACTAGATTCATCAATTTAGAAACTCCTAATCTTGGTGGAATACTAAAAAGGTTCTTCTATTCTTCTGTATCCTAAAGACACAGGATGAGAAGTAGTTCCGGTTATAGTTGTCTGCAAAAATTCAAATTTTGTAGCCAAAAATTTACTCAATTCAAGGGGTGGATAATAATTTTTGAATTTTATGATGGATTTACTCCCATAATTATGCGTACTTATCCTGCGCCTTTGGGGTACCCCAAAACAAAAGTCTATTGAAAAAATGCATCCATCACAGAGGTTCAACAATTTTCTTGCTGATACCATGTTGCATGTACGGTCACTCTATCCTTCGTAACTCTGTTGGCATTAGCAAGATTTGTAGAAGAAAATGGTGAGTAGTTGTTGAATACTAATCAACAATGATCCTAGACATAATTGGGATTAGCAAGATTTGTAGAAGAAAGTGGTGAATAGTTATTGAGTACTAATCAACAACGATCCTAGACATGATTGGATACATAATCTTTGGTTATGTATTCCATTTATTAACTATCTTTATCTTATGTAACTCTCCCGCTCTGGATTTGTATAATAAAACTGTATTCGTATAGTTCCATCATTTTTGGTTTAATTTTCTCGTTTTACGTGGGCTTCTTTTGCTTGTGATCCTGTGGTTTCCAAGCGGGAAAAAGAAAAAGAAAAAAAGAAATGAAAAAGTGAACAACCTTTTCTTAGTTTTACTAATTTGCAGTATCGATGGGGCTAAGCCAAGCACAGGGTAATGCACTCATATATCCCAGTGAAGCTCCAATGTCCTAGCAGAATTATTGCATTCACATGGCCATGATTTCTGAATCCCAGATGTCGAATCGTATCGTCTTAACCCGCATATTCATTAAGCCTAATTAACCACTCAAAACTGAAGAAACTCAGTAATTTTTAAAAATGGGCATCTTTACAACAAAAGCCAAAAAGAAAAATTAATAGAGACTTCGATCATGAAGCATCATAATCAAGTTCAGATCTTTATAACAAAATTTTCTTCCCGTTAAAATGTACTTCATATGTTAAATTTTTTAAAAGGTAAACTTAATTAGGAAAATTGTATAAATCCAACGAAAGATAATAATTATTAGTATGTGTATATATATGGTAGGTTAAGTGGTATTTAGTGTGTTAATGAATGTCCAATGTACACTCACTAGTAAAACTAGTGCTTTTAAACTTGGACCGGAACAGATTTTGATTCGATCGGTTGAACCGAAAATCGAGTAGTTGTTCGCTACGAGTTTACCTAGAAACTGAAATTTCCATTTTTTTCCCACTTTTATGCTAACTTTTTTTTAATCAAAATTTCCTCAAACCTCTTCAAAATCCAATCCTGATTTCATCTTGTTCTTTAATTTCACCTGTCAAACAAATAGTAGTAGTAATAGATCTGAATTCAAGGAAGGAAAAAAAAAAGATCTGAAGCAACAAAAGATGGAGAATCGAAAGAGAGAGTGCGTGAGGGGAGAGGGAGACAGAGAGAGAAAGATTTCGAAAGATTAAATAAAGAAAGGAAAAGCAAATGAATAGAGTAAGAAAACTACTTTGTTGTTTATTAGTAGAATAAAGGATAAAAAAGTAGAAGAATGAAGAAATGAGAAAAAAAAAAAAAAGAGAGAGAAAGAATAGAGAAGTAGAGCAGATAGCTGAAGAAAGTGATGGCGACGAAAATGAAACAAGACAAGAAACGTGGGCTAAGAGCAGGAAATAAAAGACAAAATTTAACATTCAAGTCCAAAACTTTTCTAGTATTTTATATTGACCCTTCAATGTTTTAAACATCCATAAGTGTTCTCATGAACACTTTCTTATTTCAATATGCAACCTTAATTCTCATATTTCTTCAGATATATCTTGATAATTTAGTTTTAGACTCACCAATTTATGTTGGAAGTTTCAACAATCTCTAATTGGAGTTAATTTAAGTGGGTTTTGAATTTTATAATGGATTTATAAAAAGACAAAAAGAATATTCTTGTGAATTGTTTGGTGAATTGGATATGGATTTGGATCTCTATTAATGAATTCTAGATGGGTTCTTGGTTATATTTTGTAAAATTGGTTTGCAGAAAAAATAAATAAGTTACACACACACATTCAATTCTCAGTCAAACCCATTAATCCCTGATCCTGAAGTCGATATCCTGTCTAAGTCTGAAACCTAAGAGAAAAACTCTTCAGCTTAAAGTAATATTCGGAATAAAGAGAAATATATAGCAAAGAAGTCAAGTTCCATATGGTCTGCGCCTGATCATTAATATGTATAATTAGCTAACGCCTATCCAAGATTTATATCCCTGCTGGAACCAATCAAATGTATGAATGGCAAGCATCCCACAAATGGAATTTATAGAAGAAAATGCCAATGATTCTGCTCCATGAAGAGATGCTTAAAAGGAATGATCTTTCAAAAACACATAGCAACAGTTATAATTGATCTATGAAAATGGAAGACATTCACATAATGCTAGACAGTCACGCTGTAGCATTCATAATTGATCCACAACTGCTCACCTAGCACAATCTCCTACCATGCCTTGTCTACATAGCAAGAATATTTTTAACCAGTTATACATGTGCTACTCTAGCTTTTATGTTTGATTATCTTTCCTTTTTGTCCTTACCAGAAGGACCTTTTCTTCGCCTATAACGGTGGAGTACTTTAACAATTGGGTGACTGGATCTAAATCTGGAAGGAACCAACTACCTCTAAGATAGTGGACCATCAGGAAGAGCATTAAAACTCTGACAGGTTGTCAGCCTGTGCAATAATAAAAACCTGCTCAAACTAAAAGTAAATTTCTGTAAATAGTGGTAAGCAGGGTCGAATCCACAGGAACTGGGAGTACTTGTTCCTTTCCAAATTCATAGTGACAAGGGGGTATTTTTATATCAGGGGTAAAATTTAAACAATTCAACTAAAAGTAAAATAATAAAAATAAAATAGCCAACTAAAAATTAAATAACAATTTACTAAAATCAAATGAGTGATAATTAAGGATCTAGCCAAGGAATAATTTCAGCAATGGTGCACCTAATTGATCATTGAAGTAAAGGCAATTCCAATTATTTATCAATAAATAGGTTATAACTACCAAACAAGCGATGGCAGTCAACCCCTCCTTACTGTGTTGGTGATTAAGGTACGCCCGTTAATCACTGCTCTAATTAGGAAATAATCCTAGGTACGCCCGTAAGATTTAATTCCCCAATTGCCTTACGTATTAGAGGAGCCCTATTCTAACCAAATAACGCACTACCAGGGTTATTTTAGATTAGCTCGCATATTCCCTGACACGAATCTAATCGTACCAGTTGTCACTATTTCAGGACAATTAAACAATTACGGATTTAATGCCCTAATTGACAATAGGTTACCAAACCAATTAATTATTCGGATCCAAGACAATCAATTAATTAAATAACCATAAGCATAGCAATCAAGAAGTATGCGGATACCAATAAATAAAAGGAAAAGATTAAATTAAATCGATCTCATAAGTTTAGGCGAACCAAAGCCTCCGTTGCTCCTTGACTAGAGTGGAGAAATTAGTTCATGTTTAATGAGAACAAAACATATGAAACTGAAACAAAAGCTGCGGCCATTGCCCTGATTGTTCCAGGCATATGCGGCAAGAGAACCACAAAGGGTGAAGAGTAAAAGTCAAAAGGAAAAGCTACGGGAAATCATTCAACTCTGCCTAATTGACATGCCAAAAGATAAAGCTACTATATAGCTATCCAGGAAAAGTCAACCAAAAACTAAGCTAAGTTTTCTTTGCTCCTGCCATGCCCGCAGGAGGTTTCCTACTCAAAAGCCTAAAAGGAAAAAATATAATGCTAAGTTCCGAACTGTCCTTTTATTCTGCACAATTTTCCTCTATATAGTCCTGCTCCTTGCGGCGGCACCTAGGGAAAAGAACCCTTGGCCAAAATGATCGAAAAGGGCTTGTGTCCCTTTTTTTCCAAAAATACCCTTGCAAGCCTTCTATTTTATTTCTTTCCCAATGACTGTCAAAATAGCAGTGATTGTGGTATTTTTAATCTACTCCCTGAAATAAGTGCAAATTACGAAAAGTGAGTAGAATCCAGCAATTAATCCATATCAGGTCAGGTAATAGGGGAAATTAATAATAAAATAAATAGTAAAATTGCAACCTATCAAACTCTCCTTAGGTGCAGATCAAGAGATCAAATCCCTTTACTTGCATTCTTCTTCAAGATTTCTTGAAAACTTCACTAGTGGGTGCAAAGGCATCCGTTTGGCCCCATGGTGATTCAGTTCTCTTCGAATTATCTATTGATCAATTTGGGTCTACCTCTCCTCCTTAGTGTAGAGTAGGACTATGTATAGAGCAGAAACTATTGATAACTGTGTATTTTACATGTTTTAAGTGTGTTTTATTAGTTAGTTTTGGTGTGTTCTATTTAGTTTTTTAGCCAATTAGCTAAGATTATAGTGAAATTTTGCATTTTATGGTTTAAGTAGTAAAAATTGTATTTCTATGGATTTTAATGGTGAAAACTTCATGTTTTTGTAGGTTTAATGATTCAATCATCAAATGGAGTAAATTGAGAAGATAATTGGATGATTGATGATGGTTTAAAATGATAAAGAGAGAATATGAAGTGCAAAAGAGGAAATGCAATCAAGAATAAAAGAGAAAGCAAGTTTTCTAGCTTGGACACCTGGAGATATTTTCGCTATATTTTGAGCTAAAGCATTGGATTGAGGTGATTCTTGCACCATTTTGAAGTTAAGAGATAGATCTACATTGGATATGAAGACATCAAAGTCCAGTTTAGTCGTTTTCATTGTCAAAAAGGCAAACTACAGAAGTGCAATTCCATTGTTGAAAGCTGAAACAAAGTTCTGACCAGTCATGGGTATTTTGGTTATTTCTCAGTCTATAAAGCTGCAAATGGGATGATTCTTAGGCATTGGAAAGCTACCTCAAAGGGCTACAATTTTCATATTTTGCACAAGAGCTAGTTAGACCACGATCATCAAGAAAATAGCAGTTGAATTGGTGCCAAATTCACAGAAGTGAAAGCGCGACCTTTGAATATGCAAGTTGAGGTCGCATATTCTCGCTTGATTTCTGTAACTTGCTCTGCAACTTGTACTCTATTCACACAAGATTTTCGACCAATTTATCTGCAAGAAATCCGGTTGGAACTGAGCAAGCAAGTATAGAGAATTCAAGAAGCATCTTTTGGTGATTCCAAGGAGCAATTTACATCAACTTTAACAACTCACCTTAACCTTGAATTTCTCTATAAATTGAGCCCTTGGAGAACATTTTTTAAAACTTTGGAGGGCTAGATAAGCTCACCAAAAATGTAATTTTCATTAGAGTTTTCTTAGTTCATTAGTTAGAATAGTATAGTATAGTTAGAGGAGTTTATCCATCTTGTATTTGTAGTTAGATTTGGATGAAGATTTGAGGAGCAAAGATGGAGAGTTTGAAGCTCATGTGACAAGGGTGACTTCTCTCCTATCACTTTCTCTCTTGTGTTTGATTTCATATTTAGCTATAATACAAGTTTGGATTTGTGTTTATTTTCATGTTTAGTTAAAGTTTATACTTAGAGTATAGATAAACTTGCTATATCTTGTTTGTGATGTTTACTTGGTTATTTGATGATATTATTTTGAGCAAGTTATTTATCACTTTTGCTTTTCTAATCATGATTAACTGGCCATTAATTATGATAATCTTAAGGTGTTAAGTTTGCAATGAAAATTGGAATATAACACTAGTTGAAGGAAGTGATAAACCTAGGGAGTACACTCACGAGAGTAGAGGTGCACCTATGTAGTTTTAGTGACTAGTTTCATGTAATTTCATAGGAGAAATGAACTTGTAGTTAATTTCATAACCACGAGAGTAGGTATGGCTTAATTACAAGTATAATTGATTCACCACGAAAGTAAGTTTCACATACATGAGAAAATTACGCCATAACTAGCCATGATAAGAGTAGTAAGGAATTCCATACCTCTAGAAACATTTGTAAGAGTAGTAAGGAATTCCATACCTCTAGAAGCTTTCTATTGTATTTTTGTTACTTTTATAGTGTAGATTTAATTTCTTATACTTGTGATAGTCTAAATAATAAAGGAGTTTGAAAACCATCGGTAATTGACAATATTCCCTGTAGAATCGATACCTAATACCCCTATGCTCAATAAATGGCTCGTATACTTGCGAAAAATTGCATGTAAGATATTTAGGATTTTATAAATATAAAACTTGACTGTGGATGAGCTAATTATATATGTATACCCCGCACTCATCAACTATCATGTCGTCCAAAACAAAAAAAAAAGATCTAAATGTGGAAGGAGCAATTTGAAACAAAATGGATTTAAAATATTTGAATTTCAAAACCATTTGTTTGGATGAGATGACGTGGATATTAAATATGTTTGATGCCATTTTTTGAATCCCTCATTTGGAATAATAGAAGAATACCTAGAAACTTTACATTAACATGTAATTTCTTAAAAAAATAAGCGACTTTTTTATTAAAAAATAATGAGAGAATATGCATATGTACATTCAAAGTTCAGAGTAAAAGCTCTAAAAAAAAGATTCTAGAGTAAATCCTTTTTTTTAATAGAATTTCTGGTCAGGTTTGATGACTAACTTTGGCAAAGATGCATTCTTTTCTTAAAGGGAAAGAAGAGAGGCCGTAAATCCTTCAACTTACTTCAACTGTAACAATTTTATGTGAATTTAAAATAACATAGAGTGTTTAAGATGATGAATCACAAATTAAGAATTGAATTTGACAACCTTCAAAACCTTCCACAAAAGGCATCACTTTGAAAGTTTAAGCCAATTCTTTTTGCCAAACAATAATAAACTCAAAAGTTTCAAACTTCTCCCATGGAGGAAAAGAAGTTGAATTTTGTTGGCATATAATGATAGGAAGCCTATTTTTTGTTACAAAATATTATTTCAAACTAAAATTATATTCCATTTGTGCTTCACGTTGGTATTTTACCATTCAAGACATAGTTATTAAACTCGATCGGGGGAGTAATCCGGCGAAAGAAATGGGTCAACAGATTACTAGTTCACTAAATATACCTAAATATTATGTTTAATAATTTTTTACATGGTTAAAACTCTAATAATAAATGTCATAATAAATGCTCAGTTAGTTTAATTTATTATAGAATTATTAATTCCTATAAGAATTAACAAAACCTAAATTGAATTTGTAATCCACCAAACTTCAAATATGAAATTTTATCTAAGTGTAATTATCTAGTTTATTTACAAATATTAAGTGCAAAAGGTTATTAGGAACGATATTTGCCTTTAAAATGAATTGAGTAATATGTTATTTTTTAAATCCATTTCATAATTTATAGAGTTTGGGGAATAATAAAAATTATTAAAAATTTTCAAATAAATTTTGTTTTGGAGAAATGAAATAAGAATAAAAGTCTAATATATAATATAAGAAGGATTACACAACCAACAACTGGGTTGTTGGTTTAGTGGTGATTGCACTTATTTATACACATGATGTCCCATGTTTGAACCATCATTTTAGCATCTTCTCAAAATTTTTCCTACAACATGTAATCCCAGGTTCCTTATAAAATCGGCCAGTTTATCGAGTTGACCGGTTGAACTGTCGGTCCATTGACAAGTTAACGGTTTTATTATTTAAACGATCTAATTAAAGACCCAATCCGACTCAATTATTGGTTCATCGAGTTGAGCCGTTGAAACGCTGGGCTGGACCCAGTTTAATAACACTGATTCAAGGATTCATTGTGTCCCAATTCTTTTTTCTTTTATACGTCAAAATTCTCTCTTAATGTAGCTTTGTGGCATAGTTTCGGCGAGTGGACCAAAATGATCCTTTTGTTGGCCAAAAACAAATTTAGTCTATTTTACTTGGACAACGATCCAATTCGGCTCCCTCATAATTTAACTTACAAATAGTACCTTACAATATTTCACCATTTACAAACAACACGTGTTTTTTTTCCCCTAAGGTGGCTGTCGATCCTCAGAGTAGACTTTCAGAGGTGCTAAAAGTTGCCTAATTTCGTGCATTATAACATCATTTATAAGTTTTATTTTATTGTTGAAATTCACTCTTTGACAAAAGAAGAAACTAATATTATATGATGTTTAGGCACTATGTTTCTGTGAGAGAAAAAAAACTCACGAGTGCCCACCAAAGAGATTCAATATATAAGTCAAAAACTCAACGTTGACAAAAAAAACTTAAGTTTTTAGGTTTTGAACCCTTACTCACATATAAGTATTCTTTCTCCATCTCTCCCATCGTTGACCCAAAAGTTTAAACTGTTAGGTTTCGAGCCCTTATTTATATATTAAATAGAAAATGCTCTAATAACGATTATTATGATAACGAAACAGTTTTTACCTAATGTAACAGGTTATCACACTTTTAACAACTATTTAATTACATGTTGGATCTATCCACCTAAATAGAATAATGTCTAAAAACAAGGAATTAAATTTCTCATCTAAAAATATAAGTTAACATAATAAATTAGTAACTTTTATATCTCAAAAAGTAAATTGGAATAAATATGAAACTTACTTTATAGGGGAATAAATAACTACTTTATATCCCAAACATACAAAATAAATTACTACTTTATATCCCAAACATATTTTTTAGAGAGTAAGTTTAGTTCAAGTGATAATAAGTTTTCATACATAAATAGTAATTCTTATTGATAACATAATAAATTTGATTAATGATCAAAACTTACTAATTTATGACACAAATGTACTATTTTACTTAAAAAAACTTATATCAATCCAGTATTATGAAATTTTTTTTTGAAATAATAATAAAATTTTTTATTAATGATTGAAACCTACCACCTATTTGGTTGAGGGGTACGAGACCAATGAATGGGTATTAGGGGTTAATAAAAGTGATTGTTGATGTTTGGAAGACTACTATTGGGTTTCAAGGACCCCTTTTTGGGGGATTTTCTCATTATCGAGCAAACGGGAGGCCATCAGTCCAATACTTTCTCCTGCATTTTTTGTGAATAAAAATCTAAATCAAATAAAATGCACTCTTGGTCTCCAATCTCCTCTGGTTCACCCACACCCCAACTCCGGCAATCCCTCTTCCTCTCTTGCTCCGTGTGTCCATGTCTCCATCCCCGACCCCTTCGCACCAATTCCTCCATAGTTTCGAACCCCTCACTACCCAGCCCCCAGTTTGGCCCCTTTCATCTTGTTTTTCCAAATTCTCCACGCCACCCCTATCTGCTATTCCTTACGCCTCCCCCTACAACTTTGACCCTTTCCTCTCTTGTTCCACAAGGCGGTAGACGGCACCAATAGAGAGCAATAGGTACGGAGGGGAAAAAAAAAAAAAAAAAGCTACCGATAGATAGGGGCCAAAAAAAAAAAAGAAAAAATAGCTAGATGTTTATTTGACAAATTTTGACATCAAATTTGGATGTTGAAAGGGCGCCTCTGAATAGAAAATTGATTGGTAGTTTTTGGCAGCCGTCTATGTTTCTGCAGGTTGGATGATTTAGCAAGGAAGGAAGAAGATGAGAAAAGAAAATCAGAAAAAAAGAAATTTAATTCGGGAACCTAATCCTATTGATATGTATACCAAATGACGGATTACCATTGGGGCGTTTTGCCCAAAACCCATTGTCATTGGGGAGTCATTATCATTGCCATTCCTTAGTAGGGTAGTCAGTACTTTAGTTAGTAAGTACCGTTCTTGTAATATATCTGTATAAATCACGATTGCATGTATAATTTAAAAATCTTTTATATTTATACATTTAAAATACTTTCAAAAATATTTTGATTTTTCACATAACCTTATAAAATATGTAATAAAATTTGTCGCACTATAATTTTTGAATTATTGTTCAATTTCTGAAAAGTTTGAAAGTTTGGATAACAATAAGAACAAAGCTTCCTAGTTATATATAGAATAGCACTTGTCTATATAATTTCTATAATTTAATACCTATGAATATAATAAGATGATAAAGTTTTAATAAATTTATTGTCTGGGACACAAGAATTAATAAGAGTTATATATACCTAACAAACTGAGATAAATAGTATAACAGTTAATATAACAATAAAAATGGTAAAATTAATATAAAAAATTAGTATAATCTAGGCTTTCTTTCTAGGGAGATTGTTCATAAAATGAGATCCAACCACTAAATGAAAATTAGATGCACATATAGTTTATCATATAATTTAAGTTAAATTTAGTACATGTATAAAACAATCCTAAAATAATTAGCATACTATAATACTATATTAATTCAACAACAAAATTTTTTTGCTGAAAATCTCAAATATACATGGCACATGTATGAGAAATATTTTACCATATTTGTATCTCTTTTTTTGTCCCATATTTGCATATCATATCTAATTATTGATGTTAATTGGAGAAAGAATAGTTTTTATAGTAGAATCATTTTGAATTTAATTAACAAGATGAGATTTTTAAACAAATAAAAGTGAAATATTTTGGGAACTTATTTTTTATTTTCCCAAAATTTAAAAATTGTTAATTTTTAGCAATTGTTGCCATTGTCATTTCATTTTCTAGACTAATTTTATCAATGTAAAATTAGTGTCATTAACAATAATTGAAGTTTCATTGGTCCATGGATTGGCACGCTATTGTTGTTATTTTACATGTAAATATTTAGCCTAAGTAACAAAATAAATAATAGCTACTTAGGAATAAAGAAATAGGTGCCCAATTGATTGCGTTCAAACTACGAATTCCATTAATGCAAAATTGATAAATTTTATTTTCATTTATAGGAAATCAACATGCATTGTATATTGACCAGGACTAAATTACTGATTATCTAAACATATCATACATAAACTCATGATGCAATATGTATTGCATTTGGTCACCTTTTTACTCCTATCATTGTCCTTTCTTTCAATTTGTATTTTAAAGGTGCAAAATTTTCTTGATTATATAATTGAAAATGCATAAAATCTTTTACAAAATTATTTCAATTTATTTACAAAATGCTAGTACTTTTAGGAGAAACTATGTATTACAAGAATAGTTTACTAATTTTCCAATAAACATAACTACTACATCAAAAGGGTAAAAAAAAAACTTGATTTTATTGTACTTTAATTAGGATTACTTTTATCAGTAATAATAGTAATAGTAAAATTGCTACAAATTTCAAAACAATAGGCAACATATACATGATTACAGGAATTTTTTAGGTCAATCAAACTAATATAATAAATGTATGCCATAAACTAGTTTTAATAAATGTATGCCACAAACTAGTTTCATACATTTACTGAAACTAGTTTATGGCACACTTTATGATATTAGTTTGGTCGACCTAAAAACTTTCAATAATCATATGTACATTGCTTGTTGTTTAGAAATTTACACCAATTTCACTATTCCTATTATTACTGGTAAAAGTACTCCTAATTAAAACACAATGAAATCAATTTTTTTTGACCTTTTTGATGTAATAGTTATGTTTATTGAAAAATTAATAAACCATTCTTACAATACATAGTTTCTTCTAAAAGTACTATGACAGGGTTGTCGAGCATGTGCAATAATAAATACTTGCTCAAACAAAATATAATTTTCTGTAAATAGTGATAAGCATGGTTGAATCCATAGGGACCAGGGATATTTGTCTCTTTTGAAATTCAAACTAATGATGGGGGGTTTTTTTTGTAGCAATGGTAATAATTAAACTGTTTAAATAAAAATAAATAGCCAACTAAAAATTAAATGACAAATTATTAAGACCAAATTAATAATAACTAAGCTCTAGCCAAGAAATAATTTCGGCAATAGTTCACCTATAATCGATCATCGATGCAAAGGTAATTCCAATTATTAACTAATAAATAAGTTATAACTGCCAAACAAGCGATGACAGTCGACTCCTTCTTACTGTGTCGGTGACTAAGGTATGGCTGTTAATCATTACTCTAATCGAGAAATAATCCTAGGTACGTCCGTAAAATTTAATTCCTCAATTGCCTTATGTATTAGAGGAGCCCTATTATAACCAAATAACACGCTACCAGGGTTATTTCAGATTAGCCCGCATATTCTCTTGACACAAACCCAATCATGCCAGTTGCCACTATTTTAGAGCAATTAAACAATTACGGATTTAACACTCCAATTAACATTAGGTTGCCAAATTAATTCAACGTCCAGGCCCAGGATATTCGATTAACAAAACAACGATAAACACTATAATCAGAGAATATGCAAATACCAGTAAATAAGAGAAATAAATAAAATTAGTTCGATGTTACAATTTTTAGATGAACCAAATCCTCCGTCGTTTCTTGACTAGAAAGAGATTTAGTTCATATCCGTTGTAACAATCTCACGCAAATTTGCAGAAATAATTGTTGAGTGCATCCTCCTCAATTGAGATGGAAATCTGATTGAATAATAGACGAAAAAGATGACCCAGTCAAATCTGACCAATTATCTCCTAATTAGGACTATGAATCTCACGTCGAACCAAGCAATGGCCCGTAACTAAGGATGGCACCCACCCCGCGGGGGCTATTGGCGCGGGGCAGGGGCAGGGATTTTCCCCCGTTTAGAAACCGAGGGGACACTCATTTTAAAAAAATAAAGATATATATATGTACATAATTATATATATAATATTTAATTTAATTAGTTATAAATTTATAATAATGATATTATTAGTTATATGTATCATTTAATATACATTAGTATATGTAATATAATTGATATTATTAATTATACATGTCTATTAATAAAAATTATTAATTATTTATACTAAATTTATTAATACATTTATATTAAATTTCTAACTACACTTAATACAATAACACTTTTTTCTAAAAAAAAATACAATAATAATTTAGTGATTGTATTTGTATCAAAAGTGAAAACTTGATTATTTTAGTTATATTTGTTTTTCATATTAGATTATATTCAAATAACTTTTATTTAATTATTTTTATGAGTTTCAATTGTGAAGTTACAATGAATAATAATTTGGTGATGTGTTGATATTTTAGTACTTGATTATTTGCTAAAATTTAATTATATATCAAAATTTTTTTAATCCCACAAATGCCCTCGTGGGGGAAGCAGGGCGGGGCGGGAGAAGCCAGGGGTGGGGGACAGGGGCGGGGGGAATTAATAAGCAATGGGGCGGGGGGTGGGGGGGTCCCCCGCCCCATTGCCACCCTTACCGGTATCCCTCTTGTGGCGGCTGGCTACTCCCAAAAAGCTAAGTGCAATCCTAATCAATGTACAATTCCCCTCTATCTCCTATTCAACTGCAGCCAAAAAAACTAAGAAATCTCCTAATTGGCACGTTTCTTATTTGTGCTAAACTACATTTTCCAATTCAAATCAAATAATCAACTAATGGAATGTTTGCGGCCCCACGTTGCACTTCCAATTGGCATTTGGTGTCACGTGCCTTTCCCGTATTTTTTGTAAATGTTAAGGCCTGATTTGACACACCTACGCCAAATAGCAATTGTAGTGGGAATTGTAGTGGGAAATTTGCACTTTTTTACCATATTTTGTTCCAACTCCCTGCAATCAATACAAATCACGCAAAGTGAGTAGAATCCACCAATTAATGCACATTTGGTAAGATAATAAGAAGGAATTAATTATAAAAATAAATGACAAAATTACGACCAATCATACTAAAATTTTGCAAATAAAATGGAATAATTTTGTAAAAGATTTATGCTTTTTCACTAATATAATCAAGAGAATTTTGCAACTTTAAAATATAGATAGCAAGAAAGGATAATGGCTTGAGTATAAAGGTGATAAAATGCAACACATATCACATCATGAGTTCAGGTATGATTTATTTAAATAATTAGTAATTTAGTCCTGGTCTATATATGATGCATATTAATTTCCTATGAATAAAAATATAATTTAGTAGTTATACATTAACAGAATTCATAGTTTGAACGCAATCAATTGAGCACGTAGTTCATTTTTTAAATAGCTATTATTTATTTTGTTACTTTGGTTAATTTACATATAAAATAACAGCAATAGAATGCCAATCCTCAAACTATTTTTTTTTATGGCAAAAAGGGCTAATTTATGCATCAAATAAACTAGAAACTACCACTTCACAGACTAAATAAATGTGATAGAAATTTCCATATATCCTCAGTAGCATTGAAATGCCTTTTATTTTACCAAAAATAATTTTTTATTAAACTTAAATAAAGTCTCTAGTACGGCAAAAGGAACATCCTATCTTCTAGGGCAAATATAGGGAAAATGCAACCTGTCTAGACAAAGAATGCCACAGATTTCTGCTAGACAATTAGCTGCGTGGAAAGTAGATGAAGTGCGTGATGTGCTGGCTATTTTTGTGATAGTATCTGCTGCTGCATATGTGCTGCCAATCCTTAAACTAATGGAACTTCAATTATTGTTAATGAAACTAATTTTACATTGATAAAAATTAGTCTAGAAAATGAAAAGTCAATGGTAATAATTGCTAAAATATAACAATTTTTTTAATTTTGGGAAAATAAAAAACTAAGTTCCCAAATTATTTTACTTTTGTATTTTTTAAAAAATATCAACTTCTTAATTAAATTCAAAATGATTCTATAATCAAAAATATTCTTTCTTAAATTAACCTTAATGGTTAGATCTAAGATAAAAATATGGTAAAATATCTCTCATACATATGTTATGGATATTTGAGACTTTCAGCAAAAAAATATTTTGGTGTTAAAACAACATTGTATTATAGTGTGCTAATTATTTTAGGATCATTTTATACATGAACTGAATTTAGTTTAAATTATACAATAGATTATATGTACATGTAATTTTGTCTAGTGCTTGGATCTCATTTTTATGAAGAATCTCTTGAGGAAACAAATCCAAATCATACTAATTATGTTATACTAATTCTGTCCTTTTTGTTGCTATATTAATTGTTATACTATTTCTCTCATTTTGTCTTGGCTACATTAATACAAGTTTATCTCTTATTAATTCTTGTATCCCAGACATTAAATTTATTAAAAATTAATCATCTTATTAAATTTACCTCACTTTCTTGTGAGATAAATTATAACTAAAAAATCTTTAAAATAGAAAGAAACTTGAAGGAGAGTACTTGATGTCTACAGAAACTTGAAGTCAAATTAGGGTATTGAAAATGTAATGTAACTTGAAAGAAAAGACACTAGAAATCTTTAAGCATTATAATAAACTAAAAGAAAGAGGAATTTCAAACACAATAAGCTCAATAGCTCTCAATTCTCCCAACTATTTTATGTTACCAAATGTATCTTGACACAAGATAAGTTGTAGGTAAGGAAAATCCTTTTCCTAAATATTATTACATTTAAAACTATTTATGCAACTATTTTAGTACTTGATTGTACAGTCAAAATCTCAAAAATTAGTCATGACAACATTTATATGATGAATTTAATGCCCAAAAAAATTGACGTAAAATAAATGCAAGTTATTGGTTTGCCGGCAAAATTGAAATTTGCCTGAGAATGGTAAAAGAGAAAGGAATAGACCAAAGAAGGCCAAAAGAAGATCCTTTCATTGTTCAATAAGAAAAGAATTGTTCGAGGGTGGATGTTAGCCATCTCATACATTGAACTCCTCAGAATTTTGTTTGAAAACTTTGCAAATGATCCTAAGAATATGGTTCAAGCAAATTCAGAAATAGATAGATACTAAATGCATGATAGTAACATTTTCTAAGTTAGTTACATATCTCATCTAAAGTATCGAATCTAATAGAGAATTGCTTTGCCGCAAAACATAGTAAATAATCCAAAAGTTGGGTCACAATTATTGCCAGATGCTTATTTAAGAGAGAGAGAGAGAGAGAGGGGGGGGGGAAATGGCAAAAGCTAATGACATAAAAAAAATAAAAGTTTAAACCCTTAAATCCAGTTATTTTTTTAGCAGGAGAAATGTGGGATTTAAGAAATGGGGAAGGGTAGTGAATAGAACCTATGATCTGTAATTCTTGAAATCTCAATTTTAACAACTAGACTAAGCCCTTCGAGGCTAATTACACCAAATAGTTCTTGGTGAGAATTTCTCCCAAGAAATTGTAACAAATTGATCTGCGAATACTTTTTAATTAGCCATGTTAAGTAGGAGTGAGCAATAACTCTAATTAAAACAAGAACATATAAGAAGTGGGGTGGGGTAGGGAAATTAGAACACAGAACCTCTAATTCATGGGGTTTTAATTTTATCAACTAGACTAAAGCCTCCAAGGTTAATTACACCAAACAGTTCTTGGTGAGAATTCTCCCAAGAAATTGCAACAAATTGATCCATAGAAACTTTCAATTAGCCATGTTATGTAGGAGTGATAAATAACTTTAATTAAAATAAGAACTATATATACACACACACACATTTCCTTTTATTTCGAAAAATTAACACTTGGTGCACCAAATAAAATTTTCATTCCACAAATCTAACAGTGCTTCTTGTTAGGATAAGAATCTTGATTTGAAATGTAATGAGATCCTTCTAACAAGTCCCAAAGTGGTCATTGGCAACACTTTCATCAGATTTTTGCACTTTTCAATTAACTCAACTACAAAAAAGTGGAATAGATTAAGACGAATCATGGATACCTTACTTTTGCCTTTACTCTTGTGTGCAAGGTTTACGCCAATGTTGCTTGATTCCCAACGACTGGAATATGAACATCAATTGTTAAAATAGATCAAGAGGAATGATGTATTGGTTAATTGAGTGTGCATCAAAGTAAGGAATTTTTTATGCTGTTTAATCTATAAATACCCGAACTTATTCTACTTCATCCACTGTCTCACAAATTAAATTGTAGGCTTCTTTTTTTAATGATCATTAAAATTAGAAATTTATATTCTAAATTAACCTAAATAAATAGTAATCATGGTACATAATATTGATCATTAAACATGTATGATGAATTTAGTACATGATAAAACTGTCTCATGAGCATATATTTAGGTGAAATGTGATTATTAGCCTGGCACGCAACAATGAAATTAACGTGGATATGGTAAAAGAGAAAAGAATAGTAAAAAGAAGGCCAGAAGAAAATCCCTTCATTGTTCAATACGAAATGAATACTTTAATGGTGGATGGTTTCCATCTCATTTCTATAGCTCAGAAATTTGTTTGAAAATCATGCAAGTGATTCTGAGATTATGGTTCAAGCAAATTCATATCAGAGGGAAACCTTGAATGCACGGTTGAAATATTCATCTAAGTCAGTTACATATTTCATGCACATTATCATAGTCAACAAAGAATTGCTTTGCTGTAAAGCATAGTAAGTAATCCAAAGTTAGCTTCTAAATTTTTATCTTCAAATTGAAAAAAAAAAAAAGAAAAAGTTTAGTAGTGACATGGAATCTTTAAGAAAGAAAAATATATATATTTAAAACCCTCAAGCTGCTTTTGCTGCATGGAAATCCTAGGCAATTGTTAGTTTTAGCATAAAATTTATATGGTAGAATGAATCAAGTATTACAATTGAAAAATTTTAATATCAATCTTCAATTATTCAAAAAATGTCAAAATTCCATGTAAATCAACATATAATATAGTAGAACAAATAAAACAGAAGTAATCAAGCATATTATGTCCTATAAATTAATCATGGGTAATAGTTAAATTTTATATTAATTACATTCTATTTTGACATCTAAATATTGATTATGATAAATATTGGAAAATGAATGAGCATTCCACTCTAACTTGTGTACTAGACACTTTAGAATGATAAAATTTTTTACCTACCATTATGAGCATTCCAGCACATGAAACAAGAGGTTAGATCATCCAATGAGTACTCGTTAAAATGTTTAAAAAGAAATTGTTAACAAATAAAAACAAAAACAACCCTTTAATAGATATCATACTATTGTTATATGACCCTTTTATATAGATCACCTATAAAGTATAGAGTAGATACTTTATGACAAAAAACATTATCCAAAAGAAAAAAGGAAAAGATATGGTAAGAAATCATGGTCGCACGTTGCATTTTAGTCACTTTTCATATTTAATTTCATTTCATTTGGGAAAATTGATACTTGTTGCCTTAAATAATCTTTGTATTAAAAAAACTAGCAATTCGTTTTGTAAATATAAGAATCCTGACAATTTGTTTTACACTTTTTCACTTGTTTTACACTTTTCAATTAATTCAACAACAAAAAAGAGGGATACACAACTTTGCTTTTCTCTTTATTCTTGTGTGCAAGGTTAACGTCAATGTTTTCCGATTCCAAACACTAGAATAAGGAATGCTTTATTCTTTAATTGAGTGTGCATCAAAGTAAAGAATTTTTTATGCCATCCAATCTATAAATGCCTGAACAAATTTGTTGTTTCTAATTCTAAACAAACAAACAGTTTTCCACTTCGAAATACACAAATTCTCAGCTAACAACCATAAACAATGGCTGAATTGATTGTTCCAAAGATAATTGATCAATTGAGTGATGTTCTCATGAAGCAGTTTGGGGAGAAGGTCAACCTGGTCATGGGGGTTGAAGAGGAGGTGGCAAATATCTCCTCTAAGTTGGCAACCATTGAAAAAGTGCTGCATGATGCAGAGAGACGAAGGCTGAAGGACAGAAGTGTTGGAATTTGGCTAGAAAAGCTTGAGGACATAACATATGAGATGGATGATGTGCTGGACGAATGGAACTTCAAGATTCACAGAGCAAAGAATGAAAGAACTCACCAGAATGCCAGACTGCAGCCAACATTATGGATCAAGGTTCGTTCCCTCATCCCATCCCTTTGTTCTTGTCTCAAACAAGTTCCTGTGCGTAGTGATATAGCTCAGAAAATAAAGAAAATAAATGCACAGCTAGAATTAACTTTGAAAGAAGCAGATCAATTCAAGTTTATTACAAGTGGGGGGATTCCTGATTCTCAAGATTTTAAGCCAATTATGACTACCTCAATCATCGACGAATCAGAGGTCTATGGTCGAGCATCCGATAAGGATGCTTTACTTGACCAAGTTTTGTCTAAGAGTAGTAGTCAAGGAAGGGATGGGGTTCAAATTATCTCTGTAGTAGGGGCCGGGGGTAGTGGAAAGACCACACTTGCCCAGCTGCTCTTCAATAATGATAAAGTGCAGAAACACTTTGAACTTAGAAATTGGATCTGCGTATCAGATCCTTTCGACCAGAAAAGGGTCGCGAAAGCTATCCTTGAGAATGCCGGAAAAAGTTCTCATGAAGCAGAGTTGGATCCGTTGATCCGACGTATAAAAGAAACTTTTTCCGGTAAGAGATTCCTTCTTGTCCTAGATGATGTCTGGACAGAGGACGACTCAAAGTGGAAACCTTTCCAATACTCTCTTAAGGATGGGGCTCCCGGAAGTGTAATCTTGGTGACAACCAGGAGTCAAAGAGTGGCCACAGTGATGGGATCGACTGATACTCACCACCTGAGCCTGATCTCTGACTCCGATTGTTGGCTAATAATGCAAAGGATAGCATTTGGTGGAAGATCAGGGGACTTGTGCAAGAAGGTGGAAATTATTGGGCAGAAAATTGCAGAAAAGTGCAAGGGGTTGCCACTTGCAGCAAAGACTATGGGAAGCTTGTACGGTTCAAAGATACCGTACAGCAGTGGCAGAATGTTTTGAATAGTGAGATATGGCAATTGGAGGAAGCAGCTGTGGACCTTTTCCCTCATTTGTATTTAAGCTATAACGAGTTGTCCCCGGAGCTGAAACGTTGTTTCTCATATTGTGCTGTCTGGCCCAAAGATCATGTGATAAATGTAGAAAACCTTATTAGGCTGTGGATAGCACAAGGTTATGTTCGCCCAAGATGAAGAGGTGAGCGCTTGGAGCTGGTGGGCCGTGAGTACTTCAACAATTTGGCAATGCGTTCCTTTTTTCAAAAATTAGCAAAATATGGTCATGAATATGGCGAGTGCGTGATGCATGACATAGTGCATGATTTTGCACAATTTCTCACAAAAAATGAATGTCATACACTTGATGGAATTGGAAGAAATTCATCTAGTGAAAGACCACGTCATCTAACAATTTTGGGAGGCACGGAGGAGATGTTGAGTACTCCAGTCGTTGATTTTGGAAGGCTCAGGAGCTTTTTAACTTTTCATATATTTGGAAGAGTAGTTTCCCAAAATCTATTCTGTAGTTTGAAGTGTGTGAGGACTCTGACTTTAAGTAATTGTTGGCTACCTAAAGTCCCAGCCGAGATCGGAAGTTTGATTCATCTTCGGCACTTGGACTTAAGTTGGAATCCTTTCGTGGCACTGCCAGAAGCTATATGTGATCTATATTATCTGGAAACTTTGGATATTACATATTGTGAAAAACTATCGTGCCTTCCTGAAAAGATTGAAGGCCTTGTACACTTGAGGCACCTTCTCAATGCTATTACCGATGAATTACGTCAAATTCCACAAGGACTCCGGATGCTGACGTCACTTTGTAGTTTGATTCGGTTCATCGCCAGGAGCAACTCTGATGATTTAGCAATTTTGAAGGACCTGAACCAACTGGAAATATTGAATGTTGAAATTGAAGGAGATGTAGATTTTGGGAGTGCAGAACTCGGAAAGAAAGTCAACATAGGTAAAATGTCTTTGTTCTTTAGATTCAAGGCCCACTTTATAGAAACTCCAAGTTGCATTGAAACCATGGAACCACCTCCAAACTTGGAAGAACTTGTGCTAATTGGCTGTCCAGGAGCCCAGTTACCCAGTTGGCTTGTGACGATGTCTCGCGCCAATAACTTGAAGAAGCTATATATTGAGAAGCCCTGCAATATCTCATCCTTGCGTGCCTTGTGGAAGCTATCATCCCTAGAAGAGCTTGAGCTCATGGTAGTGGAAAAGCTGGAATGTTTAGGTAAGGAATTCTTCGGAGTTACAGATGCTCTTGATACTTTGTCGAACACCGAGTCATCATTCTCAACTGAACCAGTAGCATTTCAGAATTTGAGAAAATTACATTTTCGTTACTTCCTAAATTGGACACATTGGGAAGATTTAAGTGAAGATGATGAAAAAGTTGCTGTCTCTATCATGCCATATTTGGAGGAGCTAAAAATTTGGGACTGTGAAAAGCTTGAAGCTTTGCCACATCGCATCCTTAAAAAGATATCATCTCTCAAAATTTTGGAGATTCGACGTTGCTCCAAATTGAGGGATCATTACTCCGACAAAACAGGAGATGACTGGATAAAGATATCACATATTTCTCGAGTTGACATATCTAATGACTCCTCAGGTATGGTTATTCACACATATTTTTTAATGTATCTATCATCTTTGAAGTCAAATAATTGCTCCTTATAGAATTACAACAAACAAAAGCCTACTTTTGTTTGCAACAAACAAATAATTACTACTTGTAGAATATGACATGTGCTTAATAATGAATCAAGTGTTAACAGAGCCATATGTATAATGAAAATATGAAATATTCATTAATAGTTTAGAATGGTTTTTTTTTTAATTGAGAAGATGCAAGTCATTAACTAGTAAATACAACACTAAATTTCTAACAATATCTAACTGTAAACTCTTGAGTTTGGAATTCCATTTATGTTTTGTCTTTTTATCCTCTTTTTTTTTTTGGCTTTTGTCCTTTGTTTTCCAGATAATCCTCATTGATGGCTCAAAATGAAGCTACAGCAGAAGGCATTGGGGGATCAACCTCTACGTCAACTATCACTTGGGTTCATGTAAAAATTTCAAATAATTGTAAACATGGTTGAAGAGGCACATCCACTTGCTTTGTTCAAAATCATTTGTTGAAAGCGCCTGTAACCTTACCAATTTCCAGATTGAATTTCAAATCGGTTACACAACTAGTCTTTATTTCATCAAATTATTATTGTCCTATTGTATGTAAGTTTGTGTAGATTTAAGGGTTACTATCACTTTACTCCCTTAACGTTCGATGCCACTATCAATTTCCCTCTTAACGTTATATTTTAGTCACTTTACCCCCAAGACTAACAATCAAATTTAATGGAGTTTGTTAATTAAAGTAAAAAGACAAGTTTAGCCCTTAAAGTTATTATCACTTTACCCCTATAAACTATAGTCTCATTATCAATTTACCCATAGAGTTATTTTTAAACAATTTATCTCACCATTAAACCAACTTAGCAAGTTAAAAAAAATTTAGAAGAAAGTACCCTCCACTCTGTATAATAAAAACAATAAAAAATTTAGGGTGACTCTTCTCCTCTTTGGTATCAAGAAAAAAAGTCAAAGTATTAATCTCTTTTTTCTTGGCAATCTTATTAATATTAAAAAAAATAGAAAGATCGAGAAGGGGAGGGAGAGAGATAGAGAAAGAGAGCTCAATTCTTTTTTAAAAAATACAAATAAGAAAGAATTAAATACTTTTATTATTTTAAAATTATTTTACTTTACTGTTTACCACCAGATTTCAATCCTAATTCTAACAACCTTAAATTAATACAATAATGTTAGACTTTTCTTTATTATTATTATTTTTTACAAAATCTAATTTTCTGTCTCCTTCTTTCCTATCTCTTTTTCTTTTCTTAGTATTAATAAGTGTGAAAAAAGAAATTTGAGAAAATCCTTTTATTTTTATATTTTTGGATTCCTTAAAGTGAAAAAAAGAAGAACAATCATTCCAAATTTTTTATTTTTAATTATATATATAAGGGTAAATATATTTAAAATTTTTTGACCATACTAGTTAGATTAATGATGAAGAAAAATGCCTAGAAAATGTTAGAAATTAAAGCAATTATATCACTATAATTTAAAGGAATAAAGTAATAATAACAATATAGTAATGCTATAGAATAAAAGGGTATTTTTGTCCAAAATTTTTTAACATGTTGAGTTGAATTACTTATGAGGGTGAAGTGACTAAAGATAACGTTAGGGGGTAAACTGATAGTAATGATATAGTTGAACGGGATAAAGTGATATTAACCGTAGATTTAATAAAGAAGAAAATTTGTACATTATGTTTATCTGTAATGTGTATTATTGACAATCTATTATTAGCGCATCATTTTATGGTATTATTTATTAGATAACTTTTTTATACATTGCCAATGTAAAGATTTTTATACAAGTAGGTTTAAATCATGTCACATAACATAAATTCAAATCATGCACATGTGATATATATCCAAAATTGCTAGTATAAAAAAAATCACTACATTGTGAGTATATAAAAAGTTAATCCTTATTCTAATGGTTAAAATTTAACAAGTTGACAAATTATTCTTTAGCTTGTTTCCTTTCTTAAAAAAATGTTTACAAAGATAATTGGAATAACAAAAACTAAGACTACAAAAATGCATGTACACTTAAAGACACCAAAACTCATGATACTTTTATAGTAGTAGTAGCAGTGGTAGTTCTAGTAGTAGTATTTATTGAAGATAAAATAGACTTTGACACATTAGAGTTCATTGTATTTATATTCAACTCCAGTAGTTGGTTATATTTTGATTCTTTCTATAAAAGCTGTTAAATCATTTAATCCATAAAATTCACGTTAGCCTAATGACTTTCATAATTGAAGTCACTATCTCTCAAGTAGACATTACCGGATCAAAAATTCATCTCTGAAGAAGCAAAATTGGTATTTCCTGTTCAGCTTCCAGAAAATCGAAATATGGAAGAATTCCCAAAGAAAATGCTACTAGATTGCTACTTAAGTTACCAAGCTTGACAAGAAACTGGCACTAGTTTCACCAACAAGTTTGTTTACAAATTAACAAAAATCCCCACAAACATCAAATTAGAAACCAAAGTAGTGCATGAGAATATAGAAGAAACTGTTTATAAGGTTATAAAAATCCCAACAAATACTCCATGTAACCCAATGTAGCAAGGAATCAATCATTGCAAGTGTACAGGATGGCCCTATTCTGCCTGCTGAGAATTACAGCAGTACAAAGCTCTAGTGTTGGTGGACAACGCCTGCTTCCTAAAATTTCAGATGGTGTTCAAACAAAGAAGCCATTTCAATCTGCAATACAGCCCAAACAAGGAAACAAATTCATCCTTGGTATCGGACCATGAATAGACATTATTAGAGAGGAAAATGCAGATCAGAAACATTTATTTCTAAAATATGACACAACTCATTCTTTTGTCAGACCCAAGATACAAAATGAACATCATGCCATTAAATATTCTATGACAGCAAAAACAGACTTTTCTGGCGGGAGTTTCTCACTCATAAGATCATTGACCTAAAGAAGGACAAGATTATGAGCAATGATCAATCAGAATTTGATTTAGAAGCCTACCGATAACTACATGCACTGTCATAAACTAGATGCAACTTGGAACTAATAAAAGCTAGATATTTTAGAGTCTTGCTGAGAAACTCTGTTTGGAAAACCACCAATATCATAGAGATCCACCAGTGGTCGTTGTGGAGTTCAAGCCCTTATTTGCCTTCTAACTCCCATTTTTAAGTCAAAAAGTAATGCATTTTGGACGATTGATACCTCACTGCTTAAGTAAGAAGCTGCTTTCCAAGCATTACTATTGGCTGTATTCTACTAAATTATATTGAGAGAAGACCTGTTACAAGGGCAAAACCCAGTAGGCACAGAGGCAAACCAGAGTCTTATATTGGTCAAATCACCCCTTTCCATTGCAACCAAACCAAAAAGAAAAACAAAAAGGTTCTTTATTGATGACATTTGATTTGAACAGAACACAAACCAGATACTATCCACAAAGCAAACAATTTGCCAGACAGCAAATAAATACTCCATGGAGTAAAATGACAAGAAAATGAAGAGACAAGAAAGCAACTCAACAAAATGAAATTGACTTACAGTTGTCAGCGCTGCTTCAGCACCTTTATTTCCGGACTTACCACCAGCTCGATTGAGAGCCTGCATTTATCATAATGTAACTTTAAGACAAAATAGGACTGTCATATAACAGTCCGATGAAAAATTATTTCAAGTTATATGCTCCTTTTAAAATATGTTGAATCCACCTTGGTTGACAAGAAAAATATCGTCATTTAGCATTCTTGCAAAGTAGTATATGGCAAACCAAATATCATATGCATGTTCAGGCAGTTGATACCACACCAAGACGCAGCTCTGTTTCTCAAGTATAAGGTCAATTTCAACAGAGCATACCTTCTCATATGCCTCAGTACCAAGCTTTTGTCTGAATGATGAAAGATTCGCCAACGGCCAGCATGGCAATTTTTCTCCATCATGTGTAACAATTCAATCCAATGCAGATCTAGTGTCTTTATTTGATTTTATAACTGCAACACTTCTACATAAATATACCAATTAGAAAAGAATGAGAAAGACAGAGGTAATGTTTACATCCACCAAATATCCATTCTATCCAGAAGTTACAGTTCAAGCAGGACGAATAGCAATGTCAAATTTACTAAATCAATATGGTAATTGAAAACAGTTTTGTGTAAAGGACATCATTATGGTAATTGAAAACATGATCTTCAAATGCCAACCTCGATGCCAAAGGCTGCCAGCAAAATACCGAAAGGAATAAACTAAATACACCCAAAAGACAACTGAAAAAAAAAAAAACCCAAAACAACAAAAGGTGACCAGAATTTAGAATATCTTTACTCGGCTGAAGCTTGGTTCCATTTCCATCATGTGTATTTCAATATTCTCTTACAGAGGGTATGAAATTTTCTTTTTATTCTTTTCAAAGATCAATGGAACATGTCGATTTCCTCTTCATATCGTTCCAGCACCGAATCAGATAACAGTTTCAGAACACCTACCAAGCGTCGATTAAGCATGCCCTATAAATTGAGGATAAGGACAGTCACCCAATGTTATATCAGGAATTCAGGCAATAAAGAATCTGTTTTACAAACCACCTATGTTATATTCATACTGGAAGGAATCTACAACTTTAGAATGCTAGATACCAGAAAAGAGTGAACTTGATTTATGAACTTTACATTGACGTAATAATTGAATGCTTCATTGACGCAATAATTGAATGTAGAAATGGTAACTAAAAGTTGCAACAAGATCAAATTGTCTAGTTTGCTAAGACGCCCTTAGCCCTCAGAGCATCAAAGGACATAAAGAACTCAAGTGGAAGAAATGGCCGTTCAATGGATATGAATAGAGGTGGCAATTTGGATTGAAATCCATTTATCCATCCATATAATCCATAATTAAATGGATTTGGATTATCCATTTATAGTATTGGTTTTAAATGGTTGACCAAAGTAAAACCATTAAATTAAATGAATTTATATGGATTATCCATAAAAACCATATATATCCATTTACTTAAAAACCAAATAAAATTGAAGTTTTGGTGGATAGAGAATTGGGGATCAGCTGTGACTGGATTGAGGTGGGTGAGATGCTCCAAGTTGCTCTACTTTGCACTTAATACCTCCCCGCCCACCGGTCTAAGATGTTGGATGCGGATCGAATGCTTGAAGGAGAAGGCCTAGCAGAAAAATGGGCAGCCTCCCATAATTATACAAATCAAGGCACAAACCTTCCCACCCTCAAGGCTGTTTTGTGTTTTACCATGTATGTATATATCGTTTCACAGTCAGAGATACTGATTGCTCCAATGAGTAAATAATATTTAAATGGATTATAAATGGATAATTGGTTTTTATTTAATCCATTTAGATCCATCCATTTAAATCCATTTAATAAATGGATCTAAATGGATTGGATAAATTTCATCCACTATCCATTAAGTCAAAACCAATTATGAACCATTTATCCGTATTGCCACCTCTAGATATGACTTACCAAGTGCCAGTTTGTACTAATTCCAATACATTCAAAAAAAAGTTCCGATATTCACTGTGAACGATTTCCGGCATCATCTCAATATGATCTGAATATTTACCCAATCTCCAAAAGGTCCTCAATATAATTCAATGGCAAAGAACCCTCTGAATCTTTCGTACAGATTTGACGTATAGGCCTTTCCTAACCATTAGAGGAAATATAATGACCATAACAATGTTTATCTCCTTCTCTAATTATAAGAAAATAGCATGCAGGACACTGAGGATGAAGTATAGGCTAAGAGTTTAAAGCTTTCAGAAGTTCTCCCCTCTTCAAAAGCAGCATCCGACCTATAGCATTGGCTGCCACATAGGCGATTGCGTTCCTCAAACTTTAATCCTGTGAATCTAATTACTTATATCAGGAAGATATCCCATATCTTTTAGAACACAAGTCAGATCTTCAATCAACTGATATGACTCCACAGTTTTCTCCATAAATAAAAAGTGAGCCTCCCTTTGAATTTCAATCATGCAATGACCAGGCTCCTTCTTGACACCAGATTCATTCATCACACTACTAATCTCAGCCACATTATCCCACGACGAAATAGAAGCAGAAGCATTTGACAAGACAACATACTTTACCAAGTCCATATTTCCATGAATTTTACAAGCTCCAAGTAAAGCACCCCATACAACTGGCTGAACAGATCATAAGCATCGGTTAACCTGCCAGCAGGCCCTAACAGATCAACCATAGATGCATAATGTTTTCCCTTTGGCTGAATTCCATAATCTCTAGTCATTCAGGTGAAGTACTCCCAGCCTTTGTTCACCAAACCCTCCATGGCTACAAGCAGCAAGAACTACAAGAAATGTAACATGATGTCCATATCCAGATATTAAAGCCTTCATCTAACATCATGTGAAAGGATTCTATAACCTCTACCACTCTTCCATGGTGTCCATATCCAGATACTAAAGCGTAACAAAATTTCTATCTAAAAACTTCTCACATACAAGATGCCCTTCAGAGAGACTACTTCACTTGAAGTACATATCCACGAGGGTACTATTAACTACAAGATTTCCACTAATTTGGAACTTGATCCACAGAGCATGGGCTTGCCTGCCCTGTTCTAGGATTGCTAAAGAAGCACAAGCCCCAAAGACTGATGCAAAAGTATAGTGGTCTGGTATCAAACCATTTTTTCTCATCTTATGGAACATGCTCAAGCCCACCTCTTCCAACCCTTCTGCACATAGCCTGCAATCATCGAATTCTGTGAGACCGAGCTTTTCATTAAAATGTCCCGCCTTTGCATATAAAGTCAACAATTTAACATTTAGATATTCATTGGGAACACATCCAGTGATTATCATTTGCAAATGGATTTTTTTTTTCCAGAAAGTCTTGCAAAAGAAGAGAATAAGTTTCCGATTCTACTTGAACTAGTGCATGGCATAACATCCGAACAGCTTCCATTACTCTTCCTGGCAAACAGAGATCCTTCAAATTCTCATCCAAATGAAGGGTAATCTCTCGCGCATCAGCTTGAAAACTGGGAATGTCATCAACGATGATTTAATTTGACAGCTAGAACAACTCTATTTCCCCTGTTCTTCTTCAGAGAAGAGGAACAGGATGTGGAAAAAATTATCCATTCTAGCTGTATTAATACCAGTAATTACAATCACATAATATGCTCAAGTTTTTTTTTTTTTTTTTAAAACCCCTCCAAGAGTCTTACAAAAGACAAAACTTTAAACTTTAGTCATTTATGGTACATAAAAACACTCACTATTTGACTCTCATGGCCTACATTGATACCATTTAGTTCAGCTATAGAAACAATTATATACTTGCATCAATCCCTTATGCAGAACCCACATAAAAAAAAGGTTTTAGTGTATTAATACGGCGAATTATCAATTTGGCTCTTGCCCAAGCACGTATAACTGAACCAATTTAAAACTTGTATTCATCCTCAGCACAGAACCCAAATATACTAGTACGAGTTATGCAGAGAAAAGAAATTAAAATACATATTTTTGCTGTATTAATACAGAATTTATCAACTTTTTATATGTCAGAGCATTCAGTTTCCACTAAAAATCCAACAAACTAACTAAAAAGTGCAAGATTATTAAGAACACAATCAATGGCAATCAAGATATGGTGATTAATAAAACAACTATGAAATTAAAAAGAGAAAGAGAAAAAAAGGAAGAAAGAAAGAAAGAAAGGGCAACCTTACTTTCCATTGCTGCTCTCGGTCTTAATCCTCCTGAGAAGAGTGGAAGTTTTTCCCGTGAACATGGGTCCAACAATCACGTGAATTTCACAATTCTAGATATCCATTGAATTTTTATTTGCAAATTCTAGGCACCCATTGAATTGATTTGATTTGTTTCTTTGCAATAGTTAGTATATCCTCTTGAATCTACCATCCTCTTTTTTATGTAAAGATTATTCAAAACGTATAATGTAAAGATTGTTCTATGAATTTCTTTCTTGAACCATAAAATTCATTTTTAATTGTTCTATGAATTTACTTCTTTCTTTATTGAATGTTTGGAGATGCCAAGGATTTTACCATGATAACTATTGTAGGAAAATGAAGACCTCCTACATAGGCACATTGAAGTTCCAGTAAGCTAGGTTAGGAGTGTGCATTCGATGCATATTCGGTGATTCGGTTATTTGAATTTGATTTTTTCGATTATTTCACTTGTAGAACTCTAAACCGCTTTTAATTTCGAATTGAAAATAATCAAATTCATTCAGTTACCGAATTGAATTCGGAAACGGTTATGAAATCGGTTATAACCGAATTAGATAGCAATTTTCACATAATTAAATAGGACTCACTTGTGTAGTCGTATACACTTATTCACTTATAATTTACTAATTTCATTACACTTACATTTATTTTTATTTTTTATATAGTTTAAATTTTTAATTTGCAAATAACTTGATCACTTGCAACAGTGAATGCTAATATACTAATATGTTGGCATGCGATTTATATACATTCGTTTAGACTGCTTAATCATACTATTTTCTTTTCTTCGTTTAAACAAGATTAGTGATTAAGGAATATAAGTTCATATATTATATATGTAATGTAAATTTAGAGTATACTAATACTTGCAAGTTAAACATTACACATTCAAATATTTAATAACCTAACATGAATGATGAACCAATGTCTAAATTTTAATTACTAATTATGTTTAATATTTAGTACAGTAGTTATACTTATTATCTAATTCTAGTTATGTATAAAAGGATAAGTATTATAGTTATGTATTATTGTATATTTATATTATTATAATCGTATAACAAATACTAAAATAGGATATTTTACATCATTGTATATTTTTATTATTATAGGTACATGATAATACTATATAATATCTATTATTAATAGCCTTACCTATATAATATATTAATAGTATATAGTATTTATCTATATAATATATAAATTTATAAACTAATTTGATATTCGAATGCGATAATACGGTACTCTATTTTGTTTATCAAATTTGAATTCGAAATCAGTTATTACTAAATTGATAATCTTATTACCCATTTCATACCATACTAGAATTCGGTGAATTTGGTAAATACCTCTTTTATACCAATTGCCAAATACCCGATTTCAAATTACTAGATTGAATTTGAAATCCAGTATGAATCCAGTTCTTACCAAATTTGCTCACCCCTAAGCTGGGTAATGGCGTTTCCTATTTTAATAGGAGGGGTTATACATTTGATGTGATAAAAACAATTTGAAATTGGCATGAATCCATAATCAGCCCGCATTTTATCTGGTATTTTGTATACAAAGACTTGCACTTACCATATTATAACATGTAAAATAGAAACAAGAATAGGCGCAACTCAGACTCGAGCTCGAAATATAGTTGAAGGTGAATTGATCTAGGTTGAGAAATTAACCTTTTCTGTTGTTAATTAGAACATTCATGTTTAATTAGTTTTCTGGGTGTTAAAATTCTTATACCAACATCATTCCACAAGTGCATAATTAAGCAATGTACATCCCACCATCTTAATTTCAAGACCAAAGAAAGTCGTATCTTTTTTTATTTTCCTTATTTGTTATTGTAATTTGTACCTTATCCCTCTACTTACAGTGCACCAGAAAACGTGTTTTCCCATCTATTTTTATTTTTCTAATAATAAAGAAGGCAGAGAAGTTGAGGGAATATGTCCCTTTTCATCCTGTTTAATTTGTTTTATAATTTTTTCAATTTACAAAAATATTCAATACAACATATTAAACACTTTTCATATTTTCTTTAAATATATTAAAGAAAGCTTGAAATGGTCTCATGACCACTGATGCACTCCACTCAAACTTAATTATATTCTACAATTTCTGTCGCAATGGATCTTTTGTTTCACCCCTTGTTCTACTCACCATTACACTTTTTATTCTATTACTATTTCTTCTTTATAAACATCATATTATAATTCTTTTTTTCCATAAAGATCCAATAACAATTAATTGAGCAATACACAAAAATTAAAAAATTTAAAAAATCAAATTGCACAAAAAATTATTTTTATGAATTTTTTGCTGTATTTTTTTTTCCATTTTTTTTTCTTTTTTTTGAGACTATTGTATTTATTTTTTCCTATGTTTTTAGTTATTTAATAGTAAAAAAAGAATTGAAATATGATATTTATGGAAGAAAAATAACAATATAATAAATAGTAAAACAGAGTGGGGAACAGGGAGTGAGACAGAAGATCTGTTGCAAATTTCATTTGGATTCTTTTTTCTAAGTTTTGAAAGAAGGATTGTATTATTTTAATTTTTTTTTTCAAAATGTAGATAAATTATGGTTAATTTTATGTTAGAAGATACTATATACCAGAATTATAACAATGAATTAGGACCACCAAAAATCTCAATCATGTGCAAATAAATTCTAGACAATGACTCAGTTTTTATATTAATATTTGAGTGTAACATTTCTAACACCTAATACGGTAATTTAATTATCTTTAATTATCTTGTGTACGTTACAAAGTTTCTTTCTTGTGCTAAATCACCAATGCAAAGTTTTTTTTTCCCTTCCCTTTGGAACTTTTCCCTTGTTTCCTTTCTTAATCTTTGTCAATGCGAAACAGGCTCGACGCAAGTTTTCCACGAATGGAACGCTAGCCTTGCTGATTGGCGCTTTCCCCTATTGATTGGTTTGGTTGGTCTTTGAAATAGGCAGTAAGGTGGTCTGCCTCTCTGTCATTCCTTATACAATGGCTATCATGTACCTCAAGGAAGATGCTGTATCAGGTCAACCAATCAGGCCTAGATCAGAAAATGAGAGATGTTATTAAAGTTAAAAAAAAATTCTAATCAGGTCAACCAATCATTCTATATCGCAATCAGCAAAGTAGCAGATGGCATTGTAACGGACAAAAATAATGTATAATCTATTAAGTCATGCAAAGACCAGGCAATCAAATGCATATCCAGTAAACAATACAACAAGACGTAAATGTATAACTGATTTTTTTTTTCACTACTAACTCTTCCAACTGCATAATACAATATGCTAATGGGCCTTAGTAAGCTACAAAACTTTTGAACCTTAAGACTAGTATGCTGTACTGGAAGCGCTATGAAAGAGCTTTCTTTAGTGGGATGTTGCTGCGGTATGTTTAGTAATCAGAGAAGAGGTATGGAAAGTAAAACATATGGTAAACAAGGCGGCACGTTGCAACCTGACATGTACGGATCAAGAAGAGAATATTTTCACAAAAGCAAGTGGTGAGTCTGGTGACCTATAACCGGGGTTTGGAAATGTTGCGTACTGCAGAAGCTAAAAATGTGTTGGGATGTCACGAAATTAATATAAATATAAAGGGCCTAAGAATAAAATATTTGTGAGGAAGCGTAAGCAGTACTAATTACTAAACAAAGCCATCCTGGGACCATTGATTATGGGCATTACATCAACAAAATACTATCTATTTATGGGCATTTTATTCTGAATCATTGCATTTATGTAAAATACATAAATATTTTGGATAGCACGGATATTCACACTAGTTGTTCTTGTACTAAGTTTTATGGGCATTTTACTCTGAATCATTACATTTTGGATACTACTTTGATTAGAATTTAGTTTAAAGACATTCACTGGAGTTTGGACGTATCCAGAGAGCACCGATCGATGTATGTTCAAGCGTAAATTGAAATAAATATGCAACTTAAAAATTTTAAAAATAAATTACTACTGCATATCCGAAATTTACTTTTTTGAGAGTAGGTTTAGTTCATACTATTTTTCATAGTATTTTAAAATATATAAGTACAAAAATTTTAAATTATACCTATAATCATGTATTATACGAGTATATTATGAGTACTTACTAACTAAGGTACTAAACTTTAATCATTAATAAAACATCTTATCGTTATTTCAAATAAACTTTCTAATACTAGTTTAAGATAAGTTTTAAAGTAAAATAGTGCATGCGTCCCATAAATCAATAAATCTTGATTATTAATCAAATTTGCCATGTTATCAGTAATAATTACTATTTATGTATAAAAACTTACTATTACTTGAATTAAACTTACTAAGGTATATTATGAGTGCTTACTAACTAAGGTACTAAGTTTTAATCATTAATAAAAACATCTTATCATTATTTCAAATAAACTTCCTAATACTACTTTGAGATAAGGTTTTAATGTAAAAATTGTACATGCATTCCAAAAAATGGTAAATTTTGATCCTTAATCATTTTTATTGCCATGTTATTAGCAAGAATTACTATTTATGTATAAAAACTTACTGTTATTTGAACTAAACTTACTCTTTTAAAAGTAAGTTTGGGATATCAAGTAGTAATCTATTTATTTAAAAATTAAGTTTAATATTTATTCCAATTTACCTTTGAGGTATAAAAGTTACTAATCTATTACACTTAACTTACTATTTTAGATAGGAAACTTACTTCCATAATTTTAGGTATTATTTTATTTAGGTGAATAGGTCCAACAATAAATCAAATGATCGTTAAAAGTGCAACAACATGTTATATCAGGTAAAAACTATTTCGCTATCATAACTATCGTTTAGTATCTATATCTATATGTATTGCTGAGGAGGGTTTTGGATAAGGAGCTTCCAAAATTATCAAAAGTCTGAGTGCTATTTTAATAGAATTTTACATTTTTATAATTAAAAAATATTTATCTCTTAACTAATCATGTAACCGGCCCTACAAATCCTATAATCATGCTTATATTTTTTCCACATTTCCCTCATGTTTTTTCCACTACCCCATAAAATTCAAACTCCTAAACTTTAACTAACGGATAATAACCACCCCTGTAAAATGATATCTGCAAATTCCAATTCACATCTCACATTTATTACCGACACTTATCATATCACTTAGAGTAATAACTAACCGTTAATTTAAGAAATTCGCAACTACGAAAGTCAAATATCCAAAATTTAGGAGCCTGTTTAAATTACAATTTTCACAATTCAACGTATCTTATTGTCATAATATATTTTACTCTCACAATCATTCACAAATTATAAAGGCATTAAAAATAAATAATTTTTTTAATAAAAATTAATTCAAAGGTAGTTAATTCACACACACACACACATATACATATATATATATATATATATATATATTCTCATAATGCATATATATATAAGATTATCAAATCGAATGCATAATATTGGTAAGTATTTCATTTTAAAATAAAAAAACATGCAATTACATTTATTTCTATCTATATATCATTCATTTTCTAATATAAATTATTATTATTATTTTAAGATCCATCTTTTGCAAAAACACAATTCTTGAATGATTTACAGTTTTTTTTTCATACTTTGAACTATTGTTAGATAAATCTTAAATTTTAATTATGTTGGTATAATTTTTTTAACTTTTTTCAAATTAAAATGGTATAATCTTTTGATTTATTTTAATAATGTAAGCACCGTGCTACGATATTCACACTAGCTGTCCTTGTATGACCGAGCCTGAGAGTTTGAGCATGTTTTGGTTGAATGTTATAATTCAAAATTTGGGGTTTGGAGGGAATAGCTTATATCCATTGTAATCAAAACTCAAACAAATGTGGGGATAAACCTGATTGTCACAACAAACTATACAAATGTGGGGATAAATCTTAGTTAGTAAGTACTCATAATATACCTGTATAATAAATGATTATAGGTATAATTTAATATTTTTTGTATTTATATATTTTAAAATACTATGAAAAGTAACCTTGTAAAATATATAATAAAATTTTGTCTTATCATAAGTTTGTATTCATTTTCAATTTTTGAAAAGTTTGAAAGTTTGGATAACAATAACAACAAATCTTCCTAGTTACACGTAGAATATCACTTGTTTCTATATCACAATTTTTATAATTTAACACCTATGAATATAATAAAATAAAATTATTATTTTATAATACGATAAAATTTTATTATTTTCTAAGGTTATGTGAAAGGTCAAAATATTTTTCACAGAATATTTTAAAATATATAAGTACAAAAGAATATTAAATTATACATATAATCATGCATTATACAAGTATGTTACGAGTACTTACTAACTAATGTACCAAGTTTTAATCATTTATAAAATATTTTATTGTTATTTCAAATAAGCTTTCTAGTATTAATTTGGTATAAGCCATAAAGGATTGAGTGATTTGAGTCAGTTGCTTCTGTGTTAATTTTGACTGTAGTTAACGAATTCAATGATTTAGTCCGTCTACCTTAGGTTAGTGGGAAAATGGGTCACAGTTGGCTGGAATAAAATTGTAATAAACCCATTTTCCAATAAAAAATCAATTCTTTATCGCTTTCCTCCATTATAAGAACAAAGTACCCCTTTTCCTAAAAAAAAATTATTTATCGGATAAAATAAAAATAAACCCGTTTTTCAATAAAATTCTAACTCTTTATGCCTTTATTCTATTATAAGAATTGTGCACCCATTTTGCCATAAACAAATTTATTTATCAAATAAAAAAATTTATTTATCGAAAAAATAAAAATAAGCCCGTTTCTCAATAAAGCATCAGCTCTTTATGACTTCCCTCCCTTATAAGAAAAGAGTATCCATTTTACCATAAACAAATTTGTTTATCGAATAAAATAAAAATAAACTCTTTTTTCAATAAAAAACCAGTTCTTAATGAATTTCCTCCATTATAAGAATATAGTACCCATTTTTCTAAAACAAAATATTATTTATCGAATAAAATAAAAATGAACCCGTTTTTCAATAAAACACAAGTTCTTTATAGTTTTCATCTATTATAAGAACAGAGTATCCATTTTTTCATAAATAAATTTATTTATCGGATGAAAAAATAAATATATTTTTCAATAAAACACCAGTTTTTTTATAGTTTTTCTCGCTTCACTACAACAAAAAAAGGTATTAGCGACAACAACTTTAGGAAGAAGTAGAAAGCTTGACGCTCTTAAGAGGCTTATAGCAAGGAAAAGGATAATACCTCACCAAAAATTGGAGCCATCATATACTCAGCGAGGGCAAGGACTTTTCTCGCTTAAAATTCTCGCCAAAAGGAGAGCGGGAAAGCTTCCCTCCAAATACTGATTCTAGTGGGCCAAAGTTTCTATGTTATTGGTGAGAAATCATGGGTGCTTTTTTGTGAAAATTTCAAAATTTTGCTCCCTTTCAATTTTTAGCAGAGCCGCGCATTGAAAATTTTTTAACCATTCCCGGCACAGCACTTGTCAAGCCTAGCACCACATGAATTTCAAGCCTTCCACACTTGCAAGGCTACTTTCCCAAATATTGTTCTCAGATCAGAGCGCTCGAAAGTTCAATTGCAACCTCCCCTGCACCTTTCTCCTTCTATCTCTCTTTCCCTCTCTATCAATTTTCAGTCTTTTGGCTTGGAACTGATCAGATTCGTTCTAATTTGTCCATAATTTCCTGTGGATGGTTTGGAAGAATGCTTCTTTATGGCAATTACTTGTTAGTTGTATTCACTTCCACGCTTTGGGTTGGCCCGTTTACTGAACTCCTCGTCTGCGAGAAATCTGATGGAATCAAAGGGCTTCATTCCAATGGTAGGAACAGATACACTGAGGAGTTGATAGGTAGATTGGGCATGTTGCGATCAGATTTCTACAAGTTCAGGGTTTGGTGCATGTTCAGTTCTGGTATTTTGCAAATTTTGTCTTTGCGGCCAAATGTGCAGATGTTTTTAAATGAAGCGGTACTGTGTTGGTACCAGAGATTGCATGCCAGCAAGGTCCCTGACTTGGATTATAGCAGGGCAAAAGTTTTCTTGCACAACCATTACATGTTTCTTGTAGTTCTGCAGTTCTTTGCCCCTGCCGCGATTGCACTTATCCTTCTTGGATTATCCCATATTGATGTTAACTTGCTGGCAGATTTCAAGTTGCCATGTAATCTACTGCCTTGCTCTGCTTTGGTCAAAGAAATGGCCTTGTTTCTGGCTTGGTGGATAACTTTTGTTTGGGCTATATTTACGTCAGTGAGCCTTACTCTTTATAGGCGTGGTTTCCTGTTCGTTTCTTGACAATCCCTGCTCTTCATTGGTGTGCTTTGGGTCTGTTCCTTGAGGACAGAGTTGATTGTTTTCTGGTTTCATATGCAGCCATGTGATTGGTCGACTAAGGAGAGTTTGTAGCAACAATTGTTATATGAAAACCATGGCCCTCTCATTCTGCGTTGACTAGTTACAATTTTCCAATGAGCATTAACATTTCTAACAGGTTTTATTCATAATCTTAATTATTTTTAGATTGAGGACAGCTTTGTAGAAACATGTATTGTATTAAAACCATGGCCTTGTTATTCTGCATTGATGAGTTGCAATTTTCTGGCAAGCTGTAACATTTTTCACAGGTTTTATTTGTAACATTCTTCATAATGCCAGTTTGTATTTTATTTCACTCCGCTTGGGTAATTCAATGAGGCAAGACATCTTTGACAATGCATAATTTTCTTAAATAATTTAGGATTGAAAATTTGCTTGTTTCTGATATTCTTCTTCATGTTAATGTTCAAGTGATAACTAATTATGGTTGATTTGGGGTTATGATCTCAGCATTGTGAGGGTAATTTTTTATAGTCCTACTATGGTAATGCTTTAGCATGCTAGAGGTTCTTGAATCTGATCCTTATCTGACTTACAGTAATATATTTACGTAATGTTTGTTAATGGCAACATGGGCACTCTTTTCTTATAATGGAAAAAAGTCATAAAGAGTTGGTGTTTTATTGAAAAATGAGTTTATTTTTATTTTATCCGATAAACAAATTCCTTTTTACTTTCAAAATGGGTACTCTGTTCTTATGATGGAAGAAAGTCATAAAGACCTGGTGTTTTATTGAAAAAATAGGTTTATTTTTATTTTATCTGATAAATAAATTTATTTATGAAAAAATGGGTGCTCTGTTCTTAAAATGGAGAAAAGTTATAAAGAACCAGTCTTTTATTGAAAAACGGGTTTATTTTTATTTTATCCGATAAATAAATTTATTTATGGAAAAATGGGTACTCTGTTCTTATAATGAAGGAAAGTCATAAAGAGTTGATCTTTTATTAAAAAATAGATTTATTTGTATTTTATCTGATAAATAAATTTATTTATGAGAAAATGGGTACTCTGTTCTTATAATGGAGGAAAACCATAAAGAGCTGGTCTTTTATTAGAAAATAAATTTATTTTTATTTTATTCGATAAATAAATTTAGTTATAAAAAAATGGGTACCCTGTTCTAATAATGGAGGAAATTCATAAAGAGCTGGTCTTTTATGGGAAAGTGATACTTTACACAAAGTGACCGCAATTTGGTTTACGAAATAATCCCAAATAAAAATTTAGAATGAATTTATTTGTTTTGAAAGTTGTATAACGGTCGTTAAAACTCCAGAGATTGGCAAACAAATTTTGGGGTTACATAAAGGCAGAGCGAAGAAGGAGAAGAATTGAGCTTTTTGTCCGTTACAATTGTTCCATTAAAAATGGCTCTATTCGATTTTATCCATTTTTTGTTGGGTAAAATCGTTGGTTCTAACGATCAATTCTTCATTTCCCGTCAATTGTCCTTAATTGGCCAAAATTACGAAACTTTGAGGATGCTATATGTTTGGGGTGAAACTTTGAGGATGAAAAGTGCATTTTTTCCTATAAAATATTTAATCAAATGTTATTTCTTGTCTTAATTTTTGTTATGACTATATTACATATTTATTAAATAGACATACCTTTATAATTAAAGTTAATATTTGATATTTTAGGATGCCATATATTTAAATAGATGAAAATTATTTTGAATATAACATATTAAAATAATTTTATTTGTCGATCATTTTGGCCCCCCCTCCAAAGAAAAAATCTTGATTTCGTCACTGCTTAGGAAGAAATTGGGGTCTATTGCTAATAAAAGATTGTGAAAATTTACCTTTATATCCTAATTATTTCAAAAAATCTAATGAACAAATTTTGCAAAAAAAAAAACCTTGTTTCTTACCAACAAATTAAGTAACTAATAAAATCACCTGTAATGTTGTTTTAACATATTTAATTTATGTTAAATACAAATTTCACCAGTTTCTCTTTCGTAAAAATATAAGTATAACACCTTTTCAATTTTAGTTACAAACATTTATTTATTTTACATAAATGTAGTGATTCAGAATAAAATGCCCATAAATAACTAGTATTTTGTTAATGTAATGCAAAAAATCCATAAAGAGCTGGTATGTTATGGGCGCAATCTTTTTTACTTTCACATATTTAAATTTTGTTAAATACAAAATCTACCAGTTTCCCTTTCGTAAAAATATAAGTATAATACTTTTTCAATTTTAGTTACAATCATTTATGTATTTTACATAAATATAATGATTCAGAATAAAATACCCATAAATAGTTAGTATTTTGTTGATGTAATGCAAAAAACTCATAAAGAGCTGGTATGTTATGGGCAAAAACTTTTTTACTTTCACATATTTAAATTTTGTTAAATACAAAATCTACTAGTTTCTCTTTCGTAAAAATATAAGTATAATACTTTTTCAATTTTATTTACAAACATTTATGTATTTTACATAAATATTATGATTCAGAGTAAAATACCCATAAATAGTTAGTATTTTGTTGATGTAATGCAAAAACTTATAAAGAGCTGGTATGTTATGGGCAAAAACTTTTTTACTTTCACATATTTAAAAATTGTTAAATACAAAATTTACTAGTTTCCTTTTTGTAAAAATATTAGTGTAACACTTTTTCAATTTTAGTTACTAACATTCATGTATTTTACATAAATGTAATGATTCAGAATAAAATGTCCATAAATAGCTAGTATTTTGTTGATATAATGCAAAAAAAATTATAAAAAGCAAGTATGTTATGGGCAATTTGTTTTTTACTTTCAAAATCAGTTTATGCTAAATACAGGACAATCAATTTACCTTTTACAAAAATATTAGTGTAAAAGTTTTTCAATTTTAGTTATAAAGATTTTTTTATTTTACATAATTGTAATTATTCAGAGTAAAATGCCCATAAATAGATAGTATTTTGTTGATGTAATACCCATAATCGAGAGAATCAATTGGAATCCACTATTCCTCAGTCTTGGACGCTTTATGTAAAGTAGAGATATTTGTATTCAATTAAATATGAAACATGCAACAATCTGTCTTCCCATGAACCCAGTTTCCACAAATGTTAATATTTTACTAATATAACAATTAAAATCAATTTCAATAATTCAAATTTAGTAGATTAGATAAAAGTTGTTAGAAAAGTGAGAAACTAAAAGAAAAATAACTCAAATTTATTAAAAGTCCAAAAAGAATTTAGTACTTCAGCTCTAGAAATCCTCCAAATGACTATATATTAGAACAGCGATAATCAAAATAGATTACATAATTAAAAAACTTAATATTTCAAACATTTATTTTCTTAAGTTTCACTTTTTAAAGGCTCTCAACTCGTTATTCAATAATGTCCATATGTTGCTTCAAAACCAAGCATGGCCGTGTTTAGTACTGCTTACGCTTCCTCTTCGGTGTTTTATTTCTAGACCCATTATATATATGTTAATTCCGTGACACCTCAATACATTTTCAGCTTCTGCCATACACAACATTTCCAAACCGGCCCGTGCCTGTTATAGGTCACCACTTGCTTTTGTAAACATATTCCTTTCATCATCCGTACATGTCAGTTTCTTTGACATATTCTTTACCTTTCCACGTGCCTGCTTCTTTGCCATATAATTTACTTTCCACACCTGTTTTTGAAATATGTGAATACACTACAGAATTTACCTTCTTTAGTGATCCTAAAAATCACTAATTAACAGTGGCAGCAGACTAGGCTCCATTTGTAGCTACATGTTTGACATAAGTGTGTACTTTACAACCTTGTACAGCTCAAAAGCAAAAAGCTTTGAAGCTGCCCATTCTGCTGCATGACAGGTCGTCAGCCTGTCCATTCTGCCCATTCTGCTGCATGACAGGTCGTCAGCCTGTGCAATAATAATAATAAATATAGAACCTAGATACCACTAAAAGCAGTCAATAATCAATCTTAGGTACTGGAGCAGGGACTCTAGGTGTGCAATGGGTTACTTGATTCACCCTGTTCCCGAAGAGTTTGCTTAACCCGATATACCAGAATTAATTAATAGACAAAAATTACTAAATAGTAGACAGTGGCAAGTAGGGTCGTCTCCTCAGGGACTGGGGATATATGTCTCTTTAAAAAGTCCAATTGATAAGGGGGGATTTCACTGGAATGGAACTAAAAATGATTAAACAATTTAATTAAAAATAAATAAATCACTAGCACAAGTAAAACAGGAATTAAATCAAGAATAAATAAATTCTAGCCAAGGATACAACTACTCAGGCACAGTCCAATCATCCGATCATTGATGCAAGAGAGGTTCGCTTAATGTATTAATAGGCTAGTTATAGTCTGACGACCAATTTTTCCTTAAATTATAGATGACCAAGGTACGACCATTAATCACCTCTAACCAGAAAAGTACTCCTAGGTACGACCGTAGGAATTAATTTTCCAATTGCATTAATAACTAGAAAAACCTAACCCTAACCAATAACACGCTACGAGGGTTATTTAAATTAGATTGCACGTTCCCCTAATGTGTAAACACACCAGTTGCCACTAACATTAATCAATCAAACAATTACGGATTTAATTGACTAAATTGGCATGAGATTAATAAATCACATTGAACATCGGGCCCTTGACATCCAATTAATAAAATAATCCCATGAAAATTCAAGCAGATAACGTGCAAATATTAATAAATAAAGGAACACGTGAAAACTAATTAGATCTCACAGATTTTCGGGACTGCGCCGTCGAGTTGACCCTTGACTAGATGGAAGATTTAGTCACGCCACATAATTAAATCACCACACGAATTAATGGATTGCAAAGGCATAGCGTTTTCTATTAAGAAGCAAGGAATAAAAGGTGTTTTTCCCATTGGGGAATTTTGTCGAACACCTGGCGTGTGTCAGAGGCCAGTCAAAAGAAGGAAAAAAGTAAAGCTACACCGAAAGACTAAAACTAGCGATATCCCTGCTACTCTACGTTATCCCCCTTTAAGCAACAAAAGAAAGATGACAAAAGCCTATCTAGGTGGTCCCCACACATGTGGACAAAGCCTTCAAAGTACTTCTTGCCCCAAGTCTCTTTCCGTAGCTTTCTTTTAAGAGCCCAAATGACTAGATGCTTTCCACTAGCTTGTGGTCCCCCACCAATTCAAGGGCCCAAGAATTAAAGCCCTTGGAAGTCTCCCTATTTTCCATAAAGTCCTTCCTTTTTTATGGTTTTCTGCTTCATTCCTGAAATTAAGTCCAGATACCGAATATGAGTAAATATCAGCAATTAACACAATATTTATCGGGGATAAAAGGGGAAATCAATAATAAAATTACTAACAAATTGTACCCTATCACTGCAATTACGGTTAGAAAATAAATTCTCCAGGTAAACATCCTCAATCATACAGAGTTCCATGGAGGACAATGTCACGTTGACAACATTTCCAGGTAAAAGAACGTGAACAAAAATGTTAGATTGTCATCAACCAAGGATCAAAGAGCAGGCTTGCTTTGCATCAAAAGGCAGCATAGGCAACTTAAATGAATGTAACTATACACAACCAGAATCGATGAGAAAATGTCAACTATAACAACTTTATTGGTGAAATCTTGACCTACAATTGCATCTGTTATGTACGAAAACTACAGCAGCTTAATTATGAGAAAGACACATAGGGAAAGAAAGAAGGTTAGCATGATTAGAAACACGTTATAAACAAATAATCCAGGTAAGCCAAGTATTAACATCATCAATATCCCAATCTATCTCTCTCCATCTCAAGATCTCTCACCAAAAGTGTTCATCACTAGCTCGTTCATACTGAACTTCAAAAATTCTATCATTCGTTAGGTTATCTCATAATTATTGTTTCATAAGCACAAGACAAGAATCTCAAACCTGTAATTGGAAAAAAAAAAACTAAATCAGTATACTAACGTTTCATTAATTAGCAAAGGAAAGGTGGCAATTTTTAAGACCAGGTTAGCAAAATAATGCAATTCTTATATAGATGGCACATGTACCGCTGCGGAGCCACCCTTTAGTATATTATCAGAGTAAAGAAGGACTACAATTTATCTTTCATCTTTCTCTGAATTGGTTAGAATGATCAATATTTAGACACCCAAATTATGGTTGGTGCTATGGCTAATGTAGAAGCAACATTCTAATGACAAAAACTACAAACAAATATGAATCAAATGGGCTGGGATTTGAATAACAACGAAATTCAATTTTTTTTTATTTTTTTTACCGGAATTCAAGTTAATAGAACATAACAATGTAAAAGAACTTCATCTGGGAATCCATCTTCCTCATTCCTTGTACTCCAACCATAAATTTATGACTTCCCATCAAAATTATTTAGGATATATAGTTACTAGTTGACATCAAGAAACCCAATCAACGATGGCTCATGCTTATGGAAATAAAGACCATGATGCAAACATCTAGACATTTTACATGGGATGATAAACCAACCAGGAAATTAATTAATATATAAATTAATGCCACAAGTATACTATTTCACTTTCAAAGGAAGGCAGAAAAATACAAATATTTGAGCACAAGGTATAGTGCGTCAATGATAAGAAAGTACGCTCAAATTGATGAGGCCAATAATGCAGGATCTATGTACGAGGGATGCCTCCAACGTGTAATGCTGAGAAAACTAAGCATGTGTAAATGAGAGTAGATGTTGAATGGTGGCAAAAGGCGGAGGAGGAAGATGAGTAAGAGGAGAGACGAGGAGTCAGCAATGGGAATATAGGTGGAGGCAGAGGAGGGAATATGGGAGGAGGCAGAGGAGGAAGATGTGGAGGAGAAAGAGGCAGAGAAATGGTGGTAGGTCTGTGCTAAGAGAGAGAGGACTTATATTTTTTCGTTTCACTCTTCATTGATTATATAGAGACCCGTTTTACTAATTTAATTCATCTAGAATCCACGTACAAACCCAATTAGGAGGTGAATTATGGAATTAGAATTGTAATTCTCAGATCTTACTAAAGAATTGAATCTGTAGAATTAAAGGCCCAGAAAATTCGAATTAAATTCTAATTCTCTAGCATTGATAGTGTCCAAACTGCACATTTGGAATTGGGTTCCAATTCCAATTCTAAGTCTCCAGAGAGAACCAAACACACCTTATAAGTGTTTTTCACTTGATTGACTTATAATCAATGTAAGGTGCACCATTTAGTTGGGCTATTTACCCAGTTTGCCAGTCAACTTACAAGCAAGAATCCAATCATGCTAGTATGACTAAGGTTAATATTAATTGAATTGGACATGATTCCCAAGGTGAATTTGAGTTAATAACTAGTGTTGTGAGATCTGTCACATAGGACAAAAGGAAAAGATGAGCAGTTTCAGTTTGAACTCCCAACTCTGCTTAAGAGTCATTAGACCAGTCCAAATCCAATCAACTTGCAAACAATAATCCAATCATGATTCCCAAAGCAAGCTTAAGTTCAGTTAATAACGACCATTGTGAGATCCGTCCCACATAGGATGAAAATAAAGGATGAGTAGTTTGGGCTTAAACTCGTGACTTCGCTTAAGAGGCATTAGACCAGTCCAATTCCAATCAACTTACAAGCAAGAATCCAGTCAAAATTAATTGAATTGGACATGATTCCCAAAGCAAGCTAAAGTTGAATTAATAACTAACATTGTGAGATCCATCCCACATAGGACAAGGATGAGTGGTTTGGCCTTGACCTCCTTCTCCGCTCAAGAGTCATTATTAGACCAGTCCAAATCTCTCATCAGAGCAAATCTCGCATGGTCTGGGCATATGCAACATCAAGTAAAGGTTTGGAGAATGACGTTAAAGATGTTTTTGATTCTACGGAAAGAGTGTTGAGAAGAATCCAGCATCAGAATTTTTGAGAAATTTAGTTCAATTCATTTCAGATAGTTGATGGATTTTTTAGGCTACAATTTACAATTTACAGGCATAGTTATGATGTAGTAATTAGTACTTTCGATTTTCAATTCATTCATTGGCTTTGTTTTTTTGGGCTTAGATATTGTATAGGACACTAGGTAGGCATCTTTCTTTTTCTCTTCCAAATAAATATGTTTTAATTTAATTACCTTCATAGAGGAGTTGCGGAAGGAAATAGATATGAATCTCTGATTGAGAAAAGTTGGAAGAGTCTTGGAAAGATTTAGTATTTTTTTTAGTTAGTTTTTTTTTTTTGAGATATCAATTGTCTTAAAATAATATCTTACTACAATTTGAATGCCCTTTGGAGCAGAGCTAATTAATTTAATTCTTTTTGTTGCATCTTTTTTTCCAAGGACTTTAGATTCTATTTCTGCCATTTTTAGTTGTGAGATTATTTAGCATTCAGTATAAAACAAAACAGGCTGTGGGCTTCTCTTCTAAAATTATAAATATGATCTTGAATTAAGAACAGGATGAGTTTTATTTTAGTACTAACGATTTTAGGTAGCATGATTGTAACAAGGTACACCCAGTCGATGTCAATGGTAGGTTGAAAATCTGCATCATCCTTGAACACATCCCTTGTGACAAGTTAAGGAGCTAAAAACAAAACGAGGGAAATTAAATTAACCATAAGGTTGCTTTTGATACTTGATAGAAAAAGGCATGAGCCGGCTAATTTGAAATACTTGAGGAAGCTGCCGTGGACTTACGGGGAAAGCCAATTAGTACACAATAATACACCATTTTTTAGAGATGGGAATCTGCAAGTGGTGGAGTTCGGTAAGACTTTGCGGTTGTAATTGTGGGTTCCAGGAATCAAAATAATGCAACATAGATTATTCAAGAATACATAAGGTTGATTGGTAAGAAAACTTTTTATACAACTGCAGGAGACGATGACAATGTGGTGCAGCTAGCATGAGGCATGCAACAATTGTAGTTTAGTGCAGATTAGGTGTCAGATGTGAGTGAAAGTAATTTTGTGCTTTCTGGGCTCATTCCAATATGATTATGGTTAAATGCCATGTGTTTTGCACGTGATCATGAGATTTTTTATTTGGATAAAATATAAAAAGGCCCCTTAAGGTTAAGTGAATATACATAAAAATCACCTATAGTTTTAAAATATATACTCCGGTATCTCGTGGTTTGAACTAATTTAAAAAAACAACGAAAATTGTCAGAATTAATGAGCTTGAAATACACGCGCTTCTTTTGCGAATATTTGTATCAGAAACAAATAAATTTTAGATAGACCTATTACACCCTTAGAGTTATAATACAAAAAAATCCCTTGTGCTTAAGCAAATCTATAGAAAAAGTCCCTTATAATTTCAAATCATACAATCCAGTACCTCGTGGTTTGAACTAATATGAAAAATCGACAAAAATTATTTAAATTAGAGAGTTTGAGGCTTCTTGACATGGAAAATAATTTTTTAAATCAAAATTTTCAGCTAATATACCTATTAAACCCCTTAGAACTCATAAAATTTTCAAAAACAATCCAAAACTCCCAAATACAACTCACTTTATTTCTATACATAAAATAACTAAACAAAAATTTCCAAATAAAACTGACCTTGTTTCTATACACAAAATAAATAAATAAAAACTTTCAAATACAACTTACCTTATTCCTATGCACAAAATAAATAAATAAAAGCAAAATATAACCATAGAGGGCTTTTCCGTAGGTTGGCTTAACCACAAGAGATTTTTCCATAAGTTTGCTTAATAGGATGGTTGTTAGAAGGTCTTTTATTGCTTATATATATTAGGCAACTCACTTGCATCAACCCAACAAAGAATATCATCCAAATTACATTGTTTAAGATATTTGTCTACTGCTAAAACCCAACCAAAATATATGTGTCTATTTGTGCTTATAGGAGTCAATATGGCAAAATTTTCACGATCAATTAGATCTCTATAATATTCTACCATTATTTAAGGGAAAATCGTCCAAAACGTCCTTCACATTTTGTAAAATAACTTTTTTCATCCCTCACTTTTAAAAGTGAAATTTTATATCCCTTACATATTCACATCGGACAAATTTAGTCTCTAACTAGGTTTCCGATCATTTTTTGGCCAGAATCCATCATGTGCAAGGCACGTGATCATTTTTTAAGGGTAAATTTGTCAAATTATATTTTACATAATCTGATATATAGTCCTCCACATTTTATAAAATAAATTTTTTTGTCCCTCACATTTTATAAAATAATTTTTTTCGTCCCTCACATTTCACAAAATGAATTTCTCCATCCCTCACATTTCAAAAAATGAAATTTTCATTTCTCACTAATTATGTGTGTGAATACATTTTTTTAAACACATGTATATGTCTATTTGAGTTTGGTTAATAATAATAGCATAAACATATGTATGTAATTGGGCCCAACTTGTGGGCTATCTTCTCTTTTTGTATGATTATGACTAATATTTGCCAATAGAACCTTAATTTGCATATTCTTATTGTATTTTGACCGAAAATAGTTTTATTGTCCAACTTGACAATGAATGCAAGATTATTTACTAGCTAATACCAGATGAAATCAAATGATCACGTATAATATATGGTATTCGTATTGTTAAATGAAATCAAATAGACACATACATATATTTATGCTATTTGTATTATTATGCAAAATCAAATAGACATATACATGTGTTTAAACAAAATGTATTCACACATTTTTTTTAGGGTTTCCCTCACATATATAATTAGTGAGGGATAGAAATATTCATTTTTTGAAATGTGAGAGATGAAAAAATCATTTTATAAAATGTGAGGGACGAAAAAATTTGTTTTATAAAATGTGGAGGACTATAGATCAGATTATGTAAAATATAATTTGACAAATTTACCCTTCAAAAATGATCACATGCCTTGCACGTGATGGATTCCGGCCAAAAAATGATCGGAAATCTAGTTAGGGACTAAATTTGACCGATGTGAATATGTAAGGGACATAAAATTACACTTTTAAAAGTGAGGGACGAAAAAAGTCATTTTACAAAATGTGAGGGACGTTTTGGACGATTTTCCCATTATTTAACAATCCATATACCTGAATAAAATTTCTCTCTGTTCTGTCAAGTTTTGCTGGCCCTCTTGATTGATTGACCAATGAAATCCTTCAATCTGACAACCCATAGCAATCAACAAATTTGACAAGATTCTTCTCCGATCTCTGTTTTCACACTCGCAACAATCTAACAATTTTCGGATCAATCTTATGATCAAATCCTTCACCAACTACACATTTCAGAGCTAAATTTGTGGTCTAATTCGATTAACTAAATACTTTTCGACAACTTTATGTCCTAATTCTCTAACAGTAGAAATGCCCAAGACTAACCTCATAATCTAGCTCTAATACCAATTGTAGAACCCCAAATTTTAGGATTCTAATAATAATCAATATGTGCAAGGTTACAAAATTGAAGGGATAAAACAAAACACTCAAAACATATGTGGGAGAGAAGAAAATAATCAACTCACAATATTATTGAAATTTCAAACAATGAAAAAAGTTGCACCATAATAGAAAACGTGACAAACTCTACTAGATTCTCTCTAGAAAACACCCTAAATAATGTCCTATTTATAATCTACCAGATTTGTTTGAAAAGAAACCACTTGCATAAGAAATAACCAAATAAAACATAAACTCCAAAATTGCACAACTATTAAAACCTAACTCCAATAAAACTAATAAATAAATAAACAAACACTTTTAGATTTGGTTTAGTTTGCCAACACTTTTCTTCATTAGAAATGCCCAAACAAGTTGACGATAAAAATGTTCGGAAAAATTAAGGACATAGGAAAATTTGAAGAAATTAAGACTCTGCAAGTTCAATACGTGGAAATCCATAGAAAATTTTTTTGGAAGATGCAAAAGCATTAGTAAACCAAAGAATATTTTTTGTGATTATGTGTTACAATTTTATAATTTCCAGAGAGAGTTGCAGTTTTAATCTCTAATGTTTGGTCTATCTGCTAAATTGGTCGGTGGCCCATCTTAAAGTGATAATCCATCTTTTTGAATAAACAATTCTAAACTGAATTAAAGAATGATTAAAGGTGAAGGGTTGCTGCTTAAGCTTCTCAATCATAGCATGCAGTGATTGGCATTTGAGGTGGGCATAAGGTGTAAACTGACGAGGGAAGTTAACAAATATTCGTAGATCCTATGCAGACTTCATCGCTGTACATATAAACAAATCTTAATTCTGAAATAAAACAAATATGATTTAATGGAAAAACATTGTGAGGATTTACATCATTTTACCTTTTATACTTGAGGCACATGTCGTGATGAGAGATAATAGATTCATTCTATTCCTTTGTGTTTCAGTGTATACTCTTTGTCTAGTTTTTTTGGCCGTTATCCATGCATTGTTAAGATATATCATATCAATATAACTTACCATTTGGAAAAGAAAACAATATAAAACAAATATGACAAAGAAATTCAATTTAATTCTATGATGTTTTACTAGTCATCTACATCTGCAATTTGAGTCACCGTTGAATAGGTGAAATCTCCCCACTTGATCTTTTTTGAAAGAAAAAGAACAAAAGCAAAATAAAAGGTAAAACAATTATTAAATATTTAATAAGACTTTCTGGCTTGCGTCCACAAGGCATTTGTGTCCGTAAATATCCACACACAATTTCTAGGTACCAAGTGTGATAAGTAACGCGTTTTTGCTAGGGACAAACTGAGAGTCGAGACCCCCTACGAGGAAATGGATGTCTTTTGACTGTGGTTTATCTTGAAGTTATGAGAAATAAAAAAGCTACAGCTTTCTCAGATATTCTACGATTGCAACAGCGAAGTCTCACCAAACTACTCCACCACATGCAGATTTCCATATCTAGAAAATGGTGGATTATTTTGTACTAATTGTTGGCTTCCTCTGAAAGTTCAGAGGAGCTTCCTCAAGTATTTCAAATAATAGATTCACCATTCAATAGACGAAGTAAAATCTTGAGTAGTAGCAGGTAGAGCAGCTAAGCATGTTTTTCCAGCGTACACCCGCGTTAGCAACAATTTAACAAGTTAAGCACTAGCTTCTTTCATTTCCTAAAGAAAATGTTTATGAGGCTGAGGAAAAGTTCCATGTAAAGTAGTTTGCCCTCGGCATCCACGGAAGAGGCACTTGACTATTAAGTATTTCCTAATTTGATTCGCGCACTTTTTTTTTTTTTTTTTACGGAAATGATAAATTTATTCTATCCTACACTAAGAGGAGGAGGCGGACTTGTAGAGATCCAAGAATAATTCGAAAAGTACTGAATCACTATTGAACCAGACGGATGCACTACGTACTGGTCTGAATTTTTTAAACAAAATTACTTAATGTGGCAATAACCCTTGTCTCCTACTTTACCAAATTTTAATGCTTTGATGATTGCCACCAGAACAAAGGCTGGTGGTTCTCTATGTATTTTTTTTAGTTTTATTTATTTTCAATTAAAAATAAGAGATACATAGGTAAGTAAACATAATTTGAATTCCCACTAAGAAATAGTTAATTACAAAATCCAAAGAAAAAGCCTAGCATGTCCATTAAATTTAGTCAAAATATAAGTAGTACAATGATTGAACTCGAAACTCATTCCTTAGTATAGAATTCCCTTACCAAATGCCCGTTAAACTGCAAATTGTTAATCTAAGAAACATTTGGGGGGTGTACCGCGTCGCCCATTGCACACGGGACCAGCATGTCCGTTAGCAAGAGAACAAATATATATACAGCAATGCCAGCTTGGGAGACAACCCTAGATAAATTGGCTGTCTAAGTCGTGTTTCAATCTCTAATACTGATTGATGGAAATTAAGGGCATTATAGCAATGCCAGCTTGGGAGAGAGATTGGAAACTGGGAAAAGATGGTAGACATTTGATTACAAACGCATTCACAAAATAATTAACTATTGAGGTGGAAATGTGCAAAGGTTTTGGAATCAAGTGGCATCGATGAATGAATGGCATATAAAGCACTATTTGACTGTTTTCCCTTGTGTCTGTTCGATGTGTTTTCACTTGGAAATTTCTTGTTTTCATACTCTGTCCCAGCATACGAAAAGGATGTTGATAGGAAATGATGTCCAAAAAATGGCAGAAAAGAAAAAGAAAAAGTTTTAGTTGTAGTAGAATTCAGAATAAGGTTTTTCTAATATTTATCTAAACTACCATATATGTATATAGACAAACGAACAATTATTATCCTCCCTTATATTTATATATATTTTTTATTTAATCTTGTCTACCCTTCCTTATATTTATTTACTTTTTCTAATTAATCTTATATTTTAAAAATATGACACTTGAAATATATTTTAACAGTTGCTTATAGGCACCGTTAGTTAGGCAGACCGTTTAGAATATAAATTAATTCACATTGTCTTTTTTATTAGTACCATAAAGAATGTTCCAACAGTTATGGGCTACATGTAGTCTCTTATAAAAATTATATTATACAAAATCCTAAAACGATGTGCAGCAAGATATAACATTTAGTTCAGTGCAATCTATCCAAAAGAATAGTTCTACTAGAAGCCAGAATAAATTATGGATTGCAATTTATTCCACCTTATTTACACATACTAATTTGCTTGCATTATCAATACATTTTTCAATCACCTTTTTATCTCATATACATCACATCAAAATTTATAAAATTATCTCAAATAATTTATTATCCAAACACCGGCTTTGACAAATTTGTCTCCACAGTCACAGAATCCAGCACTAGTTGATTAAGAAGTTGCTCAGTAATTCTTCTTTTCAATGTGGAACCGATGCAAATCTGTAATCTTCTTGATCTCCATCACTACACACTTTTGTCCTTTTATTTCAACCAAAAATTAAATAGTATCTGTTGTTATCTATTCTACGTACTTCAAGGATTAACTCCACTTGACACCGCTAAATTATGTCTGAATTCCTACTTTTATCCCTGAACTTTAAATTACTTTCTTAAAGTATAATATTTGTCTCACTTTGGTCTTTTAATGTACAAAATCTGTCTTATTTTAATTCCTAAATTATAAAATCTATCCCACTTTAATCCCTAAAGAACAATATTTGTCTCACTTAAATATAAAATCTGTCTCACTTTCGTCATTAATTTTATCTAACTGGGACAAAATTTATATTTTAAGGACTAAAATGTCTCATTTTAAAGTTTAGGAACCAAAGTAAAATCTGAGCATAGGTAAAAGGTGAAAAGTGGAATTAACCCTATATGAAAAAGTACAACAAAAATTTCCGCCCCCAACTGTAATGCATTGTCAAGTTGTAAGAGCAAAAAATGCACTTAATTTATAAATTTTGTGGAGTCAAGAATTTCAGAAGAATATAAGGCCAAGTCAAAATAAATGTAACAAAGTTACGAAAGAACACAGTGGAAATATACAGAAATAGAATCTTTTATTAATGATATTCCTTATAACTCCTAAAGACAGCTCAACAATTTGTGTCCCGTTTGTAATTATTGATAAATGATAAATCATACTTTATGGTTTTTTTCAATTTGTTCCCCACAAGATAATCCTATCAAGAAAAGGGGTAAGCTGAGCGCAAAAGTATAAAATTATCACACATCGCCTAAATAGTGTATATTTTTACAAAAAAAATAAGAAATTTATTTAAATAATTATTTTCAAGGATTTTCTAAAAAATATTATATTTTAGCACCTTTATTAATAAATAAATTTATGAGATAAAAGATGATTGATTAACATGTTCAAAATTTTGTTGTGAAACATGTTTATGAATAACATGACCAAACAAATTTCTTATACTTTAGGTACATGTCATGATGAGAGGAATGGATTCATTGTATTTCTTGGTGTTTGAGTGCACACTTTTTATAGTCTTGGTTGAGCATGCTAAACTAGAACCCACTCACTACCATCAAAGAAGATTGGAAAAATGACTTATTTCATCCCTTACATTTCACAAAAATATTCTTTTCGTCCCACACTTTTAAAACGAAGCAATTTGGTCCCTGACATTTAAAAATTAAACCTATTACATCCCTGAATCTAATTGTCAATCTGAATTAAACCATCCAATAACCCAGTAATAAATTTCGGAGATAAAATTGATAGATCATTCCGTCAACTCCATCATATTCACATGACATTTATTGAACCAAAAAAATAAAAAGTATAACATAAAAGGTCATTTTTTGTCTTGGAATAATAGGATTTATTTTTTTGGTAAATCTTTTCATGTACCATTAGTATATACGCTTGCAAGTCTACATGTATATCATAAATACAAAATTTGGTGTTTAAATTTAAATTGAAATGATATGACAGGTACATAAATCCATCAGTGTATACAATGACAATGTAGGAAAGATTAATTCTTCACTTTTATGTTATAATTTTTTATTTTTTATTTTTGGTTTCATTAAATTTCACGTGAATATCAAGTTGAGTTAGTCAAGTGATCTACCAATTATACCCCTAAGATTTGTAATTAGGTTGATAGATGGTTTAATTTATATTGAAAATTGGGTTCAGGGATGTAATAACTTCAATTTTAAATGTCAAGGATGAAATTGTTTCGTTTTAAAAGTGAGGGACGAAAAAAAATATTTTATGAAATGTGAGGAATGAAACCGGTCATTTTCCCAAGAAGATTTAAAAATGTCCTAACCAACCTCTGGTCTAGACAACCCACTCACTGTGGTTAATCTTGATGTTATGAGAACTAAAACAAATTTTGTTACTAAGGAATTCGAATGATTTGTAAATTTAAAAAAATCACTTATCTAATGTTGAAAACAAATGCACTAAAGACCTGATTCGAAGATTTGGAAAATGAAAACCTACGAGATGCTAAACTAATTCTTGATTTGATCCGTGCTTGTAACACTTTTATTTTATCCTTAATGTTTTAATACACTGTATCAATAAGGTATTGCCAATGAAATTTGTAGATAAAAGATAGATCTCTTCGGTTGATTTGTTATACTGGCATAGCTGTACTCAGTCCCACTAAACTATCAGACTTTTAAATTTTAAATTTTAAATTATGATGAACTAGTTAATACTAATAAGCTTCAATTAAAAACCCAGATAGTATTTGACAACTAAAATTCAGGTATGGATTTTACATTTATTTTTCTTTTTTTCTCATCCTTTTTCTTCTTCTATTCTTCCCACTTTCTCCATTTCTTCTAGTCTTTTATTTAGCTTTTTTATTTTTAATTAAAAATATGAGATAACTATGTAAATAAACATTGATTCTCTATTAAAAAGTAGTTAATTACTAAATCCAAATAGTTGGCTAATCACGTTCATTAATTTTAGGATAGATTACCTTTAACTCTCCTATAATTTTTTGCTTTACTACATAACCACCCCATTGTTTAATAACCTATACATAACCCCTTCTGTTTGTCACCTTTAGTTTTTCATTAGAACTAATAGCCAATATTAAAAAGTCAAAAAAAATTAATAAATTAACAAATCCATCCTTTGACTAATTTTTTTCAAATACAAAAAAGGAAAAATAAATATTGACAAATAAGAAATTAAAAATACTAAATCTTTAATAATGGCAAAAATCATTGTAGGTTTTCAAATCAAATCTTTAACGATTGCAAATCTATAGTGGTATTTCCTATGTCTTATTTATCTATTTTCCCTTTCTTCTTCTTTTTTTTTTGTGAAAATTTATTCTTTTTTTAAGATTTAGTTGGCCAAAGTATATTTTTTGAAATCATCTCTTCTCTATCCAATGGAAAGAAGAAGTGAAAGAAAGAAAAACAAAAATGGAAAAAAAAGTATAATGAAAGGATGAATTTTTTCAATTTATTAATTTCACTCTGACTTCATAATATCAATTGTTCCAAATCTAACTGTAACATTTTAGCTCAAAATATGAGGGAATTATTTATAAATTATTAATTATAAGGAGATTATATAATAAAGCATCAAAATTCAGGAGAATAAATGGCCGTCTATATTTACGAAAACTTTCTTTGGTGACATGACAGGTAACGCGTTTTAGCTACGGACAAGTTGTGGAAAAATCCCTCAGGAGGAGTGGTAAATGGCAACGCATTTGACTGTGATTCATCTTTGATGTTGTAAGAACTAAAGCAACAGCCTTTTCAGAGCAACTTCCTCAAGTATTTCAAATAAGTCATTAGATTCACATTCAATAGACGAATTAGAGCATTTCAATTTCGCTAAAATCTTGACAGCAGGTTAGAGCAATCTACGTATGTTTTTTCTAGCGGACATCCGCGGGTTAGTAACAATTTGATAAGTTAATCATTCGTTTCCTAAAGAAAATCTTTGTAAGGCTGATGAAGTTCCACCACAATATGACGAGGCATTTGACTATTTTATGGATTTTCATGTTTACATCCATCTTTTGTTGAAGTCGTGATTTTCAATCACTTTTTATAGACATATTTTTCCTTCTATAGTTAATCTCTTGTGTTTTCACCTTTTGCTATTCTCTTACAAGGAGGCATCATCTCAAAGCCAATATATAATAAAAGCAGCTTGATAATTTTGCTTATTTAAAAGGTAACGATTGACAAATCCTATTGCTTATTTAACTCTGCTGTAATTTTGTGCTTTACTCTATGAACCCCATGTTTTAAAAATATGTTTCTCTGGACAATTTTATTTTCAAAATCTGTTTCAATCTCCTCCATGTCCAAGATTTTTAGTAGCTTTAGATAAATCTATATTGTCTGGAATTCGTTACATTTGCTGTAAGGGAGTAGTACTCCTTTATTATTGCTTTATCTATTGTAACGGAGGGTAGGTACATATCCCTCTCCTCTCTTTTTTTTTTTCTCAAATTCTTTAATAAAATAAAGGGTTAGCATCCCTCCGTAATGAATGAGGTTTGCCAAAAAAAAAATGCACCCCCTTCCTCCAAATTTGTTTAATAAAACTATATATAACCCTCTTATAATTTGGATTAAAGTGTTACCTTTAGCTTTTCGTTAAAATTAATGGTCAATATTAAAAAGTCAAAGTCAAATTAATAAATTGATAAATTCACCCTTTAACTATCTTTTATATTTCCAAATACAAAAAAAGTGAAAATAAAGATTGACAATAAGAAATAAAAAATACCAAACCTTTAACATTTTAGGTTTTCAATCAAATCTTTAATGACTGCATATCTATAGTGGTATTTCCTAGTTCTTATTTATCTATTTTTTCCCTTTCTTCTTCTTTGTATTTGTGGAAATTATATATTTTTTGGGTTTAGTTGGGCAAAGTATAGTTTTCGAAAATCATCTCTTTTCTATCCAATGGAAGGAAGAAGTGAAAGAAAAGGAAAAGATAAAAGGAAAAAAAGTTGTAGTGAGAGGATGAATCTGTCAATTTATTAGTTTGACTCCGACTTTTTAATATTAACTATTTGTTTTGACATGACAAATCTAACTATATAACATTTTAGCCCAAAACATGAGGGAATTATGTATTAAATTATTAAATTATAGGGAGATTACTAGATAATAAAGCATCAAACTTTAGGAGAATAAAATGTAATTTACCCTTAATTTTAACCAAGCATTAGTATCCATTCCTTAGTATAGAATCCACTTACCAATAAGCCTTCAGCTGCAAATAGTCCATGTAAGGAACATTTATGGTCTACGAGTTGGCCAATTCACATGGTACCAAGTCTGATAAGTAACGCGTTTTTGCCAGGGACAAGCTGTGAGTCTGAGACCCCTTACGAGGAAATGGATGTCTTTTGACTGTGGTTTATCTTGAAGTTATTGAGAAATAAAAAAAACTACAGGTTTCTCCAATATTCTACGATTGCAACAGCGAAGTCTCACCAAACTACTCCACCACTTGTAGATTTCCATATCTAGAAAATGATGGATTGTTGTGTACTAATTATTGGCTTCCTCTGAAAGTTCAGAGGAGCTTCCTCAAGTATTTCAAACAATAGATTCACCATGCAATTGACGAAGTAAAATCTTGAGTAGCAGGTAGAGTAGGCTATGCATGTTTTTCCAGCGGACATCCGCGTTAGCAACATTTAACAAGTTAAGCACTAGCTTCTTTCATTTCCTAAAGAAAATGTTTATGAGACTAATGAAGTTCCATGTCAAGTAGTTTGCCCTGGGCATCCACCGAAGAGGCACTTTACTTCCTTCGTTCCATCGAAAGTGTCATATTTTTTATTTTAGAATATTTAAACATTTGTCATATTGAAAAAGTCAAAATATTTTTTAGTCTTTCTTTTCAATATAATCCTTCTTTTTAATCATATGCATGTTACCATTGAAATTTAAATTTTGAATTTGTACGGGTTGAATTTAAAAAAAAAGTACAACCATCATAATCAAATACTATTTCTTAAAAAGATGGATTCTCCGAACATGACTAAATAATTGAAACAGAGGGAATATCCAATATTTCCATCTCAAAAATATGTTTGGATTGCATTTTTCTGGATTTTTGTAGAAAATTACTGTAGCGATTTGATATATGTGAGGTAAAAAAGTGATAGGAAATGTGTTTACGGAAAACGTAACAATTTTTCGGCAGAAAATGGCTGTGCAAACAAGGCATCGATAGTGAACTTATCCCAAATATATTTTGCTTGCATTATAAACACATTTCCAACCCACCTTTTTATCTTACATACATCACATCACAAAAAGTGTTACAGTAATTATTTCAAATAATATTTCAAATAATACCTATAGTTAATTGCCAGCGTGGGAGAGAGATTGGAAAGTGGAAAAAGACGGTAGACTGTTGAAGCGGAATTTGCAAAGTTTTGGAATCAAGTGGCATTGATGGATGAATGGGATAAAAAGCAACTAATATTGGACTGTTTTCCCTATTGTCTTTTTGATACTTATTCGCTTGGAAATTTCTATTTTCATACTTTATCCCCCACCCCACATGAGAAAAGATGTTAACAGCAAAGGATGTCCAAAAAATGAAAGAAAAGTGGAATGTAGAATATAAAATGAAAATGATGGCTTTCTTACTCTTAATTTAAGATACGAGACAAATAAATAAGTAAACATTAAATTCCTATTTAAAAAATAATTAATTACAAAATCCAAAGAATAAGGGTATCATATTTATTTAGATTACATGTTTGGATTGCAAATTTTCGCAAAAAATTATTATGTTTTTCGTGAACACATTTTTCAATCACTTTTCTACCTCGTATATATCAAAAATTGTGTCTCCCTTTGGTCTTTAAATGTACAAAATCTGTCATTTTAATTCCTAAATTATAAAATCTCTAATTTTAATCCCTAAAAGAACATATTTGTCTCACTTAAATATAAATTCTGTCTCACTTTTGTCATCAATTTTAGCTAAGTGGGACATAATTTTTATTCTAAGGATTAAATGTCTCATTTTAAAGTTTAGGAATCAAAGTAAAAATCTGAGCATGGGTAAAAGGTGAAAAGTGGAATTAACCCTACACGAACGGGCGGAATGTGTTTTATTTTATATTATTAGAATAAAAGCAAAGCAGTTTGACGCGGTTGTTGGTGGTCATAAGAAAAAATCCTAACTGTTTTCTGATGTTCTGTTTCTTGTTTTAGAATCCAGCAGTGATTTTCATTCAATTTTGACCACCCACCCTATTTTTTTGTATTCGTTTCGAGCTAAAGAACTAGTAATGATATAGGCAAACAAAATTCCCAACCTTTTTCCTTTCTTTTGCTGGAAAAAATGCAACAAATTTTTTTTTTTTTGAAAAAAAGGACTGAAATGCATTGTCAAGTTAAAAAGTGCAAAAAGTGCACTTCATTTATAAGTTTTGTGGAGCCAAGAATTTCAGAAGAAGATAAGGCCCATGTACAAAGTTACAAAGAACACAACGGAGAGATACAGAAAATCTTTTCTTAATGATGTTTCCAACTCCCAAAGACAACTCAACAATTAGTGTCCCATTTGTAATTCTTGACAAATGATAAATAAATTTTTTTATGGTTTTTTCAATCTGTTCCCCACAAGATAATCATATCAAGAAAGGGGGTGAGCTGAACGTGAAAGCTTAAAATTATCACACATCGCCTAAATGGTGTATTTTTTGCAGAAAAAAAAATGAGAATTTGATTTAAATAATTGTTTTCAAGGCTTTTCTGAAAACTATTATATTTTAGCACCTTTATTAATAAATAAATTCGTGAGATAAATAGGTAGTAGATTAACGTGTTCAAAATTTTATTGTGAATCATGTTTATGAATACCATGACCTAGACAAATTTCTTATACTTTAAACGCATGTCACGATGAGAAATAGATTCATTCTATTTCTCGGTGATTTAGTGCACACTTTTTATAGTCTTTTCAACCTTTGTCCACACGTTGTAAAGTTTTACTACATTAATATAACTTACTATGTCATCTACAGCTGGGATCAAAGAGTCAGCCCTGGATAGGAGAAAACAAATCCTACACTTGATCATTTATGAAAAATAAAAATAAAAAGGTAAAGCAATTATTAAATATTTAATAAGACTTTCTTACTTTCAGGCACTGATTCAGGCACCGGTTAATCAATTCCACATCTTTGATTTTGAAAAAGGTAAAATTAATCCAAATTCTTCTAAATGCAAGAAGATTGGAAAATAATTGTGATTATAAGCATTATTAAAATCTTAAAGAACCCACTCAGTACCATTAAACAAACCTTAAAAATATCCTAAACTGACCTGAGTATCTTAAAGATAACTCTCTTTGGAGATATGATAGGTAACGCGTTTTTACAACGGACAAGTTGAGACCGTCCTTCTGAGTAAATGGATGCCTTTGAATCTGAAAGTTCAGAGCAGATAGTACTTAATAGATTCACCATTAATTCATAGACGAATTAGAGGTTTTTCAATTTCGCTTAAAATCTTGAGTAGTACCAGTAGGTAGTAGCAGTCTATTCCACAAATACAAATACCTTAGACCATTAATAAATTAAATAAAAGTTGACTGGGAAGACAAGTCTCAGTCCAACGAAAACAACGAAAAGTAACAAATGTAGTAGGAGTGGTCCTAAGAACCAATTTGGTTGTCCGCCTTTTGTATCAACCGTCTATTTGCAACCAAATATCCTTCCTCCAATCATATATTGTAGTATTCATCTCGCAACATTTTATTGCCACAACTCCTGAACCCCAAAAAAAAAAAACAATGGCTGAATTGATTGTTCCAAAGAATAATAGGTGAATTGGGTTGATGTTGCCGTGAAGCAGTTCGGGAAGAAAGGTCAACTTGTGTGATAGGGGTCGAAGAAGAGTGGCAAATATCTCCTCTAATTGGCAACCATTGAAAATGTGCTGCATGAGCAGAGAGACGAAGGCTGAAGGACAGAAGTGTTGGAATTTGGCTAGAAAAGCTTGAGGACATAACATATGAGATGGATGATGTGCTGGACGAATGGACTTCAGAGTTCACAGAGCAAAGAATAGGGAACTAATCAGAATGCAGAATGCAGCCTACATGCGGAACGAGGTTCGTTCCTTATCCCACCCTTTGTTCTTGTCTCAACAGTTCCTGTGCGTAGTGATATACAGAAAATAAAGAAATAAAATGAACTGCTAGAATTAACTTTGAAAGAGGCGATCAATTCAAGTTTATTACAAGTGGGGGGATTTCTGATTCTCATGATTTTCCGCGAATTATGATACCTCAATCATAGACGAATTAGAGGTCTATGGTCGAGCAGTGATTGGAGAAGGTTCTTGACCAAATTTTGTCCAATAGTAGTCGTAAGGAAGAGCTGGGGTTCAAAATTATCTCTGTAGTAGGGGCCGGGGGTAGTGGAAGACGCACACACTTGCCCAGCTGCTCTTCAATAATGATAAGTGCAAGAACCACTTTGAACTTAGAAATTGGATCTGCAATATCAGATCCTTGCGACCAGAAAAGGGTCGCGAAAGCATCCTTGAGAATGCTGGAAAAGTTCTCATGAAGCAGAGTTAGATCCGTTGAATCCGCGTATAAAGAGAAACTTTTTCCGGTAAGAGATTCCTGCTTGTCCTAGATGATGTCTGGCAGAGGACGACTCAAAGTGAAACCTTTCACAATACCTCTCAAAGGATGGGGCTCCGGAAGTGTAAATTTGGTAACAACAAGGAATAGAGTGGCCAACAGTGGTGGGATGACTGATACTCACGACCTAGGCATGATCTCTCACTCTGATTGTTGGTTAATAATGCAAGGATAGCATTTGCTAGAAATCAGGGGACTTGTGGCAAGAAGGCGGAAAAAATTGGGCAAAGATTGGCAGAAAAGTGCAAGGGGTTGCCACTTGCAGCAAAGACTATGGGAAGCTTGTTACGGTTCAAAGATACGTACAGCAGTGGCAGAATGTTTGAAATGTGAGGTATGGCAATTGGAGGAAGCAGTGTGGACCTTTTTCCTTTGTATTTAAGCTTAACGAGTTGTCCCCGGAGCTGAAACGTTGCTTAATTAATAGTTTTTACAATAAGATCTGATATATAGTCCTCCACATTTTATAAAATAAATTTTTTTTGTCCTCACATTTTTATAATAAATATTTTTTGCCCTGCACGGCATAATATTCACAAAATGAATTTCTCCATCCTCTACATTTCAAAAATGATTTTTCATTTCCCTAATTATGTGTGTTGAATACATTTTTTTTTAAACACATGCTATATGTCTATTTGAGTTTGTTTAAATAATAATAGCATAAACAATGTATAGTATTGCCCACTTGTGGGTTCCTTCTTTTTTGGTATGATTATGACTAATATTTGCCAATAGACCTTAATTTGCATATTCTTATTGTATTTTGACCGAAAATAAGTTTTTATTGTCCAACTGAGCAATGAATGCAAGATTATTTACTAGCTAATACCAGATGAAATCAAATGATCACGTATAATAATGGTATTCGTATTGTTAATGAAATCAAATAGACACATACATATATTTATGCTATTTGTATTATTATGAAAATCAAATAGACATATACATGTGTTTTAACAAAATGTATTCACACATTTTTTTTAGGGTTTCCCCTCACATATATAATTAGTGAGGGATAGAAAATATTCTTTTTTTAAATGTGAGAGATGAAAAAATCATTTTATAAAATGTGAGGGACGAAAAAATTTGTTTTATATAAAATGTGGAGGACTATAGATCAGATTATGTAAAATATATTCTGACAAATTTACCCTTCAAAAATGATCACATGCCTTGCACGTGATGGATTCCGGCCAAAAAAAATGATCGGAAATCTAGTTAGGACTAAATTTGACCGATGTGAATATGTAAGGGACATAAAATTACACTTTTAAAAGTGAGGGACGAAAAAGTCAATTTTAACAAAATGTGAGGGACGTTTTGGACCGATTTTCCCTTATTTAACAATCCATATACCTGAATAAAATTTCTCTCTGTTCGTCAAGTTTTGCTGGCCCTCTTGATTGATTGACCAATGAAATCCTTCAATCTGACAACCCATAGCAATCAAACAAATTTGACAAGATTCTTCTCGATCTCTGTTTTCAACACTCGAACAATCTAACAATTTTCGGTCAATCTTATGATCAAATCCTTCACCAACTACACTATTTCAGAAGCTAAATTTGTGGTCTAATTCGATTAACTAAATATTTTCGACAACTTTATGTCCTAATCTCTAACAGTAGAAATGCCCAAGACTAACCTCATAATCTAGCTCTAATACCAATTGTAGAACCCCAAATTTTAAGATTCTAAATAATAATAATATGTCAAGGTTACAAAATTGAAGGGATAAAACAAAACACTCAAAAATATGTGGAGAGAGAAAAATAATCAACTCACAATATTATTGAAATTTCAAACAATGAAAAGTTGCCACATAAAGAAAACGTGACAAACTCTAACTAGATTCTCTCTAGAAAAACACCTAAATATGTCCTATTTATAATCTACCAGATTTGTTTGAAAAAGAACCACTTGCATAAGAAATAACAAAATAAAACATAACCTCCAAAATTGCACAACTATTAAAACCTAACTCAATAAAACTAATAAATAAATAAACAAACACTTTTAGATTTGGTTTTAGTTTGCCAAAACCTTTTCTTCATTAGAAATGCACCAAAACAAGTTGACGATAAAAATGTTCGGAAAAAATTAAGGACATAGGAAAATTTTGAAAGAAATTAAGAACTCTGCAAGTTCAATACGTGGAAATCATAGAAAATTTTTTTGGAAGAGCAAAAAGCATTAGTAACCAAAGAAATATTTTTTGTGATATGTGTTACAATTTTTATAATTTCCAGAGAGAGTTGCAGTTTAATCTCTAATGTTTGGTGCTATCTGCTAAATTGGTCGGTGGCCCATCTTAAAGTGATAATCCCATCTTTTGAATAAACAATTCTAAACTGAATTAAAGAATGATTAAAGGTGAAGGGTTGCTGCTTAAGCTTCTCAATCATAGCATGCAGTGATTGGCATTTGAGGTGGGCATAAGGTGTAACTGACGAGGGAAGTTAACAAAATATTCGTAGATCCTAATGCAGAACTTCATCGCTGTACATATAACAAATCTTAATTTGAAATAAACAATATGATTTAATGGAAAAAACATTGTGAGGATTAACATCATTTTACCTTTTATATTGAGGCACATGTCGTGATGAGAGATAATAGATTCATTCTATTCTTTTGTGTTTCAGTGTATACTCTTTGTCTAGTTTTTTTTGGCCGTTATCCATGCATTGTTAAGATATATCATATCAATATAACTTACCATTTGGAAAAGAAAACAATAATAAAACAAATGACAAAGAAATTCAATTTAATTCTTGATGTTTTATAGTCATCTAATCTGCAATTTGAGTCACCGTTGAATAGGTGAAATCTCCCCACTTGATCTTTTTTGAAAGAAAAAGAACCAAAAGCAAAAATAAAGGTAAACAATTTATTAAATATTTAATAAAAGATTTCTGGCTTGCTGTCCACAAGGCATTTGTGTCCGTAAATATCCACACACAATTTCTAGGTACCAAGTGTGAAAGTAACGCGTTTTTGCTAGGGACAAACTGAGAAGTCGAGACCCCCTACGAGGAAATGGATGTCTTTTTGACTGTGGTTTATCTTGAAGTTATGAGAAATAAAAAAGCTACAGCTTTCTCAGAATATTCTCTACGATTGCAAACAGCGAAGTTCACCACATACTCCCACATGCAGATTTCCATATCTAGAAATGGTGGATTATTTTGTACTAATTGTTGGCTTCTCTGAAAGTTCAGAGGAGCTTCCTCAAGTATTTCAATAATAGATTCACATTCAATAGACGAATAAAATCTTGAGTAGTAGCAGGTAGAGCAGCAAGCATGTTTTTCCAGCGTACACCGCGTTAAGCAACAATTTAACAAGTTAAGCATAGCTTCTTTCATTTCCTAAAGAAAATGTTTAATGAGGCTGAGGAAAAGTTCCATGTAGAAAGTAAGTTTGCCCTCGGCATCCAACGGAAAGGGCACTTGACTATAAGTATTTCCTATGTTGATTCGCGCACCTTTTTTTTTTTTTACGGAAATGATAATTTATTCTATCCTACACTAAGAGGAGGAGGCGGAACTTGTAGAGATCCAAGAAATAATTCGAAAGTACTGAATCACTATTGAACCAGACGGATGCACTACGTACTGGTCTGAATTTTTTTAAACAAATTACTTAATGTGGCAATAACCCTTGTCTCTACTTTACCAAATTTTAATGTTTGATGATTGCCACCAGACACAAAGGCTGGTGGTTCTCTATTATTTTTTTAGTTTTATTATTTTCAATTAAAATAAGAGATAATAGGTAAGTAAAACATAATTTGAATTCCCACTAAGAATAGTTAATGTACAAAATCCAAAGAAAAAGCCTAGCATGTCCATTAAAATTTTAGTCAAAATATAGTAGTACAATGATTGAACTCGAAACTCATTCCTTAGTATAGAATTCCTTACAATGCCGTTAAACTGCAAAATTGTTAATTAAGAAACATTTGGGGGGTGTACCGCGGTTGCCCATTGCACACGGGACCACATGTCCGTTAGCAAGAGAACAAATATATATACAGCAATGCCAGCTTGGGAGACAACCTAGATAAATTGGCTGTCTAAGTCGTGTTCAATCTCTAATACTGATTGATGGAAATAAGGGCATTATAGCAATGCCAGCTTGGGAGAGAGATTGGAAACTGGGAAAAGATGGTAGAACATTTGATTACAAACGCATTACAAAATAATTAACTATTGAGTGGAAATGGTGCAAGGTTTTGGAATTCAAGTGGCATCGATGAATGAATGGCAATATAAAGCACTATTTGAACTGTTTTTCCCTTGTGTCTGTTTCGATGTGTTTTATTGGAAATTTTCTTGTTTTATACTCTGTCCAGCATACGAAAAGGATGTTGATAGGAAATGATGTCCAAAAAATGGCAGAAAAGAAAAAGAAAAGTTTTAGTTGTAGTAGAATTCAGAATAAGGTTTTCTAATATTTATCTAAACTACCATATATGTATATGACAAACGAACTTATTACTCCCTTATATTTAATATATTTTTATTTAACTTGTCTACCTTCCTTATATTTATTTAACTTTTTCTAAATTAATCTTATATTTTAAAAAATATGACACTTGAAATTATATTTTAACAGTTGCTTATAGGCACCGTTAGTTAGGCAGACCGTTTAGAATATAAATTAATTCACATTGTCTTTTTATTAGTACCATAAGAATGTTCCAACAGTTATGGGTACATGTAGTCTTATAAAAAATTATTATTATACAAAAATCCTAAAACGATGTGCAGCAAGATATAACATTTAGTTCAGTTGCAATCTATCCAAAAGAATAGTTCTACTAGAAGCCAGAATAAATTATGAGATTGCAATTTATTCACCTTATTACACATACTAATTTGCTTGCATTATCAATCATTTTTCAATCACCCTTTTTATCTCATATACATCACATCAAATTTATAAAATTATCTCAAATAATTATTTATCCAAACACCCGGTTTGACAATTGTCTCACAGTCACAGAATCCAGCACTAGTTGATTAAGAATTGCCAGTAATTCTCTTTTCAATGTGGAAACCGATGCAAATCTGTAATCTCTTGATCTCCATCACTACACACTTTTGTCCTTTTAATTACCAAAAATTAAATAGTATCTGTTGTTAATCTATTCTACGTACTTCAAGGATTAACTCCACTTGACACGCTAAATTATGTCTGAATTCCTACTTTTATCCCTGAACTTTAAATTACTTTCTTAAAGTATAATATTTGTCTCACTTTGGTCTTTTAATGTACAAAATCTGTCTTATTTTAATTCCTAAATTATAAAATCTTCCCACTTTAATCCCTAAAGAAACAATATTTGTCTCCAACTTAAATATAAAATCTGTCTCACTTTCGTCATTAATTTTATAACTGGGACAAAATTTAATATTTTAAGGACTAAATGTCTCATTTTAAAGTTTAGGAACCAAAGGTAAATCTGAGCATAGGTAAAAGGTGAAAAAGTGGAATTAACCCTATATGAAAAAGTACAACAAAAATTTCCGCCCCAATGTAATGCATTGTAAGTTGTAAGAGCAAAAAATGCACTTATTTATAAATTTGTGAGTCCAAGAATTTCAGAAGAATATAAGGCCAAGTAAAATAAATGTAACAAAGTTACGAAAGAAAACAGTGGAAATATATCAGAAATAGAATCTTTTATTAATGATATATTCCTTATACTCCTAAAGACAGCTCAACAATTTGTGTCCGTTTGTAAATTATTTGATAAATGATAAATCATACTTTATGGTTTTTTCAAATTTGTTCCCCCAAAAGATAATCCTATCAGAAAAGGGGTAAGCTGAGCGCAAAAAGTATAAAATTAAATCCATGCCCTAATAGTGTAATATTTTACAAAAAAATAAGAAATTTATTTAAATAATATTTTCAAGGGATTTTCTAAAAAATTTATATTTAGACCTTTATTAATAAATAAATTTATGAGATAAAAAGATGATTGAATTAACATGTTTCAAAATTTTTGTTGTGAAACATGTTTATGAATACATGACCAAACAAATTTCTTATACTTTAGGTACATGTCATGATGAGAGAATGGATTCATTGTATTCTTGGTGTTTGAGTGCACAACTTTTTATAGTCTTGGTTGAGCATGCTAAACTAAGAACCACTCACTACCATCAAAGAAGATTGGGAAAAATGACTTATTTCATCCCTTACATTTCACAAAAATATTCTTTTCGTCCCACACTTTTAAAACGAAGCAATTGGTCCCTGACATTTAAAAATTAAACCTATTAATCCTGAATCTAATTGGTCAATCTGAATGAAACATCCAATAACCCAGTATAAATTTCGGAGATAAAATTGATAGATCATTCCGTCAACTCCATCATATTCACAATGACATTATTGAACCAAAAAAATAAAAAAGTATAAACATAAAAGGTCATTTTTTTGTCTTGGAATAATAGGATTTATTTTTTTGGTAATCTTTTCATGTACATTAGTATATACGCTTGCAAGTCTACATGTTATATACATAAATTACAAAATTTGGTGTTTAAATTTAAAAATTGAAATGATATGACAGGTACATAAATCCATCAGTGTATACAATGACAATGTAGGAAGATAATTCTCACTTTTATGTTATAATTTTTTTATTTTTTATTATTTTTGGTTTCATTAAATTCCGTGAATATAAGTTGAGTTAGTCAGTGATCTACCAATTATACCCCTAAGATTTGTAATTAGGTTGATAGATGGTTTTAATTTATATTGAAAATTGGTTCAGGGATGTAATACTTCAATTTTTAAATGTCAAGGATGAAATTGTTTCGTTTAAAAGTGAGGGACGAAAAAAATAATTTTATGAAATGTGAGGAATGAAACCGGTCATTTTCCAAGAAGAATTTAAAATGTCCTAAACCAACCTCTGGTCTAGACAACCCACTCACTGTGGTTAATCTTTGATGTTATGAGAACTAAACAAAATTTTTGTTACTAAGGAATTCGAATGATTTGTAAATTAAAAAAATCACTTATCTAAATGTTGAAAACAAATGCACTAAAGACCTGATTCGAAGATTTGGGAAAATGAAAACCTACGAGATTGCTAAACTAATTCTTGATTTTGATCCGTGCTTGTAACACTTTTTATTTTATCCTTAATGTTTAATACACTGTATCAATAAGGTATTGCCAATGAAATTTGTAGATAAAAGATAGATCTCTTCGGTTGATTGTTAACTGGCATAGCTGTACTCAGTCCCACTAAACTACAGACTTTTAAATTTTTAAATTTTTAAATTATGAGAACTAGTTAATACTAATAAGCTTCAATTAAAAACCCAGATAGTATTTGACAACTAAAATTCAGGTATGGATTTTACATTTTATTTTTCTTTTTTCTCATCCTTTTTCTTCTTCTATTCCTTCCACTTTCTCCATTTCTTCTAGTCTTTTATTTAGCTTTTTTATTTTTAATTAAAAATTGAGAATAACTATGTAAATAAACATTGATTCTCTATTAAAAAGTAGTTAATTACTAAAAATCCAAATTTAAAAAGTTGGACTAATCACGTTCATTAATTTTAGATAGATTACCTTTAACTCTCCTATATTTTTTGCTTTACTACATAACCACCCATTGTTAATAACCTATATAACCCCTTCTGTTTGTCACCTTTTAGTTTTTCATTAGAACTAAATAGCCAATATTAAAAAGTCAAAAAATTAATAAATTAAAAATCCATCCTTTGACTAAATTTTTTTCAAATACAAAAAAAAAGGAAAAATAAATATTGACAAATAAGAAATTAAAAATACTAATCTTTAATAATGGCAAAAAACATTGTATGGTTTTTCAAATCAAATTTTAACGATTGCAAATCTATAGTGGTATTTCTATGTCTTATTTATCATATTTTTCCCTTTCTTCTTCTTTTTTTTTTGTGAAAATTTATTTTTTTTTAAGATTTTAGTTGGCAAAGTATATTTGTTGAAATCAATCTCTTTCTATCCAATGAAAGAAGAAGTGAAAGAAAAGAAAACAAAAATGGAAAAAAAAGTATAATGAAAGGAATGAATTTTTCAATTTATTAATTTCACTCTGACTTCATAATACAATTGTTCCAAATCTAACTGTAACATTTTAGCTCAAAATATGAGGGAATTATTTATAAATTATTAAATTATAAGGAGATTATATAAGTAAAGCATCAAAATTCAGGAGAATAAATGGCCGTCTATATTTACGAAACTTTCTTTGGTGACATGACAAGGTAACGCGTTTTAGCTACGGACAAGTTGTGGAAAAATCCCTCAGGAGGAGTGGTAAATGGCAACGCATTTGACTGTGATTCATCTTTGATGTTGTAAGAACAAAGCAACAGCCTTTTCAGAGAACTTCTCAAGTATTTCAAATAAAGTCCATTAGATTCACCATTCAATAGACGAATTAGAGGCATTTCAATTTCGCTAAAATCTGAAGCGCAGGTAGAGCAATCTACGTATGTTTTTTCTAGCGGACATCCGCGGGTAGTAACAATTGATAAGTAATCATTCGTTTCCTAAAGAAAATCTTTGTAAGGCTGATGAGTTCCAAATAATGACGAGGCATTTGACTATTTTTATGATTTTCATGTTTAATCCATCTTTTTGGAAGTCGTGTTTCAATCACTTTTTATAGACATATTTTTCCTTCTATAGTTAAATCTCTTGTGTTTTCACCTTTTGCTATTCTCTTAACAAGGAGGCATCATCTCAAAGCCAATATATAATAAAAGCAGCTTGATAATTTTGGCTTATTTAAAAAAGGTAACGATTGACATCTATTGCTTATTTAACCTCTGCTGTATTTTGTGCTTACTCTATGAACCCCATGTTTAAAAATTGTTTCTCTGGACAATTTTATTTTCAAAATCTGTTTTCAATCTCCTCCATGTCCAGATTTTTAGTAGCTTTAGAAATAATCTATATTGTCTGGATTCGTTACATTTGCTGTAAGGAGTAGTACTCCTTATTATTGCTTTATCTATTGTAACGGAGGGTAAGGTACATATCCCTCTCCTCTCTTTTTTTTTTTCTCAAATTCTTTAATAAAATAAAGGTTAGCTCCCTCCGTAATGAATGAGGTTTGCCAAAAAAAAAATGCACCCCTTCCTCCAATTTGTTTAATAAACTATAATATACCCTCTTATAATTTGGATTAAAGTGTTACCTTTAGCTTTTCGTTAAAAATTAATGGTCAATATTAAAAAAGTCAAAGTCAAATTAATAAATTGATAAATTCACCCTTTAACTACTTTTATTTATTTCCAAATACAAAAAGTGAAAATAAAGATTGACAATAAGAATAAAAAATAACAAACCTTTAACATTTTAGGTTTCAATCAAAATCTTTAATGACTGCATATCTATAGTGGTTTTCCTAGTTTCTATTTATCTATTTTTTCCTTTCTTCTTCTTTGTAATTGTGGAAATTATATATTTTTAGGGTTTAAGTTGGGCAAAGTAATAGTTTTTCGAAATCATCTCTTTTCTAATCCATGGAAGGAAGAAGTGAAAGAAAAGGAAAAGATAAAAGGAAAAAAGTTGTAGTGAGAGGATGAATCTGTCAATTTATTTAGTTTGACATCCGACTTTTTAATATTAACTATTTGTTTTGACATGACAAATCTAACTATATAACATTTTAGCCCAAAAACATGAGGGAATTATGTATAAATTATTAAATTTAGGGAGATTACTAGATAATAAGCATCAAAACTTTAAGGAGAATAAAATGTAATTACCCTTAAATTTTAACCAAGCATTAGTTCCATTCTTAGTATAGAATCCACTTACCAAATAAGCCTTCAGCTCAAATAGTCCATGTAAGGAACATTATGGTCTCGAGTTGGCCAATTCACATGGTACCAAAGTCTGATAAGTAACGGTTTTGCCAGGGAAAGCTTGTGAGTCTGAGACCCCTTACGAGGAAATGGATGTCTTTTTGACTGTGGTTTATCTTGAAGTTATTGAGAAAATAAAAAAACTACAGGTTTTCCAATATTCTACGATTGCAACGCCGAAGTCTCACCAAACTACTCCACACTTGTAGTTTCCATATCTAGAAAATGATGTTGTTGTGTACTAATTATTGGCTTCCTCTGAAAAGTTCAGAGGAGCTTCCTAAGTATTTCAAACAATGATTCACAATGCAATTGAACGAAGTAAAATCTTGAGTAGCAAGGTAGAGTAGGCTATGCATGTTTTTTCCAGCGGACATCCGCGTTAAGCACAATTTAACAAGTTAAGCACTAAGCTTCTTTCATTTCCTAAAGAAAATGTTTATGAGACTAATGAAGTTCATGTCAAGTAGTTTGCCCTGGGCATCCACCGAAGAGGCACTTACTCTTCGTTCCATCGAAGTGTCATATTTTTTATTTTAGAATATTTAAAACATTTGTCAATATTAAAAAGTCAAAAATATTTTTTAGTCTTTCTTTCAATAATAATCCTTCTTTTTAAATCATATGCATGTTACCATTGAAATTTAAATTTTGATTTGTACGGGTTGAATTTAAAAAAAAAGTTATACAACCATCATAATCAAAATACTATTTTAAAAGATGGATTCTCCGAACATGACTATAATTGAAACAGAGGGAATATCCAATATTTCCATCTAAAAAATATTGTTTGGATTGCATTTTTTCTGGATTTTTTTGTAGAAAAAATTACTGTAGCGATTTGATATATGGTGAAGGTAAAAAAGTGATAGAAAATGTGGTTTACGGAAACATAACAATTTTTCCGGCAGAAAATGGCTGGTGCAAACAAGGCATCGATAGGTGAACTTATCCCAATAATATTTTGCTTGCATTATAAACACAATTTTCCAACCCACCTTTTTTATCTTACAACATCACATCACAAAAAGTGTTACAGTAATTATTTCAATAATATTCAATAAATACTATAGTAATGCAGCGTGGGAGAGAATTGGAAAGTGGAAAAAGACGGTAGACTGTTGAAGCGGAATTTTGCCAAAGGTTTTGAATCAAGTGGCATTGGATGGATGAATGGGAATAAAAAGCAACTAAATATTGGACTGTTTTCCCTATTGTCTTTTTGATACTTATTCCTTGGAAATTTCTTATTTTCAATACTTTATCCCCACCCCACATGAGAAAAAGATGTTAACAGCAAAGGAATTCAAAAATGAAAAGAAAAGTGGAATGTAGAATATAAAATGAAAAATGATGGCTTTCTTACTCTTAATGTAGATACGAGACAAATAAATAAGTAAAACATTAATTCCTATTTAAAAAAATATTAATACAAAATCCCAAAGAATAAGGGTATCATATTTATTTAGATTTACATGTTGGATTGCAAATTTTCCGCAAAAAATTATTATGTTTTTCGTGAACACTTTTTCAATCATTTTTTCTACCTCGTATATCAAAAATTGTGTCTCCCTTTGGTCTTTAAATGTACAAAATCTGTCATTTTAATTCCTAAATTATAAATCTCTAATTTTAATCCCTAAAGAAGCGATATTTGTCTCACTTAAATATAAATTCTGTCTCACTTTTGTCATCAATTTTAGCTAAGTGGGCAATAATTTTTTATTCTAAGGATAAAATGTTCATTTTAAAGTTTAGGAATCAAAGTAAAATCTGAGCAATGGGTAAAAGGTGAAAAGTGGAATTAACCCTATCAACGAACGGGGGAATGTGTTTTTATTTATTTATTAGAATAAAAGCAAAGCAGTTTGACGCGGTTGTTGGTGGTCATAAGAAAAAATCCTAACTGTTTTCTGATGTTCTGTTCTCTGTTTTAGAATCCAGCCAGTGATTTTCATTCAATTTTGACCACCCACCCTATTTTTTTTTGTATATCGTTTCGAGCTAAAGAACTAGTAATGATATAGGCATAAACAAAATTCCCAACCTTTTTCCTTTCTTTTGCTGGAAAAAATGCAACAAATTTTTTTTTTTTTTGAAAAAAAGGACTGAAATGCATTGTCAAGTTAAAAAGTGCAAAAAGTGCACTTCATTTATAAGTTTTGTGGAAGCCAAGAATTTCAGAAAGAAGTAAGGCCCATGTACAAATTACAAAGAACACAACGGAGAGATACAGAAATTTTTCTTAATATGTTCCAACTCCCAAAGAAAACTCAACAATTAGTGTCCCATTTGTAATTCTTGACAAATGAAAATAAAATTTTTTTATGGTTTTTTTTCCATCGTCAAAATTAATTGAATTGGACATGATTCCCAAAGCAAGCTAAAGTTGAATTAATAACTAACATTGTGAGATCCATCCCAACATAGGACAAGGATGAGTGGTTGGCGCTTGACCTCCTTCTCCGCTCAAGAGTCATTATTAGACCAGTCCAAATCTCTCATCAGAGCAAATCTCGCATGGTCTGGGCATATGCACATCAAGTAAAGGTTTGGAGAATGACGTTAAAGATGTTTTTGATTCTACGGAAAGAGTGTGAGAAGAATCCAGCATCAGAATTTTTGAGAAAATTTAGTTAATTCATTTCAGATAGTTGATGGATTTTTTAGGCTACAATTTACAATTTACAGGCATAGTTATGATGTAGTAATTAGTACTTTCGATTTTCAATTCATTCATTGGCTTTGTTTTTTTGGGCTTAGATATTGTATAGGACACTAGGTAGGCATCTTTTCTTTTTCTCTTCCAAATAAATATGTTTTAATTTAATTACCTTCATAGAGGAGTTGCGGAAGGAAAAAGATATGAATCTCTGATTGAGAAAAGTTGGAAGAGTCTTGGAAAGATTTAGTATTTTTTTTAGTTAGTTTTTTTTTTTTGAGATATCAATTGTCTTAAAAATAATATCTTACTACAATTGAATGCCCTTTGGAGCAGAGCTAATTAATTTAATTCTTTTGTTGCATCTTTTTTTCCAAGGACTTTAGATTCTATTTCTGCCATTTTTAGTTGTGAGATTATTTAGCATTCAGTATAAAACAAAACAGGCTGTGGGCTTCTCTCTAAAATTATAAATATGATCTTGAATTAAAAACAGGATGAGTTTTATTTTAGTACTAACGATTTTAGGTAGCATGATTGTAACAAGGTACACCCAGTCGATGTCAATGTAGGTTGAAAATCTGCATCATCCTTGAACACATCCCTTGTGACAAGTTAAGGAGCTAAAAACAAAACGAGGGAAATTAAATTAACCATAAGGTTGCTTTTGATACTTGATAGAAAAAGGCATGAGCCGGCTAATTTGAAATACTTGAGGAAGCTGCCGTGGACTTACGGGGAAAGCCAATTAGTACACATAATACACCATTTTTTAGAGATGGGAATCTGCAAGTGGTGGAGTTCGGTAAGACTTTGCGGTTGTAATTGTGGGTTCCAGGAATCAAAATAATGCAACATAGATTATTCAAGAATACATAAGGTTGATTGGTAAGAAAACTTTTATACAACTGCAGGAGACGATGACAATGTGGTGCAGCTAGCATGAGGCATGCAACAATTGTAGTTTAGTGCAGATTAGGTGTCAGATGTGAGTGAAAGTAATTTTGTGCTTTCTGGGCTCATTCCAATATGATTATGGTTAAATGCCATGTGTTTTGCACGTGATCATGAGATTTTTTATTTGGATAAAATATAAAAAGGCCCCTTAAGGTTAAGTGAATATACATAAAAATCACCTATAGTTTTAAAATATATACTCCGGTATCTCGTGGTTTGAACTAATTTAAAAAAACAACGAAAATTGTCAGAATTAATGAGCTTGAAATACACGCGCTTCTTTTGCGAATATTTGTATCAGAAACAAATAAATTTTAGATAGACCTATTACACCCTTAGAGTTATAATACAAAAAAATCCCTTGTGCTTAAGCAAATCTATAGAAAAAGTCCCTTATAATTTCAAATCATACAATCCAGTACCTCGTGGTTTGAACTAATATGAAAAATCGACAAAAATTATTTAAATTAGAGAGTTTGAGGCTTCTTGACATGGAAAATAATTTTTTAAATCAAAATTTTCAGCTAATATACCTATTAAACCCCTTAGAACTCATAAAATTTTCAAAAACAATCCAAAACTCCCAAATACAACTCACTTTATTTCTATACATAAAATAACTAAACAAAAATTTCCAAATAAAACTGACCTTGTTTCTATACACAAAATAAATAAATAAAAACTTTCAAATACAACTTACCTTATTCCTATGCACAAAATAAATAAATAAAAGCAAAATATAACCATAGAGGGCTTTTCCGTAGGTTGGCTTAACCACAAGAGATTTTTCCATAAGTTTGCTTAATAGGATGGTTGTTAGAAAGGTCTTTTATTGCTTATATATATTAGGCAACTCACTTGCATCAACCCAACAAAGAATATCATCCAAAATTCATTGTTTAAGAATTTTGTCTACTGCTAAACCCAACCAAAATATATGTGTCTATTTGTGCTTATAGGAGTCAATATGGCAAAATTTTCACGATCAATTAGATCTCTATAATATTCTACACCATTATTTAAGGAAAATCGTCCAAAACGTCCTTCACATTTTGTAAAATAACTTTTTTCATCCTCACTTTTAAAAGTGAAATTTTATATCCCTTACATATTCACATCGGACAAATTTAGTCTCTAACTAGGTTTCCGATCATTTTTTGGCCAGAATCCATCATGTGCAAGGCACGTGATCATTTTTTAAGGGTAAATTTGTCAAATTATATTTTACATAATCTGATATATAGTCCTCCACATTTTATAAAATAAATTTTTTTGTCCCTCACATTTTATAAAATAATTTTTTTCGTCCCTCACATTTCACAAAATGAATTTCTCCATCCCTCACATTTCAAAAAATGAAATTTTCATTTCTCACTAATTATGTGTGTGAATACATTTTTTTAAACACATGTATATGTCTATTTGAGTTTGGTTAATAATAATAGCATAAACATATGTATGTAATTGGGCCCAACTTGTGGGCTATCTTCTCTTTTTGTATGATTATGACTAATATTTGCCAATAGAACCTTAATTTGCATATTCTTATTGTATTTTGACCGAAAATAGTTTTATTGTCCAACTTGACAATGAATGCAAGATTATTTACTAGCTAATACCAGATGAAATCAAATGATCACGTATAATATATGGTATTCGTATTGTTAAATGAAATCAAATAGACACATACATATATTTATGCTATTTGTATTATTATGCAAAATCAAATAGACATATACATGTGTTTAAACAAAATGTATTCACACATTTTTTTTAGGGTTTCCCTCACATATATAATTAGTGAGGGATAGAAATATTCATTTTTTGAAAATGTGAGAGATGAAAAAATCATTTTATAAAATGTGAGGGACGAAAAAATTTGTTTTATAAAATGTGGAGACTATAGATCAGATTATGTAAAATATAATTTGACAAATTTACCCTTCAAAAATGATCACATGCCTTGCACGTGATGGATTCCGGCCAAAAAATGATCGGAAATCTAGTTAGGGACTAAATTTGACCGATGTGAATATGTAAGGGACATAAAATTACACTTTTAAAAGTGAGGGACGAAAAAAGTCATTTTACAAAATGTGAGGGACGTTTTGGACGATTTTCCCATTATTTAACAATCCATATACCTGAATAAAATTTCTCTCTGTTCTGTCAAGTTTTGCTGGCCCTCTTGATTGATTGACCAATGAAATCCTTCAATCTGACAACCCATAGCAATCAACAAATTTGACAAGATTCTTCTCCGATCTCTGTTTTCACACTCGCAACAATCTAACAATTTTCGGATCAATCTTATGATCAAATCCTTCACCAACTACACATTTCAGAGCTAAAATTTGTGGTCTAATTCGGATTAACTAAATACTTTTCGAAAACTTTATGTCCTAATTCTCTAACAGTAGAAATGCCCAAGACTTAACCTCATAATCTAGCTCTAATACCAATTGTAGAACCCCAAATTTTAGGATTCTAATAATAATCAATATGTGCAAGGTTACAAAATTGAAGGATTAAAACAAAACACTCAAGAACATATGTGGGAGAAGAAAATATCAACTCACAATATTATTGAAATTTCAAACAATGAAAAAAGTTGCACCATAATAGAAAACGTGACAAACTCTACTAGATCTCTCTTAGAAAACACCCTAAATAATGTCCTATTTATAATCTACCAGATTTTTTGAAAGAAACCACTTGCATAAGAAATAACCAAATAAAAACATAAACTCCAAAATTGCACAACTATTAAAACCTAACTCCAATAAAACTAATAAATAAATAAACAAACACTTTTAGATTTGGTTTAGTTTGCCAACACTTTTCTTCATTAGAAATGCCCAAACAAGTTGACGATAAAAATGTTCGGAAAAATTAAGGACATAGGAAAATTGAAGAAATTAAGACTCTGCAAGTTCAATACGTGGAAATCCATAGAAAATTTTTTGGAAGATGCAAAAGCATTAGTAAACCAAAGAATATTTTTTTGTGATTATGTGTTACAATTTTATAATTTCCAGAGAGAGTTGCAGTTTTAATCTCTAATGTTGGTCTATCTGCTAAATTGGTCGGTGGCCCATCTTAAAGTGATAATCCATCTTTTTTGAATAAACAATTCTAAACTGAATTAAAGAATGATTAAAGGTGAAGGGTTGCTGCTTAGCTTCTCAATCATAGCATGCAGTGATTGGCATTTGAGGTGGGCATAAGGTGTAAACTGACGAGGAAGTTAACAAAATATTCGTAGATCCTATGCAGACTTCATCGCTGTACATATAAACAAATCTTAATTCTGAAATAAAACAAATATGATTTAATGGAAAAACATTGTGAGGATTTACATCATTTTACCTTTTATACTTGAGGCACATGTCGTGATGAGAGATAATAGATTCATTCTATTCCTTTGTGTTTCAGTGTATACTCTTTGTCTATTTTTTTGGCCGTTATCCATGCATGTTAAGATATATCATATCAATATAACTTACCATTTGGAAAAAGAAAACAATATAAAACAATATGACAAAGAAATTCAATTTAATTCTATGATGTTTTACTAGTCATCTACATCTGCAATTTGAGTCACCGTTGAATAGGTGAAATCTCCCCACTTGATCTTTTTTGAAAGAAAAAGAACAAAAGCAAAATAAAAGGTAAAACAATTATTAAATATTTAATAAGACTTTCTGGCTTGCGTCCACAAGGCATTTGTGTCCGTAAATATCCACACACAATTTCTAGGTACCAAGTGTGATAAGTAACGCGTTTTTGCTAGGGACAAACTGAGAGTCGAGACCCCCTACGAGGAAATGGATGTCTTTTGACTGTGGTTTATCTTGAAGTTATGAGAAATAAAAAAGCTACAGCTTTCTCAGATATTCTACGATTGCAACAGCGAAGTCTCACCAAACTACTCCACCACATGCAGATTTCCCATATCTAGAAAATGGTGGATTATTTTGTACTAATTGTTGGCTTCCTCTGAAAGTTCAGAGGAGCTTCCTCAAGTATTTCAAATAATAGATTCACCATTCAATAGACGAAGTAAAATCTTGAGTAGTAGCAGGTAGAGCAGCTAAGCATGTTTTTCCAGCGTACACCCGCGTTAGCAACAATTTAACAAGTTAAGCACTAGCTTCTTTCATTTCCTAAAGAAAATGTTTATGAGGCTGAGGAAAAGTTCCATGTAAAGTAGTTTGCCCTCGGCATCCACGGAAGAGGCACTTGACTATTAAGTATTTCCTATGTTGATTCGCGCACTTTTTTTTTTTTTTTTTTACGGAAATGATAAATTTATTCTATCCTACACTAAGAGGAGGAGGCGGACTTGTAGAGATCCAAGAATAATTCGAAAAGTACTGAATCACTATTGAACCAGACGGATGCACTACGTACTGGTCTGAATTTTTTTAAACAAAATTACTTAATGTGGCAATAACCCTTGTCTCCTACTTTACCAAATTTTTAATGCTTTGATGATTGCCACCAGAACAAAGGCTGGTGGTTCTCTATGTATTTTTTTTAGTTTTATTTATTTTCAATTAAAAATAAGAGATACATAGGTAAGTAAACATAATTTGAATTCCCACTAAGAAATAGTTAATTACAAAATCCAAAGAAAAAGCCTAGCATGTCCATTAAATTTAGTCAAAATATAAGTAGTACAATGATTGAACTCGAAACTCATTCCTTAGTATAGAATTCCCTTACCAAATGCCCGTTAAACTGCAAATTGTTAATCTAAGAAACATTTGGGGGGTGTACCGCGTCGCCCATTGCACACGGGACCAGCATGTCCGTTAGCAAGAGAACAAATATATATACAGCAATGCCAGCTTGGGAGACAACCCTAGATAAATTGGCTGTCTAAGTCGTGTTTCAATCTCTAATACTGATTGATGGAAATTAAGGGCATTATAGCAATGCCCAGCTTGGGAGAGAGATTGGAAACTGGGAAAAGATGGTAGACATTTGATTACAAACGCATTCACAAAATAATTAACTATTGAGGTGGAAATGGCAAAGGTTTTGGAATCAAGTGGCATCGATGAATGAATGGCATATAAAGCACTATTTGACTGTTTTTCCCTTGTGTCTGTTTCGATGTGTTTTTCACTTTGGAAATTTCTTGTTTTCATACTCTGTCCCAGCATACGAAAAGGATGTTGATAGGAAATGATGTCCAAAAAATGGCAGAAAAGAAAAAGAAAAAGTTTTAGTTGTAGTAGAATTCAGAATAAGGTTTTTCTAATATTTATCTAAACTACCATATATGTATATAGACAAACGAACAATTATTATCCTCCCTTATATTTATATATATTTTTTATTTAATCTTGTCTACCCTTCCTTATATTTATTTACTTTTTCTAATTAATCTTATATTTTAAAAAATATGACACTTGAAATATATTTTAACAGTTGCTTATAGGCACCGTTAGTTAGGCAGACCGTTTAGAATATAAATTAATTCACATTGTCTTTTTTATTAGTACCATAAAGAATGTTCCAACAGTTATGGGCTACATGTAGTCTCTTATAAAAATTATATTATACAAAATCCTAAAACGATGTGCAGCAAGATATAACATTTAGTTCAGTGCAATCTATCCAAAAGAATAGTTCTACTAGAAGCCAGAATAAATTATGGATTGCAATTTATTCCACCTTATTTACACATACTAATTTGCTTGCATTATCAATACATTTTTCAATCACCTTTTTATCTCATATACATCACATCAAAATTTATAAAATTATCTCAAATAATTTATTATCCAAACACCGGCTTTGACAAATTTGTCTCCACAGTCACAGAATCCAGCACTAGTTGATTAAGAAGTTGCTCAGTAATTCTTCTTTTCAATGTGGAACCGATGCAAATCTGTAATCTTCTTGATCTCCATCACTACACACTTTTGTCCTTTTATTTCAACCAAAAATTAAATAGTATCTGTTGTTATCTATTCTACGTACTTCAAGGATTAACTCCACTTGACACCGCTAAATTATGTCTGAATTCCTACTTTTATCCCTGAACTTTAAATTACTTTCTTAAAGTATAATATTTGTCTCACTTTGGTCTTTTAATGTACAAAATCTGTCTTATTTTAATTCCTAAATTATAAAATCTATCCCACTTTAATCCCTAAAGAACAATATTTGTCTCACTTAAATATAAAATCTGTCTCACTTTCGTCATTAATTTTATCTAACTGGGACAAAATTTATATTTTAAGGACTAAAATGTCTCATTTTAAAGTTTAGGAACCAAAGTAAAATCTGAGCATAGGTAAAAGGTGAAAAGTGGAATTAACCCTATATGAAAAAGTACAACAAAAATTTCCGCCCCCAACTGTAATGCATTGTCAAGTTGTAAGAGCAAAAAATGCACTTAATTTATAAATTTTGTGGAGTCAAGAATTTCAGAAGAATATAAGGCCAAGTCAAAATAAATGTAACAAAGTTACGAAAGAACACAGTGGAAATATACAGAAATAGAATCTTTTATTAATGATATTCCTTATAACTCCTAAAGACAGCTCAACAATTTGTGTCCCGTTTGTAATTATTGATAAATGATAAATCATACTTTATGGTTTTTTCAATTTGTTCCCCACAAGATAATCCTATCAAGAAAAGGGGTAAGCTGAGCGCAAAAGTATAAAATTATCACACATCGCCTAAATAGTGTATATTTTTACAAAAAAAATAAGAAATTTATTTAAATAATTATTTTCAAGGATTTTCTAAAAAATATTATATTTTAGCACCTTTATTAATAAATAAATTTATGAGATAAAAAGATGATTGATTAACATGTTCAAAATTTTGTTGTGAAACATGTTTATGAATAACATGACCAAACAAATTTCTTATACTTTAGGTACATGTCATGATGAGAGGAATGGATTCATTGTATTTCTTGGTGTTTGAGTGCACACTTTTTATAGTCTTGGTTGAGCATGCTAAACTAGAACCCACTCACTACCATCAAAGAAGATTGGAAAAATGACTTATTTCATCCCTTACATTTCACAAAAATATTCTTTTCGTCCCACACTTTTAAAACGAAGCAATTTGGTCCCTGACATTTAAAAATTAAACCTATTACATCCCTGAATCTAATTGTCAATCTGAATTAAACCATCCAATAACCCAGTAATAAATTTCGGAGATAAAATTGATAGATCATTCCGTCAACTCCATCATATTCACATGACATTTATTGAACCAAAAAAAATAAAAAGTATAACATAAAAGGTCATTTTTTGTCTTGGAATAATAGGATTTATTTTTTTGGTAAATCTTTTCATGTACCATTAGTATATACGCTTGCAAGTCTACATGTATATCATAAATACAAAATTTGGTGTTTAAATTTAAATTGAAATGATATGACAGGTACATAAATCCATCAGTGTATACAATGACAATGTAGGAAAGATTAATTCTTCACTTTTATGTTATAATTTTTTATTTTTTTATTTTTGGTTTCATTAAATTTCACGTGAATATCAAGTTGAGTTAGTCAAGTGATCTACCAATTATACCCCTAAGATTTGTAATTAGGTTGATAGATGGTTTAATTTATATTGAAAATTGGGTTCAGGGATGTAATAACTTCAATTTTTAAATGTCAAGGATGAAATTGTTTCGTTTTAAAAGTGAGGGACGAAAAAAATAATTTTATGAAATGTGAGGAATGAAACCGGTCATTTTCCCAAGAAGATTTAAAAATGTCCTAAACCAACCTCTGGTCTAGACAACCCACTCACTGTGGTTAATCTTGATGTTATGAGAACTAAAACAAATTTTGTTACTAAGGAATTCGAATGATTTGTAAATTTAAAAAAATCACTTATCTAATGTTGAAAACAAATGCACTAAAGACCTGATTCGAAGATTTGGAAAATGAAAACCTACGAGATGCTAAACTAATTCTTGATTTTGATCCGTGCTTGTAACACTTTTTATTTTATCCTTAATGTTTTAATACACTGTATCAATAAGGTATTGCCAATGAAATTTGTAGATAAAAGATAGATCTCTTCGGTTGATTTGTTATACTGGCATAGCTGTACTCAGTCCCACTAAACTATCAGACTTTTAAATTTTAAATTTTAAATTATGATGAACTAGTTAATACTAATAAGCTTCAATTAAAAACCCAGATAGTATTTGACAACTAAAATTCAGGTATGGATTTTACATTTATTTTTCTTTTTTTCTCATCCTTTTTCTTCTTCTATTCTTCCCACTTTCTCCATTTCTTCTAGTCTTTTATTTAGCTTTTTTATTTTTAATTAAAAATATGAGATAACTATGTAAATAAACATTGATTCTCTATTAAAAAGTAGTTAATTACTAAATCCAAATAGTTGGCTAATCACGTTCATTAATTTTAGGATAGATTACCTTTAACTCTCCTATAATTTTTTGCTTTACTACATAACCACCCCATTGTTTAATAACCTATACATAACCCCTTCTGTTTGTCACCTTTAGTTTTTCATTAGAACTAATAGCCAATATTAAAAAGTCAAAAAAATTAATAAATTAACAAATCCATCCTTTGACTAATTTTTTTCAAATACAAAAAAAGGAAAAATAAATATTGACAAATAAGAAATTAAAAAATACTAAATCTTTAATAATGGCAAAAATCATTGTAGGTTTTCAAATCAAATCTTTAACGATTGCAAATCTATAGTGGTATTTCCTATGTCTTATTTATCTATTTTTCCCTTTCTTCTTCTTTTTTTTTTGTGAAAATTTATTCTTTTTTTAAGATTTAGTTGGCCAAAGTATATTTTTTGAAATCATCTCTTCTCTATCCAATGGAAAGAAGAAGTGAAAGAAAAGAAAAACAAAAATGGAAAAAAAAGTATAATGAAAGGATGAATTTTTCAATTTATTAATTTCACTCTGACTTCATAATATCAATTGTTCCAAATCTAACTGTAACATTTTAGCTCAAAATATGAGGGAATTATTTATAAATTATTAAATTATAAGGAGATTATATAATAAAGCATCAAAATTCAGGAGAATAAATGGCCGTCTATATTTACGAAAACTTTCTTTGGTGACATGACAGGTAACGCGTTTTAGCTACGGACAAGTTGTGGAAAAATCCCTCAGGAGGAGTGGTAAATGGCAACGCATTTGACTGTGATTCATCTTTGATGTTGTAAGAACTAAAGCAACAGCCTTTTCAGAGCAACTTCCTCAAGTATTTCAAATAAGTCATTAGATTCACCATTCAATAGACGAATTAGAGGCATTTCAATTTCGCTAAAAATCTTGAGCAGCAGGTAGAGCAATCTACGTATGTTTTTTCTAGCGGACATCCGCGGGTTAGTAACAATTTGATAAGTTAATCATTCGTTTCCTAAAGAAAATCTTTGTAAGGCTGATGAAGTTCCACACAATAATGACGAGGCATTTGACTATTTTATGGATTTTCATGTTTACATCCATCTTTTGTGAAGTCGTGATTTTCAATCACTTTTTATAGACATATTTTTCCTTCTATAGTTAATCTCTTGTGTTTTCACCTTTTGCTATTCTCTTAACAAGGAGGCATCATCTCAAAGCCAATATATAATAAAAGCAGCTTGATAATTTTGCTTATTTAAAAAGGTAACGATTGACAAATCCTATTGCTTATTTAACTCTGCTGTAATTTTGTGCTTTACTCTATGAACCCCATGTTTTAAAAATATGTTTCTCTGGACAATTTTATTTTCAAAATCTGTTTCAATCTCCTCCATGTCCAAGATTTTTAGTAGCTTTAGATAAATCTATATTGTCTGGAATTCGTTACATTTGCTGTAAGGGAGTAGTACTCCTTTATTATTGCTTTATCTATTGTAACGGAGGGTAGGTACATATCCCTCTCCTCTCTTTTTTTTTTTCTCAAATTCTTTAATAAAATAAAGGGTTAGCATCCCTCCGTAATGAATGAGGTTTGCCAAAAAAAAAATGCACCCCCTTCCTCCAAATTTGTTTAATAAACTATATATAACCCTCTTATAATTTGGATTAAAGTGTTACCTTTAGCTTTTCGTTAAAATTAATGGTCAATATTAAAAAGTCAAAGTCAAATTAATAAATTGATAAATTCACCCTTTAACTATCTTTTATATTTCCAAATACAAAAAAGTGAAAATAAAGATTGACAATAAGAAATAAAAAATACCAAACCTTTAACATTTTAGGTTTTCAATCAAATCTTTAATGACTGCATATCTATAGTGGTATTTCCTAGTTCTTATTTATCTATTTTTTCCCTTTCTTCTTCTTTGTATTTGTGGAAAATTATATATTTTTTAGGGTTTAGTTGGGCAAAGTATAGTTTTCGAAAATCATCTCTTTTCTATCCAATGGAAGGAAGAAGTGAAAGAAAAGGAAAAGATAAAAGGAAAAAAGTTGTAGTGAGAGGATGAATCTGTCAATTTATTAGTTTGACTCCGACTTTTTAATATTAACTATTTGTTTTGACATGACAAATCTAACTATATAACATTTTAGCCCAAAACATGAGGGAATTATGTATAAATTATTAAATTATAGGGAGATTACTAGATAATAAAGCATCAAACTTTAGGAGAATAAAATGTAATTTACCCTTAATTTTAACCAAGCATTAGTATCCATTCCTTAGTATAGAATCCACTTACCAATAAGCCTTCAGCTGCAAATAGTCCATGTAAGGAACATTTATGGTCTACGAGTTGGCCAATTCACATGGTACCAAGTCTGATAAGTAACGCGTTTTTGCCAGGGACAAGCTGTGAGTCTGAGACCCCTTACGAGGAAATGGATGTCTTTTGACTGTGGTTTATCTTGAAGTTATTGAGAAATAAAAAAACTACAGGTTTCTCCAATATTCTACGATTGCAACAGCGAAGTCTCACCAAACTACTCCACCACTTGTAGATTTCCATATCTAGAAAATGATGGATTGTTGTGTACTAATTATTGGCTTCCTCTGAAAGTTCAGAGGAGCTTCCTCAAGTATTTCAAACAATAGATTCACCATGCAATTGACGAAGTAAAATCTTGAGTAGCAGGTAGAGTAGGCTATGCATGTTTTTCCAGCGGACATCCGCGTTAGCAACAATTTAACAAGTTAAGCACTAGCTTCTTTCATTTCCTAAAGAAAATGTTTATGAGACTAATGAAGTTCCATGTCAAGTAGTTTGCCCTGGGCATCCACCGAAGAGGCACTTTACTTCCTTCGTTCCATCGAAAGTGTCATATTTTTTATTTTAGAATATTTAAAACATTTGTCATATTGAAAAAGTCAAAATATTTTTTAGTCTTTCTTTTCAATATAATCCTTCTTTTTAATCATATGCATGTTACCATTGAAATTTAAATTTTGAATTTGTACGGGTTGAATTTAAAAAAAAAGTACAACCATCATAATCAAAATACTATTCTTAAAAAGATGGATTCTCCGAACATGACTAAATAATTGAAACAGAGGGAATATCCAATATTTCCATCTCAAAAAATATGTTTGGATTGCATTTTTCTGGATTTTTTGTAGAAAAATTACTGTAGCGATTTGATATATGTGAGGTAAAAAAGTGATAGGAAAATGTGTTTACGGAAAACGTAACAATTTTTCGGCAGAAAATGGCTGTGCAAACAAGGCATCGATAGTGAACTTATCCCAAATAATATTTTGCTTGCATTATAAACACATTTTCCAACCCACCTTTTTATCTTACATACATCACATCACAAAAAGTGTTACAGTAATTATTTCAAATAATATTTCAAATAATACTATAGTAATGCCAGCGTGGGAGAGAGATTGGAAAGTGGAAAAAGACGGTAGACTGTTGAAGCGGAATTTTGCAAAGGTTTTGGAATCAAGTGGCATTGATGGATGAATGGGATAAAAAGCAACTAATATTGGACTGTTTTCCCTATTGTCTTTTTGATACTTATTCGCTTGGAAATTTCTTATTTTCATACTTTATCCCCACCCCACATGAGAAAAGATGTTAACAGCAAAGGATGTCCAAAAAATGAAAGAAAAGTGGAATGTAGAATATAAAATGAAAATGATGGCTTTCTTACTCTTAATTTAAGATACGAGACAAATAAATAAGTAAACATTAAATTCCTATTTAAAAAATAATTAATTACAAAATCCAAAGAATAAGGGTATCATATTTATTTAGATTTACATGTTTGGATTGCAAATTTTCGCAAAAAATTATTATGTTTTTCGTGAACACATTTTTCAATCATTTTTCTACCTCGTATATATCAAAAATTGTGTCTCCCTTTGGTCTTTAAATGTACAAAATCTGTCATTTTAATTCCTAAATTATAAAATCTCTAATTTTAATCCCTAAAGAACGATATTTGTCTCACTTAAATATAAATTCTGTCTCACTTTTGTCATCAATTTTAGCTAAGTGGGACATAATTTTTATTCTAAGGATTAAAATGTCTCATTTTAAAGTTTAGGAATCAAAGTAAAAATCTGAGCATGGGTAAAAGGTGAAAAGTGGAATTAACCCTACACGAACGGGCGGAATGTGTTTTATTTTATATTATTAGAATAAAAGCAAAGCAGTTTGACGCGGTTGTTGGTGGTCATAAGAAAAAATCCTAACTGTTTTCTGATGTTCTGTTCTCTTGTTTAGAATCCAGCAGTGATTTTCATTCAATTTTGACCACCCACCCTATTTTTTTGTATTCGTTTCGAGCTAAAGAACTAGTAATGATATAGGCAAACAAAATTCCCAACCTTTTTCCTTTCTTTTGCTGGAAAAAATGCAACAAATTTTTTTTTTTTTGAAAAAAAGGACTGAAATGCATTGTCAAGTTAAAAAGTGCAAAAAGTGCACTTCATTTATAAGTTTTGTGGAGCCAAGAATTTCAGAAGAAGATAAGGCCCATGTACAAAGTTACAAAGAACACAACGGAGAGATACAGAAAATCTTTTCTTAATGATGTTTCCAACTCCCAAAGACAACTCAACAATTAGTGTCCCATTTGTAATTCTTGACAAATGATAAATAAAATTTTTTTATGGTTTTTTCAATCTGTTCCCCACAAGATAATCATATCAAGAAAGGGGGTGAGCTGAACGTGAAAGCTTAAAATTATCACACATCGCCTAAATGGTGTATATTTTTGCAGAAAAAAAAATGAGAATTTGATTTAAATAATTGTTTTCAAGGCTTTTCTGAAAACTATTATATTTTAGCACCTTTATTAATAAATAAATTCGTGAGATAAATAGGTAGTAGATTAACGTGTTCAAAATTTTATTGTGAATCATGTTTATGAATACCATGACCTAGACAAATTTCTTATACTTTAAACGCATGTCACGATGAGAAATAGATTCATTCTATTTCTCGGTGATTTAGTGCACACTTTTTATAGTCTTTTCAACCTTTGTCCACACGTTGTAAAGTTTTACTACATTAATATAACTTACTAGTCATCTACAGCTGGGATCAAAGAGTCAGCCCTGGATAGGAGAAAACAAATCCTACACTTGATCATTTATGAAAAAATAAAAATAAAAAGGTAAAGCAATTATTAAATATTTAATAAGACTTTCTTACTTTCAGGCACTGATTCAGGCACCGGTTAATCAATTCCCACATCTTTGATTTTGAAAAAGGTAAAATTAATCCAAATTCTTCTAAATGCAAGAAGATTGGAAAATAATTGTGATTATAAGCATTATTAAAATCTTAAAGAACCCACTCAGTACCATTAAACAAACCTTAAAAATATCCTAAACTGACCTGAGTATCTTAAAGATAACTCTCTTTGGAGATATGATAGGTAACGCGTTTTTACAACGGACAAGTTGAGACCGTCCTTCTGAGTAAATGGATGCCTTTGAATCTGAAAGTTCAGAGCAGATAGTACTTAATAGATTCACCATTAATTCAATAGACGAATTAGAGGTTTTTCAATTTCGCTTAAAATCTTGAGTAGTAGCCTAGTAGGTAGAGCAGTCTATTCCCAAATACCAAATACCTTAGCAATAATAATTAAATAAAAGTTGACTGGGAAGACCAAGTCGTCAAGACCAGCACGAAAACAAGTATATAACAATGTAGTAGGAGTGGTCCTAAGTAACCAATTTGGTTGTCCGCCTTTGTATCAACCGTCTATTTGCAACCAAATATCCTTTCCAAATCATATTAGTAGTATTCTATCCTCGCAACATTTTATTGCCAACACTCCTTGAACCCCCCAAAAAAAAAAAAACAATGGCTGAATTGATTGTTCCAAAGATAATAGGTGAATTGGGTGATGTTGCCGTGAAGCAGTTCGGGAAGAAGGTCAACTTGGTGATAGGGGTCGAAGAAGAGGTGGCAAATATCTCCTCTAAGTTGGCAACCATTGAAAATGTGCTGCATGACGCAGAGAGACGAAGGCTGAAGGACAGAAGTGTTGGAATTTGGCTAGAAAAGCTTGAGGACATAACATATGAGATGGATGATGTGCTGGACGAATGGAACTTCAAGATTCACAGAGCAAAGAATGAGGGAACTAATCAGAATGCCAGAATGCAGCCTACACTGCGGAACGAGGTTCGTTCCCTTATCCCATCCCTTTGTTCTTGTCTCAAACAAGTTCCTGTGCGTAGTGATATAGCTCAGAAAATAAAGAAAATAAATGAACTGCTAGAATTAACTTTGAAAGAGGCAGATCAATTCAAGTTTATTACAAGTGGGGGGATTTCTGATTCTCATGATTTTCAGCGAATTATGACTACCTCAATCATAGACGAATTAGAGGTCTATGGTCGAGCAGCTGATATGGAGAAGGTTCTTGACCAAATTTTGTCCAATAGTAGTAGTCAAGGAAGAGCTGGGGTTCAAATTATCTCTGTAGTAGGGGCCGGGGGTAGTGGAAAGACCACACTTGCCCAGCTGCTCTTCAATAATGATAAAGTGCAGAACCACTTTGAACTTAGAAATTGGATCTGCATATCAGATCCTTTCGACCAGAAAAGGGTCGCGAAAGCTATCCTTGAGAATGCTGGAAAAAGTTCTCATGAAGCAGAGTTAGATCCGTTGATCCGACGTATAAAAGAAACTTTTTCCGGTAAGAGATTCCTGCTTGTCCTAGATGATGTCTGGACAGAGGACGACTCAAAGTGGAAACCTTTCCAATACTCTCTCAAGGATGGGGCTCCCGGAAGTGTAATCTTGGTAACAACAAGGAGTCATAGAGTGGCCACAGTGGTGGGATCGACTGATACTCACGACCTAGGCATGATCTCTCACTCTGATTGTTGGTTAATAATGCAAAGGATAGCATTTGCTAGAAAATCAGGGGACTTGTGCAAGAAGGCGGAAAAAATTGGGCAGAAAATTGCAGAAAAGTGCAAGGGGTTGCCACTTGCAGCAAAGACTATGGGAAGCTTGTTACGGTTCAAAGATACCGTACAGCAGTGGCAGAATGTTTTGAATAGTGAGGTATGGCAATTGGAGGAAGCAGCTGTGGACCTTTTCCCTCATTTGTATTTAAGCTATAACGAGTTGTCCCCGGAGCTGAAACGTTGCTTCTCCTATTGTGCTCTCTTTCCCAAGGATCATGAGATAGATGTAGAAGAGCTTATTAGGCTGTGGATAGCACAAGGTTATGTTTGCCCAAGACGAAGAGGTGAGCGCTTGGAGCTGTGGGCCGTGAGTACTTCAACAATTTGGCAATGCGTTCCTTTTTTCAAGAAATTCGAAAAGCTGAAACTTTTCAACGTATGAGGTGCAAGATGCATGACATAGTGCATGATTTTGCACAATTTCTCACAAAAAATGAATGTCATACACTTGATGGAATTGCTATTATTTAGACTAGCTATCAATAAAGGCAATGAAAATCACAATACTAACTAACTAACTAACTATCTAAATTAACTAGATAACTCACAAGTAAACAATGGAGAAATTTCACTAAATACTCGAGTCTAGGGAAATAGAGTCCACTTATATCATCAAAGATACAAGTAAATACATTTACCTCTTATTACTATTCTTATTTAACTGGGGATTCATTTTCATATTTACCAAAACTCATTCTCATAATGTAATGGTCTAAACTAGACTAGTTTTCCCCATTCTCATGGTGAATAGCTAGATCTACTCTTATTTTTTTCATTTATGTTGTTCCATCATTATTATCAATTTTCATTGACTAACAATAACTAAAAACTTGCTATTGGTGATCAAGCAATAACAAGTGATAAGCATGTATAAATAGACAAGTTAATATAAGATGTAACAAGTGTAAATCATATTCAACTCATATCCAATGGCCATAAGTTTCATCTACTCTCTACGTCTAGAAATTTAGCTACTCATGTGATAAAAGACAATAAAGAGCATAATTTCATTGCATGCAAAAATAATGAATCACAAGTAAAGAGAAAGATAGAGAAAGCTTAGCCAAGATGATGAACAACCTCCCAATCTTCTATTTCTTCACCAAGATGAATGATACAATGAATTTTTCAAGTTTTTCATACAAGTTTTTAGTTAGAGAGAATGAGAAAAGCCTAAAACTAAATTCTACCAAAACTAGCAAGAACTTCCTAGAACCCTCTCTCTCCTCCATGATTTTTGCATATATTTTGTTAGAAGAGTCAAAAAGTGGTTAATGACAAGACACAAATCTCATTTTTTTTTCTTCCCTAATCACTCTTGAGCATGTGAAGCCGATATTCTTGTCTAGAATTGAGCTGGAAAGCAGTGTGAAAATAGAGCAAGCTGTAGAGCAAGTTGCAGAAAAATAGGGGAGAATACGCGGCTCCTCAATATACGACTTAAACCCACGTATTGAGGTTGCATATTGGCTTCTGGCTTGAATTCTCAATTGTTTTCTGCTCCAATTCATCACTAATACCTCATGCAAGATGTTCATGTTGTTGTTCATGCATTCCACCAGCAATACTTGCATTTGATGATCTTCTACTTTCCAATTTACCGTTGAATCAAGCGCTAAATGACTTCGAATCGGATTAAGAGTTCACCTCAATTTTTGCAAATATAACCAACTTTTACACATTAAGTTGCTCAAATAAAAACTTGCAAAATATAGAAGACTAGGGAGCAAGTTACATCTTAAAAATTCCTAATTTGTACTAAAAACACACACCAAATGCCTACTAATAACCATATATAATAAACATTTATCAACCTTTTTTCTTGTGAGATAAATTATAACTAAAAAATCTTAAAAATAGAAAGAAACTTGAAGGAGAGTATTTGATGTCTACAAAAACTTGAAGTCAAATTAGGGTATTGAAAATGTAATGTAACTTGAAAGAAAAGACACTAGAAATCTGTAAGCATTATAATAAACTAAAAGAAAGAGGAATTTCAAACATAATAAGCTCAATAGCTCTCAATTCTCCCAACCATTTTATGTTACCAATGTATCCTAACACAAAAGATAGTTGTAGTTAAGGAAAACCATTTTTCTAAAGAATATTACATTTAGAACTATTTATGCAACTATTTTAGTACTTGATTGTATAGTCAAAATCTCAAATATTAGTCATGACGACATTTATATGATGGATTTAATGCCCAAAAAAATTGATATAAAATAAATGTAAGTTATTGGTTTGCCGGCAAAATTGAAATTTGCCTGAGAATGGTAAAAGAGAAAAGAATAGACCAAAGAAATTGTTTAAGGGTGGATGTTAGCCATCTCATACATTGAACTCCTCAGAAATTTGTTTGAAAACTTTGCAAATGATCCTAAGAATATGGTTCAAGCAAATTCAGATATAGATAGATCTTGAATGCATGATAGTAACATTTTCTAAGTTAGTTACATATGTCATCTAAAGTATCGAATCTAATAAAGAAGTGCTTTGCTGCAAAACATAGTAAATAATCCAAAAGTTGGCTCACAATTATTGCCAGATATTTATTTAAGAGAGAGAGAAAACAGCAAAAGCTTAATAATGACATTTAAAAAATTAAAGTTTAAACCCTTAAATCCAGTTAGTTTTTTTTAGCAGGAGAAATGTGGGATTTAAGAAATGGGGAGCGGTAGGGAAATTAGAACCCATGATCTCTAATTCCGGGAGTCTCAATTTTAACAACTAGACTAAGCCCTTCGAGGCTAATTACACCAAATAGTTCTTGGTGAGAATTTCTCCCAAGAAATTGTAACAAATTGATCCATAAATACTTTTAAATTAGCCATGTTAACTAGGGGTGAGCAATAACTCTAATTAATATAAGAACATATAAGAAGTGGGGTGGGGTAGGGAAATTAGAACACAAAACCTCTAATTCTTGAGGTTTTAATTTTAACAACTAAACTAAGGCCTCCGAGGCTAATTACACCAAATAGTTCTTGGTGAGAATTCTCCCAAGAAATTGCAACAAATTGATCCATAGATACTTTTCAATTAGCCATGTTATGTTGGAGTGAGAAATAACTCTAATTAAAATAAGAACTATATATATATATATATATATATATATATGTAGACACACATTTCCTTTTATTTAGAAAAATTGACACTTGGTGCACCATATAAACTTTTCATTCCACAAATCTAACAGTGCTTCCTGTAAGGATAAGAATCCTGATTTGAAGTGTAATAAGATCCTTCTAACAAGTCCCAAAGTGGTCATTGGCAACACTTTCATCAGATTTTTGCACTTTTCAATTAACTCAACTACAAAAAAAAAAATGGGATAGATTAAGAAGAATCATGGATAAATACGCGACCTTACTTTTGCCTTTATTCTTGTGTGCAAGGTTTACGCCAATGTTGCTTGATTCCCAACAACTGGAATATGAACATCAATTGTTAAAATAGATCAAGAGGAATGACGTATTGGTTAATTGAGTGTGCATCAAAGTAAGGAATTTTTTATGCTGTTTAATCTACAAATACCTGAACTTATTCTACTTCATCCACTGTCTCACAAATTAAATTGTGAGTAAGGCTTCTTCTTTTTTTTTAATGATCATTAAACTTGTATGATGAATTTAGTACATGATAAAACTGTCTGATGAGCATATATTTAGGTGAAATGTGATTATTAGCGTTGCACGCAACAATGAAATTAACGTGGATATGGTAAAAGAGAAAAGAATAGTAAAAAGAAGGCCAGACGAAAATCCCTTCATTATATAATAGAAAATGAATACTTTAATGGTGGATGGTTTCCATCTCATTTCTATAGCTCAGAAAATTGTTTGAAAATCATGCAAGTGATTCTGTGATTAAGGCTCAAGCATATTCATATAAGAGGGAAACCTTGAATGCACGGTTGAAACATTCATCTAAGTCAGTTATATATTTCATGCATAGTATCAAAGTCGACAAAGAATTGCTTTGCTGTAAAGCATAGTAAGTAATCCAAAGTTATCTTCTAAATTTTTTTCTTCAAATTGAAAAAAAGAAAAAAGAAAAAGTTTAGTAGTGACATGGAATCGTTAAGAAAGAATATATATACATATATATAACCCTCAAGCTGCTTTTGCTGCACGGAAATCCTAAGTAATTGTTAGTTTTATCATAAAAATTTATTTGGTAGAATGAAAGTTTTACAATTGAAAAATTTTAATATCAATCTTCAATTATTCTAAAAATGTCAAAATTCCATGTAAATCAGCATATAATATAGTAGAACAAATAAAACAAAAATAATAAAGCATATTATGTCCTATAAATTAATCATGGGTAACTAAGTCAAATTTATATTAATTATATTCTATTTTAACATCTAAATATTGATTATAATAAATATTGGGAAAAATGAGCATTCCACTCTAACTTGTGTACTAGACACTCTAGAATGACAAATTTTTTTACCAATGAGTCAAGAGGTTAAACAAGAGGTTAAAGTATCCAATGAGTCATTGTTAAAATGTTTAAAAAGAAATAGTTAACAAATAAAAACAAAAGGAAACCTTTAATGCTATGGTTATATGACCCTTTTATGGATCAGCTATAGAGTATAGAATAGATACTTTATGACAAATCACATTATCTGAAAGAAAAAAGAAAAAGATATGATAATGATCACATGTTGCATTTTAGTTGCTTTTTAGATTTAATTTCATTTCATTTGGGAAAATTGACACTTGCTGCCTCAAATAATCTTTGTATTAAAAAAAAACTGGCAATTGATTTTGTAAATAAGAATCCTGACAATTCGTTTAACACTTTTCACATGTTTTAGGCTTTTCCACAACAAAAAAGAGGGTGCACAACCTTGCTTTCCTCTTTGTTCTAGTGTGCAAGGTTAGCGTCAATGTTTTCTGATTCCAAACACTAGAATAAGGATTGCTTTATTCTTTAATTGAGTGTGCATCAAAGTAAGGAATTTTTTATGCCATCCAATCTATAAATGCCTGAACATATTTGCTGTTTCTAATTCTAAACAAACAAACAATTTTCCACTTCGAAATACCCAAATTCTCAGCTAAAAACCATAAGCAATGGCTGAATTGTTTGTTCCAAAGATAATTGATCAACTGAGTGATGTTCTCGTGACGCAGCTTGGGGAGAAGGTCAACCTGGTGATGGGGGTTGAAAAGGAGGTGGCAAATATCTCCTCTAAGTTGGCAACCATTGAAAAAGTGCTGCATGATGCAGAGAGAAGAAGGCTGAAGGATAGAAGTGTTGGAATTTGGCTAGAAAAGCTTGAGGACATAACATATGAGATGGATGACGTGCTGGACGAATGGAACTTCAAGATTCACGGAGCAAAGAATGAGAGAACTCAACAGAATGCCAGATTGCAGGCAACATTGTGGAGCAAGGTTCGTTCCTTCATCCCATCCCTTTGTTCTTGTCTTAAACAAGTTCCTGTTCGTAGTGATATTGCTTTGAAAATAAAAAGCATAAATGAAAAGCTAGAATTGACTTTGAAAGAGGGAGATCAATTCAAATTTATTTCAACTGGGGGGATTCCTGATTCTCAAGATTTTCAGCGAATTATGACTACCTCAATCATAGACGAATCAGAGATCTATGGTCGAGAATCTGATAAGGATGCTTTACTTGACCAAGTTTTGTCTAAGAGTAGTAGTCAAGGAAGAAAGGGGGTTCAAGTTATCTCTGTGGTAGGGGCCGGGGGTAGTGGAAAGACCACACTTGCCCAGCTGCTCTTCAATAATGATGAAGTGAAGAATCACTTTGATCTTAGAAATTGGATCTGCGTATCGGATCCTTTTGACCAGAAAAGGATTGCGAAAGCTATCCTTGAGAATGCTGGAAAAAGTTCTCAAGAATCAGAGTTGGATCCATTGATCCAACGTATAAAAGAAACTTTTTCTGGTAAGAGATTCCTGCTTGTCCTAGATGATGTCTGGACAGAGGATGACACAAAGTGGAAACCTTTCCAAGACTCTCTCAAGGATGGGGCTCTCGGAAGTGTACTCTTGGTGACAACAAGGAGTCATAGAGTGGCCACAGTGGTGGGAACGACTCATACTCACCAGATGGCCCTAATTTCTGACTCTGATTGTTGGCTAATAATGCAAAGGTTAGCATTTGCTAGAAAATCAGGGGACTTATGCAAGAAAGTGGCAAGAATTGGGCAGAAAATTGCAGAAAAGTGCAAGGGGTTGCCACTTGCTGCAAAGACTATGGGAAGCTTGTTACGGTTCAAAGATACCGTACAACAATGGCAGAATGTTTTGGACAGTGAGATATGGCAATTGGAGGAAGCGGCCGTGGAACTTTTCCCTCATTTGTATTTAAGCTATAACGAGTTGTCCCCGGAGCTGAAACGTTGCTTCTCCTATTGTGCTGTCTTTCCCAAAGATCATGTGATAGATGTAGAAGACCTTATTTGGCTGTGGATAGCACAAGGTTATGTTCGCCCAAGACGAAGAGGTGAGAGCTTGGAGCTGGTGGGCCTTGAGTACTTCAACAATTTGGCAATGCGTTCCTTTTTTCAAGAATTAGAAAAAGTTGAGACTTACTATGGGTTAACTGAATATATGAAGTGCAAGATGCATGACATAGTGCATGATTTTGCACAATTTCTCACAAAAAATGAATGTCATGCACTTGATGGAACCGGAAGAAATTCATCTAGTGAAAGACCACGTCATCTAACAATTTTGGAAGAAGGCACTGAGGAGGAGATGTTTAGTTCTCGAGTCGTTGATTTTGGAAGGCTCAGGAGCTTTATAACTTTTCCTGGAATTAGAAGAGTAGTAGTTCCCCAAAATCTATTCTCCAGGTTGAAGTGCGTGAGGACTCTGACTTTAAGCGATTGTGAGCTAGATGAAATCCCAGCCGAGATCGGAAGGTTGATTCATCTTCGGCACTTGAACTTAAGTTTGAATCCTTTCATTACACTGCCAGAAGCTATATGTGATCTATATTATCTGGAAACTTTGAATATCACTCTCTGTAGAAAGCTTTCGTGCCTTCCTGAAAGGATTGAAGGCCTTGTACACTTGAGGCACCTTTTCAATGAGAACACCGATGATTTACGTCAAATTCCACAAGGACTCGGGAAGCTGACGTCACTTTGTACTTTGGGTGGGTTAATCGCCAGGAGCAACTCTGATGATTTGGCAATTCTAAAGGACCTGAACCAACTGGAAAGATTGGTCATTAAAATTAAAGGAGAAGTAGATTTTGGGAGTGCAAAACTTGGCAAGAAAATCAACATGCGTGAAATGTTTTTGTTCTTTAGCGATGGGACCCACTTTATAGAAACTCCAAGTTGCATTGAAAGCATGGAACCACCTCCAAACTTGGAACAACTTATGCTAGTTGGCTATCCAGGAGCCCAGTTACCAAGTTGGCTTGTGACGAAATCTCACGCCAATAACTTGACGAAGCTAGTTATTGGTAGGCCCCACAACATCTCATCCTTGCTTGCCTTGCGAAAGCTATCATCCCTAGAAGAGCTCAAGCTCGTGCGAGTGGAAGAGCTGAAATGTTTGGGTAAGGAATTCTTCGGAGTTACAAAAGCACTACATGAGAATAGTCATGATGCTCTTGATACATTGTCAGACTCCGAGTCATCATTCTCAGCTGAAGCAGTGGCATTTCCGAATTTGAGAAAATTACATTTTGAGGACTGCAACAATTGGACAAATTGGGAAGACTTAAGTGAAGATGATGAAGAAGTTGCAGTCTCCATCATGCCGTGCCTGGAGGAGCTAGAAATTTATGATTGTAAAAAGCTTGAAACTCTGCCACATCGCATCCTCAAAAAGATATCATCTCTCAAAATTTTGGATATTCGACGTTGCATCAAGTTGAGGAATCGTTACTCTGACAAAACAGGAGATGACTGGATAAAGGTATCACACATTCCTCGAGTTGACATATCTAACAAATATTATTAATCTGCTCTGGTATTGTTATTCACACTTTTTTTTTTTTTATGTATCATCATCTTTGAAGTCAAATAATTACTATGTATAGAATTACAACAAACAAAGGCCTGCTTTGTAGAATACGACGTGCTTAATAATGAATCAAGGGTTGACAGAGCCATATGTATAATGAAAATATGAAATATTCATTAATAATTTAGAGTGGTTTTTTTTTTTTTATTGAGAAGATGCAAGTCATTAACTAGTAAATACAACACTAAATTTCTAACAATATCTAACTGTAAACTCTTGAGTTTGGAATTCCATTTATGTCTTGTCTTTTTATCCTTTTTTTTTTTTTGCTTTTGTCCTTTGTTTTCCAGATGATACTCATTGATGGCTCAAAATGAAGCTACAGCAGAAGACATTGAAGGATCAACCTCTACGTCAACTTTTCACTTGGGTTCATGCAAAATTTTGAATGATTGTAAAAATATGGTTGAAGCGACACATCCAGTTGCTTGAAATCATTTGTTGAAAGCATCTGTAACCTTACCAATTTCCAGATTGAATTTCAAGCGGTTAAACAACCAGTATTTATTTCGTCAAATTATTATTGTCCTATTGTATGTAAGTTTCCGTACATTTAATAAAAAAGAAAGTTTGTACATGTATTATTAACAATCTATTATTAGCGCATCTATTTTATGGTATTTTTCTAAGGATTTTTTGCTAAAATAATTCGGTTCAAAAAAAAATATTCCCAAGATAACTCAATTTGGAAAAATATGCCCTTTCTAATATATTTGATGCCACATGGACTTCAATGCAAGTTGTTGAATGTAAATATCTACTCCTACGTTTACTAGATATCCTATCTTTGTTCTTCACTCTCTTCTTTATTTTTCTAGCATTACAAGAGATATTTTATTATATGAGGTGCACCAAATGTACTTCGTACAATAATAATTCCAAGCTTCAGTGTTTCCAATTAGTGTTCTCTTTACAAGAATTTCAATAGTATAAAGCATTTGCATTTGTTTTACTATTGATAGAAGAACAATAATTTTTTTCAAGCAAAAAAGAGTTTAAATTTGGGATACATGTCATTCATATTTTTTCATTAATAGTGTTACGTATTATTATATGATCATACAAATTACCTGAAGTATGGTGGTTTTTTTTTTTCTAATTTAATGCGTCCATTGATCAAGCATTTTAGACACGAATTTCAATTTTTTTTTCAAATATGTCTCCACAATAATCCCATAATTTTTTCCTACTTTTTTAGTTGACTTCTTCCTTCCTTTCCTCGTTTCTTAGTAAGATATCCTTATACAATTAATTTTTTTCCAATTGGCTTTTTCCCTTTTTTCTGCCCTTCTTACTAAGATACATCCTTATAGAATAACTTTTGTTATAGATTCTTATAGGTGATTTGTTCGACATTAATTTTAAGAAGTAATAGTTATTTATTCACTTATTGGACTAATTTAGAAAGAGAAAAGTATTGTTAATAAAAAAACTTGGAAGCTTTTTTGTGAAGGGGAGGAAAAAGGAAAGTTTGAAAAGCTTTATCTCGACTAAATAGGTTATGATGGGAATATGATTTAAAGGTATATCACTATGGGAATATTGTTCCAAAACAAAGTTACTTTGAAAACAAAATCTTATTCGAAAAATAACATAAATTTAATTTAAAATTCAAATAATATACATACGACATACATCCAAAACTATTAATGATAAAAAAAATTTCACGACACTGTAAGTGTATAAAAAAGTTAATTCTTATTTTAATGGTTAAAAGTTAACAAGTTGACAAATTATTCTTTATCCTATTTCCTTTCTTTAAAAAATGTTTACATAGATAATTGGAATAACAAAAACTCATACTACAAAAATGCATGTGCCCTTAAAGGCACCAAAACTCATGATACTTTTATAGTAGCAGTAGCAGTGGTAGTTCTAGTAGTAGTAATGACAATAATTTGTTAATAATGCTTTCTTCTAAAAGTGAATGGAAAATTCCATCTTTGGAGAAGCAAAATTGGTACTTCCTGTTCAGCTTCCAGAAAATCAAAATATGAAAGAAATCCCAAAGAAACAACAGAACCTTGCCCAATGCTACTAGATTGCTACTTAAGTTACCAGGCTTGACAAGAAACTGGCACTAGTTTCACCAAGAAGTTTGTTTACAAGTTTACAAAAATCCCAACAAATACTCCATGTAACCCAATGTAGCCCACGACTGAATGCATGCAGGGAATTACAACACAAAATCTTTGGAGTAAGGAATCCTATTCTGCCTGCTGAGAAGGGTTCAGAAGAGAAGAATTACAACAGTACAAAAGCTCTAATGTTGGTCGACAGCACCTGCTTCCTAAAATTTCAGATGGTGTTCAAACAAAGAAGCCATTTCAATCTGCAATACAACTCAAACAAGGAAACAAAGACATTATTAGAGAGGAAAATGCAGATCAGGAACATTAAATTCTAAAATATGGTACAACTCATTATTTTGTCAGACCCCGGATACAAAATGAACATCATGCAATTAAATATGCTATGACAGCAAAAACAGACTCTTCCCGCAAGAGTTTCTTACTCATAAGATGATGACCTGAAAAAGAACAATATTACGAGCAACGATCAATCAGAATTTGATTTAGAAACCTACCGACAACTACATGCACTGTCATAAACTAGATACAACTCGGAACTAATAAAAGCTAGATATTTAAGAGTCCTGCTGAGAAACTCTGGTTGGGAAACCACCAGCATCACAGAGAGACCCACCAATGGTCGTTATGGAGTTCAACCCCTTTTTTGCCTTCTAACTCCTTTTTAACTCAAAAAATAATTTATTTTGGATTATCGATACCTCACTGCTTAAGTAAGAAGGCCCTTTCCAAGCATTCCTATTGGCTGTATTATACTAAATTATATTGAAAGAAGGCCAGTTACAAGGGCAAAACCCAGCAGAGATGGAGAAATTCATCAGATCACCCCTTTCCAATGCAACCAAACCAAAAAGAAAAACAGAAAAGGTTCTTTATTGATGACATTTGATTTAAACGGAACACAAATCAGATACTATTCACACAGCAAACAATTTTCCAGACAGCAAATAAATACTCCATGGAGTAAAATGACAAGAAAATGAAAAGACAAGAAAGCAACTCAACAAAATGAAATTGACTTACAGCTGTCAGCGTTGCTTCAGCACCTTTATTTCCGGACTTACCACCAGCTCGATTGAGAGCCTGCATTTATCATAATGTAACTTTAAGAAATGGGGTACCAATGGGAAAAATTGTAGAATGCTGGTAAAGATCAGGGTGACAATTTCCGTCAGCATAGAAATGTGGCCAAAAACACCCACAGGATGATTATCATATTCAGCAACATGACAATTATATGATGAACTCTTTTATGATTTTCAATGCAATAACTCCCATGAAAAGGAGTATAGGAGATCAGAAAGGTCAACCATAAGTTTTCATTGAGTTGTATTAAGCAAAAGAGAAATTTCATGAATTTACCTGCTCCATGTCATCACAGGTCAAAACACCAAATATGCATGGAACACCTGGAATTCATTGAAAGGAAAATTAAATATTTCACCATTAAGGTACTGTAAATGTTTTGAGACTGCATTCCACAGACAGAATTGTCTGTATTTGAAACACAAAAATGAAGTTATAAGTGTGCACACAACAAAGCAAGTTGATGATTCCTAAACAGCTCAAGTACCAGTTATGAGGTATGTATCCGTAAGTTCCTACACTAAACAATTTTCTCATCTTCTGACATTTGAGAATATAAGAACCTCTGCTTCCGTGTCTATGAGCACAAAATGGGAAAAACAGGTACAACCACTATGCAGTGCACTTATTACAAATCAGACAATTTCAAAGTGGTTCCAAGTTGCAATAAACCATGAACATCTTTCAACAACACAAGATGAGTGCTTTTAACACAAAAACCATCTGTCAACTAGGCAAAAATTTCCATCACTGCTACCACCTATGGATCTGTAGCATTACACAGTTACCAATCTTTTGATTCCTTTCTTAACAAAACTTGTTTAACTAAGCTACTGGATATCTAGCTAATACAATCAAATCTACCAAAGCTCCTCTAATGGCTATTTCCCCTAGGGCTGAATTCATGCTTTTAGTATTTCTAGTTAGTAAGAATTGTTTGTCTAGATCATATAGTGGTTTAGATACAAGCCATTCCCAGTATATGAAAACATTAAGATCAAGAAAACTTGCATATCATTTCCATTATGAAGGACAATAATATTATTACAGTTTGTAGGTTGACATTTATTGCTTCATTAGGCATTGAAATAAACCATACACTGGGCTAGTAATCTATACGGAAATGTAGGCAGGATCTGGATAATTCTCTTTCTTGGAAACCTGACCTCTTCCTCTCCCCTCCAAACTTGTCAACAAATATAAAGTAAGGGGGAAGAATAAAAGACATCGTATTTTACTTGCTTTGCACAAACTCCATTTTCATATACATTAAAGTAAACAAAGTCACTTCTGATAATTATATAACTGAATCATCTCTCTTCTGCCCCCAGTAAATTAACCCTCATGCTTGGTATCCCAAAAATTTGAGAGTCAATAAGCGGAAAAAAAAAGCGGTAAATCACAAAAATCTATTATAGAAAGTTTTTTTTTCTTACACAGCATATGAGGAACAGAAATCTCATGCTGAGCAGTGTACTATGATAATGCATATATAAAAAGTGAATTAGCAAATGTGAGACATCTAATACAGAAAGTTACCGCCAACAGTGGAAAGACATGCAAATAGTATTTCATCATTTCTTTTTGTGTTTGACTGCATTAACATTGACTAACCAGAATTAAGGCCTGCAGACAGTACTCCGGATGCAGCTGAATTAGCCACAGCATCATAATGGGAAGTATCGCCTCTAATCTTTGGCTAATTCAGCTGCATCCGGAGTACTGTCTGCAGGGGGAAAAAAAAACACATTAACAGTGAATCATGCACTGACAACTGGCATGAAATAAAGAACTATTAGCTGGTAATGAAGTAGAATGGTACCATAATTCAGTAATTAAAATGAATGAACTCAACCCATGAAACCTCATACAAATAACTAAGGATCTAAACGACCTACAAGATGTTTTAGCAGTCATTACATGTTTGTACTCTTTAAAAAAAATAAGAATCATAGAATCACTATTTTAAAGCAGAAGCATAAAGTTACAAAAGTTGAAGTAACAATTTGTTCCCCAAATAGAACATTATCATCCAGATGCTCTCATATCTAGATTCAGGTTTTCAATTCATCAAATGAGTAAGAAGAAACATAACCACCATTTCTCTCCTTTTAGAAACTATAAGCAACCTCTTATAGTCTAGCTTTATCAAATGTTACAAGATGACTAGCCATCATCCAACAGCCAAGATCAAAAAAATATAAGTACAGGGGAAGAAAATGTCCACACATGTATGTGCTCATGAGAGAGACAGAGATATATATATATATATAGATATATACATATATATATATATATATATATATATATATAGAGACGGGGAGGGAGGGAGGGAGGGAGGAGTTTTTGAGAGAGAGAGAGAGAGCATGCCCTTTTCATTATGTTTTAAGAGTCCAATATCCACTTGTATCCAATTTAGAAAGCAGTAATCACACCAAACCCCAATGCGTCCTCTTTTCATCAGCACAATCAAAATTGTTTCTCTACTTCCAACTGAAATTTACATTTTCAATTTTTGGAATACGGGGTTCAAATGTGGAAGAAGAATTTGATAATGATGGTTGATTTTATCAAGTTTTATGTGAAGTTAGAGCCATCATCACCATTCAAAAGGTAGGAATTCTATTACAATTAGAAAATATCAGAGAGCCCACTACCAAATAATCTAGAAGTATATTATCAACTCAAACATAAATCAGAATCACCATGACTGTTGTGAATTTTCATTGGAAGAGCCTTAAGTATGTGATTTGTTAATGGCAGCAATGACCGAACTTTTCCCTATTATATTTGGTGCCTTAGGAAATCTATCCCGCCCATTCTACCCTTTATTTTTTTTTCTGCAGGACAGCCAATACAATCAAGAAAGGGAAGGAAACGAGTGTAACTTAAGGTAATCCTGAAGCTTGCAAGAACAGTCAAAATGCAGATTAAGGGAAAACTTAGAAATCTCATTAGCAGCAATAAGAAACCAGTCCTAAGTAGATATGCTTGAAACAAACAACCTGAAATTAAGTAGCATTTATGCAAAAACTCTCCGTTTCCTTCTACAATGGACGTTATGTTATATTTGCAGTTAGTTCATATCAATTTACTACTAACAAATGTTAAAGACCATATTATATCAACTATTCCACAGAAAAAGCTTCATTTTTAAGCAGGGCTAGAAGATTCCGGATCCTAACTACAGTGGCTTACATAGCTTGAAGCACTGGAATCAGACAGCTCCTTCAGCCTACGGCCTCAAACAACGGCTCAGGTCTTAAGCCAAAGACATCTTAGGAACAATAGAAAACTATTGTGTCTTAGGTATTCAACAACATTTATCAAAGTTAAATTTATGCTTGTACAATGAAGGGTGCATCTTAGGAACAATAGAAAACTATTGTGTCTTAGGTGTTCAACAACACTGATCACAACAATGTTTTATCAAATTTAAATTTATGCTTGTACAATGAAAGGTGCATCTTTGGCCTCATTCAGGTTGTCAGCCGAAAAACAAATGTTGGTTATTTAACTTCCATGAACATGTCCAGTAAAATGCTCCTAAAACAATTCTAATTTTTAGTATTTGATCAAAATTTCCCAAGAAACACTATACATGGCTAAACCAATACTTGACCAAGCAGGTTTGCAGTTTACCAAGCATCAATGCATGGAAAACTTTCATTAGAGATGACTAACTTAGATAGATGTTTTCCTCAGATTCATCTGGACCTGAGGTGTAAAGGCAGTTATGTAGCTAACAGTGTTTAAAAAAGGCGAGAGCTGGCCCTTACTTTGAAATAGAACTGGATATTTTTGAGGTAAAGGAGTTGTCAAAGAACTAGTCCTGGTAGTGAGTTACAAAGTGATTTCCAAAGAGTTAAATGGAGAATAATAAAAAAAGGCAGAGCCATTTCAAAGAGGTTTAACACAAAGATGCAGGGATGAACCTGATTCATAAGACTAGAAATTACTAATAAGACAAAATGATATAACATCTGATTGCCATCTTTAGGGGAATAAAAAAAATTTATAACACCTGAAAGCCATCTTTAGGGGTGTTAGGCATGGTGTTTTATCTCAGTTGGGGCAAGGTTAAAGCACCAAGTTGTAGGGCGTTAGCCCCGCAAATCTTGAAATTTTAATATTAATACATAGAAACTATGTATAATTTGTTATAAAAAAATATTACTAAGTGCTTTAAATTTAAAAAATATCACAGAGAATTATATCAGATGGATAAATAAAACATACGTCAAAAACACAATCCCTCCATCAAATCATTATCTATAGATCATCCAAAACTAAAAGGACAACTGTCTATCTTTCGCTTTATAAACTACTTATTTTAATTATTTTTCACAATTGGAAAATACATACAAGGTTGATCCAAAGCACAAGAAGACCAAAATATAAAGTTGATAGAAACATTATCTTAAGCGTTAAATCACACTACATGGCATATTTATACTAACAAGTACAATGTTTTTTGTAATTAAAAAGAAAAAATGTTCATACATAAATCAGAAAAGTAAAGGAGTGAAAAAATGATGGTCCGGTAAAAATACCATGGATTTAGAGATAGGACTGTGCAACAAAGAGAGACCAAGTGAATTTCTAAGTTTATAATTGTAAACGGTCCCACATTACAGAAGCAAATAATGCATGTGAACATATGCACTATGAACTACAAATTTCTGACTGTCAAGTACTCCAAACAAATATGCATTACAGCGCATATGCATCAAACTTTGGGGTACAAAAGCCATGGCTTATCACCTAAGGCATATGCCTCAACAATCTGGGCAAACACCCTTCAATACCCAGGCCCCACCTGATTTTCCCAAGGCATTTCCATTGCTGGGTGCATTTTTAAAACATTGGTAGCTAATTCTTTATGCCATCTTTGTTTTATCTATCACTTGTCAAGTTTATTTTTTTCTTTTTTATTATTTTCTGTATTGTAGAACTCCTTGATAGATTGTATGCCATAGGCAAAGTGGCAGAAGATTACAGCATCATCCATCATGTGCACATACTGTTTTTTAGTATGTGTCTCCCTATGCACAAGACTAGAAACTTTTAATTCTTTATCTACAGTAGATGGATTCACTGAAGAGTTTTTGGTATTTTGAATTACATCTCTCTCAACATATATTTAAAGGTTCAGCTAAAAATCAAGATAGTACCCCATAAATGGTCCAATAGATCAGTCCAACATTAAGCAATGATTCATCCCCCAAACAGAAAGATAGGAAAACATAGCATAAACTCTTGCCAATGTGTGCATTTGTGGTAGGTTTAATCTTCAACGCTGAAGACAACACTTTCCAGTCTAACAGCATAACAAGTTTCAAATTTTATGAACAACCCGGGAAAACTAATATCCATAAGGACTCCAGCCTTCACAGCAAGTGAAGACGAGTAAAGTCTAAATGAGTATAATGTTTTACTGGCAGTGACAGTTCCGTGCATCATATGGAACACTTGAGTGGTTCACAGCTATGAGCAGGTTGATTTAAACATCAAGGATGTCCTCACAGGAATAACTAATAATGTCACAGTTGATCTATGATATTGGAGTAACCATTTTAGGGGCCATTAAAGCTGAGAACACTGAATTCTAGCCAATGTCAGTACAATTAAGCTACAAATTCAAGAGTGAAACAGTAGCAATTATACTTTGTTTTGTGAAAGAGAATACCATTTAATAGCCTGATGCAACTTATAAGCAAACCAAAGAATGCTAAAAAAAATTCACCATAACTAATGCTTCAATTGAATGGGAAAAGATTATAAGTGGAACATAAACAACTAAATGAGGGAATCAAATCTACTCACCAAGCATTATCAAACAGGAAATAGCTGATGAGTGCTTACCACAGCTCCAAAATACATAAGATGGCTTGGTACTTTCTTGACTTCCCAAGTTTCTCTGCAACCAGACCAATTTCAAAACTACCTAGAACCCACACAACCTGATGCAAAACAATCATAAGGATTCATATGTAACCCATTAAGAGATGTTAAAAGTGCATATTTGAGTGATGTACATAATACATTTGGCCAATTTATTTTCTTGCATATTTAACAACCCCCAATTGTAAACTGTGTTACTTCCAATACATGAACCAGTTCTTAACTTCGTTAAAAGCTCCCCCAAGATAACATGTATAATGTGGTTTGATACCATATTGAACCCAAATGTCATTTAATCATCTTGAAAAAACAAATCAGTACCAAAAAAATGTGCTAGTACTTCTGTTGAATGTGGCGTTTGTCCCACATCGGACAAAGCCAGAGGAAGACGGCTCATCAGGGCCTATAAATATATGGCCTTGGTGGTGAAGACATTTGCACCACTCAAGAGAGTTATATGGGCTATTAGCTTCTTGAGTCATCTAGCCCATTCAGTCAAATATTTTAGGCTCTCTTGTTTTGAGTTTAGGAATATTTTCTAAACTCGTTTGTAAGTGCCTATTGGTCTAGGAACCACTTTCCTACGACTTTTGTATTTCTTCTTCATAGTAGAAATATTGCTCCTCCCTCGCCCGTGGATGTAGGTCAATTTGACCGAACCACGTAAATCTTTTGTGTCTTTTATTTGCTTTGTTATCCGTCTTTATATGGTCGGTTTTACCGCCTAATTATTATATGGCTGGTATCTACCGCCTATCTATTATATGGTCGGTTATACCGCCTACTTTGTGTTAACTTGAGTTTGTCTATTTCCTGGCCCGGTCCTAACAAACTGGTATCAGAGCTGGTTGTTATATTTTGCAAGACAGGTTCATTTGGTGGGGCCCGTTCATCTGGTGGGGTCCGTCCATCCTGTGGGGCCCACTCATCCTGTGGGGTCCGTTCATCCGTGGGGCCCGCTCACCTTGTGGGGCCCGTTCATCCCCGTGGGGCCCGCCTATCTCGTGGGGCCCGCTCACCCTGTGGGGCCCGCTCACGAGACTTGCATATTTGTTTGGCCAGTTTTTTGAGACAAATTTCAAGTTACAGATTTTTGTGGCAACAATGACGATAACAAAGACGGTTGTCGAGAAATTCGACAGGAATGTCAACTTCAGAATGTGGCAGCTCAAGATGGAAGCCATTCTTGTTCAAGACGGAGTTGATTTGGCAATTCAAGGAATTGAGAAAAAGCCAGAAGATGTGACAGATGCAAATTTTGCTGAGATGGATAAGAAGGCAAGATCCAGTATTATCCTAAATCTCTCCAACGAGGTATTGCGTGAGGTAGCAACGGAGACTTCGGCCAAGGCTATGTGGGATAAATTGAAAGCCTTGTATATGAAGAAGACAGTCGAGAATCGGCTATATCTGAAGCAGAGTTTGTATATGCTTCGGATGTCTGAAGGTACATCTATACTCTCCCATCTTGATAAATTTGATTCCATTATTATGGATTTGGAGAATATAGATTCGAAAATTGATGATGAAGATCAGGCCCTATTACTTTTGTGTTCCCTTCCCCAGTCTTTTAAGCATTTCCGTGATACTATGATATATGGAAAGGAAACAATTTTGTATCGGAAAATTAAATCTGCGTTAAAATCTAAAGAGCAGATAGATAGGGATATTACTGGGGAAACTAGTGGGAGTCAAGCTGATGGCTTGTTTGTTCGGGGTAGATCTGAAAAGAGAAACACAGAAAATAGAAGTAGATCCAAGTCCAGACATAAAAATGTGGTGTGCAATTATTGTAAAAAGAAGGGCCATGTTATCTCTGATTGCTTTAAATTGAAAAATAAAGAAAAGCAAAAGGGGAAATTTGTTGAGAGAAATACTGAATCCGCTGAAGCTAGTATAGCAGCTGATGAGAATGATGGAACCATTTTCTGTGCAACGGAAAATAATTTTAGGTCTAACAATGAGTGGATTTTAGATTCGGGTTGTTCATATCATATGTGTCCCAATAGGGACTGGTTTTCAACATATGAATCAACTGAAGGTGGAGTTGTCTTAATGGGCAACAACGCTGTTTGTAAAGTTGTTGGCAAAGGTACAATCCAGATTAAAATGTACGATGGTATTGTGAGGACGCTCACAAATGTTAGACATGTTCCAGATTTGAAGAAAAATCTCATCTCTTTGGGCACTCTTGAGTCTATCGGGTGCAGGTATTCAGGTGGAGACGGAGTTCTTAAAATCACTCGAGGAGCTCTTGTTGTTATGAAGGCACACAGATCTGGTACTTTGTATATTTTGCAAGGATCTACTGTGACAGGTGCTGCTGCTGTTTCAACATCATCTTTGTCAGATACTGACATCACCAAATTATGGCATATGCGTTTGGGGCACATGAGTGAAAAAGGCTTGGGCATACTAAGCAAAAGAGGACTTCTTTGTGGACAAAGTACCGGCCCATTGGAATTCTGTGAACATTGTATTTTTGGGAAGTAGAAAAGAGTCAGCTTCAGTTCACCAGCAATTCACAAGACAAAAGGTACTCTTGATTACATTCATTCAGATCTATGGGGTCCTTCTCGTGCTCCTTCTAAAGGTGGTGCCAGGTACATGTTGACTTTCATTGATGATTATTAAAGGAAAGTTTGGGTCTATTTTCTTAAGCACAAAAATGATGTTTTCCTAACTTTCAAGCAATGGAAAGTTTTGATTGAGAAACAAACAGGAAAACATGTTAAGCGGTTGAGAACAGATAATGGCATGGAATTTTGTGGAGGTGAATTTAATGAATTTTGCAAAAATGAAGGAATTGTTCGGCATCACACCGTCAGGATGACGCCTCAACAAAATGGTGTGGCTGAACGTATGAACAGAACGCTTTTGGAGAGAGCAAGATGTATGATCTCCAATGTAGGGTTGACAAACGACTTTTGGGCAGAGGCGATCAATATGGCCTGTTATATTGTCAACCGTTCTCCTTCTGCATCTCTTGATTTCAAAACTCCTGAGGAAGTTTGGTCAGGTACTCCTGCTGATTACTCCAATTTAAAAGTTTTTGGGTGTCCAGCATACATGCACGTGAATGATGGAAAATTGGAGCCTAGGGCTAAAAAGTGCATTTTTCTTGGATATGCTTCTGGGGTGAAAGGATACAGATTATGGTGTCCTGATCCCAAATCCCCAAAATTTGTAATCAGTAGAGATGTTACTTTTGATGAATTGTCTATGTTATCTTCCAAGAAGGAGTCTTCTAGTCCTTGTACTACTGATAGTACACAGAAGCAGGTGGAGCTTGATATTGGCAGTTCTGGTCCTTCTCAATCCAAATCTTCTATTCAACAAGTACTAGTAGATACACCTGAATCTACTGTTGAAGATAGTTCAGAAGAAGAAGAGTATTCCATAGCCAGAGATAGAGCAAGGAGAGACATTCGACCACCACAAAGATATGCAAATTTAGTTGCATATGCTTTGTCTGTTGCAGAAGAAACTGATGCAGTTGGTGAGCCTTCCACCTATTCAGAAGCAGTTTCTTGTGATGATTCTGCAAAGTGGTTGATTGCGATGAATGAAGAAATTGAATCTCTTCATCAGAATGAAACTTGGGTTCTTGTAAAGCCGCCGTCAGCTAAGAAAATTGTTGGTTGCAAGTGGGTCTTCAAGAAAAAGGAAGGTATTCCAGGGGTTGAAGATGCAAGATATAAAGCACGATTGGTTGCAAAGGGCTATAGTCAGGTACAAGGTGTTGATTTTAATGATATATTCACACCTGTTGTTAAACATAGCTCTATTCGTGTTTTGCTTGCTTTAGTTGCCATGTATAATTTGGAGTTAGAACAGCTCGACGTTAAGACAGCTTTCTTACATGGCGAACTTGAAGAACAAATTTATATGAGACAACCCCAGGGTTTTGAAATTGAAGGTAAGGAAGACCATGCTTGCTTATTAAAGAAATCCTTATATGGATTGAAACAGTTTCCAAGACAATGGTATAAGAGGTTTGATTCCTTTATGTTGGGTCATGGTTATTTGAGGAGCATGTATGATAGTTGTGTTTACTTCCGGAAGTTAAATGATGGTTCTTTCATTTATTTGCTGCTTTATGTTGATGACATGCTCATTGCTGCCAAGAATTTGTCAGAAATTCACACCTTGAAACTGCAGTTAAATAGTGAATTTGAAATGAAAGATTTGGGAGCAGTTAAGAAAATTCTTGGCATGGATATCAATCGAGATCGAGGAGTAGGAAAGTTATTTTTGACCCAGAAAAATTACCTTGAGAAAGTCTTGGAGCGTTTTGGCATGAAAGATACTAAATCAGTATCTATTCCTCTTGCTAGCCATTTTCGGCTATCTGCTGCTCAATCACCAAAATCAGATGAAGAGGAAGATTATATGGCACGGGTTCCTTATTCCAGTGCAGTCGGCAGTGTTATGTATGCAATGGTTTGTACTCGTCCAGATATTGCACAAGCAGTCAGTGTTGTTAGCAGATATATGTCTTGCCCTGGTAAAGCACATTGGCAGGCTGTGAAGTGGATTCTCAGATACTTGCGAGGTACTTCAAATGCATGTTTGGAGTTTGGAAGAAATAATAACACTTTGGTTGGTTTTGTAGACTCAGACTACGCTGGAGATCTTGACAGGAGAAGATCGCTTTCAGGTTATGTATTTTGCATTGGCGGTTGTGCTGTTAGTTGGAAAGCTACTCTACAACCTGTCGTAGCTTTGTCTACTACAGAAGCAGACTATATGGCTGTGACCGAGGCAATCAAAGAAGCCTTGTGGTTGATGAATTTATTTAGCGAGTTAAGTCTATATCAAGGTGTTATTGATATTCACTGTGATAGTCAAAGTGCCATACATTTGACTAAAGATCAGATGTATCATGAGAGGACGAAGCATATTGATGTGAAGTATCACTTCATTCGGGATATCATTGCTGAGGGAAAAGTCCTTATTCAGAAAATCAATACTAAGGACAATCCAGCCGATATGTTTACAAAACCTCTTCCACTTTACAAGTTCAAGCAGTGCTTGGATTTGGTTGGTGTTCATTGTTCGTGATTTCGGCCCATTGGGGCTTATGTAGCGAAGGTGGAGAAGATTTGTCGATGTTGGGACCACGCCAAGGTGGAGATTTGTTGAATGTGGCGTTTGTCCCACATCGGACAAAGCCAGAGGAAGACGGCTCATCAGGGCCTATAAATATATGGCCTTGGTGGTGAAGACATTTGCACCACTCAAGAGAGTTATATGGGCTATTAGCTTCTTGAGTCATCTAGCCCATTCAGTCAAATATTTTAGGCTCTCTTGTTTTGAGTTTAGGAATATTTTCTAAACTCTTTTGTAAGTGCCTATTGGTCTAGGAACCACTTTCCTACGACTTTTGTATTTCTTCTTCATAGTAGAAATATTGCTCCTCCCTCGCCCGTGGATGTAGGTCAATTTGACCGAACCACGTAAATCTTTTGTGTCTTTTATTTGCTTTGTTATCCGTCTTTATATGGTCGGTTTTACCGCCTAATTATTATATGGCTGGTATCTACCGCCTATCTATTATATGGTCGGTTATACCGCCTACTTTGTGCTAACTTGAGTTTGTCTATTTCCTGACCCGGTCCTAACAACTTCTAGTAATAGGGAAAATGAAATTGTGTTAAAAAAAATGGCTAATTTCTTAGATTATACATTAAAAAAAAACAATCCGCCAAATGTACCTCTAACAGGGGTGTTTTTCATTCTATAGCGGCCGTGCTGACTAGACACGTCCGTATAATTAAAAATTCCACCAAAAACTTGTCTGCAAAAAATTCAGGGGAGCAGCAGGTGTCAGCGCGGACGTGCTGACTGGGCACGTCCGCGGCTGACCAAATTACATCCGGAGAGTGCTCGGGCATTGCCTTTTCTCTTTTTCTGGGCAACGTGGCTTGGGCATTGCCGCAATTAAGTCCGTGCTTATCTTTCACCAAGAAACAAAAACGAAACCAAACAAAAAAAACGTTCCCTTACTTTTGCTAATGTCTTAGGTGTTTTACCACTTGTCATCGTGGGAGACTTGCGTCCATTGTTTGTAATCTACAACCCAAAAAAAAAAAAAAAGGCTGATGCAACGGCCAAATCCCTTGTCATTACTAACAAAACCTCCTCCAAACACTAATTACAAGATTCCCGGCACAATGCAAGGTATGCATTCAAGGAACTTTTCCAAAGAGTTTCAGTGAATATTAGTTGAAACATCTTATTCATGCTAAATTTGTCATTTACCCACTGAATGTGGAGTTAATTGCAGTTTAATATATTAATCTCACAATTATGGTCACAAAAAACCATCTTACTTATTTTTAGAAAAAAAACACTTTTTTTTGACTTCCCTCCCACTAAAACACTCGTTTAATTTCCCTTTTGCAAAATGCCAAACTGCTCTCGATCAGCAGAAAATGGAAGTCAAAGAGAGAAAAAAAAGGAAAAAAAAAAAGAAGGCCTGATAAAGGAATTTTCCCTTCTATAAATAAAAAACAATCGCGTTTCAAGAAAACACACACTCACACACTAAGAGAGACAATAAAAACAGGGGAGAGCGGACTAGCAGCGGGCGATGGTCCAAATGGAGAACCATGACACCTCCTCCACAACCACCACCACCACCTCCTCCTCTTTCTCCAGCTTCAAAACTTATTTTCATGCACTCTCCGACACGGCCCACCGGCTGGCCCGCCGAGCCTGTTCCGTTTCGACATCTTTCGAAGAAACCAGCCGCGTGCGAGCCATGTCTGGCACGGACATGAAGAGGACCCTTTGATGGTATGACCTTGTCGGCTGCTCAGTCCAAAGTCAACCGCGGACGTGCCCAGTCATCACGTCCGCGTTGACACCTGCTACTCTCCTGAATTTTTTGCAGACAAGTTTTTGGTGGAATTTTTAATTATGCGAACGTGTCCAGTCAACACGGCCGCTATAGAATGAGAAACACTCCTGTCATAGGTACATTTGGTGGATTAATTTTTTTTTAACATATAATCTAAGAAATTAGCCAAAAAAAATACAAGTTGATACATTTGCAAGAAAGAAACCAGCATATGACCAAAATTCTAGGTTAAATATTATAATGTAAAACAAGAATGATTAGAGTTAGGAAATGACAAGGCAACTGGCTTGACAGCAAATTTCGTAAAGAAAAAAATACCAAGTTAGGCACCAAATGAGTATGTAGATCATAACATTTAAGTGATACATGAAAAGTCCAATCAAGGGAAGCAAGATCCAAAATGTAGAAGTCAAACTGTATGATGAAGTCACAACTAACGAGGGTGCAACAAGAAAACAAATACTAGCTCAAAATCACTTACATCGATATCTTCTTCTTTGACCGAGTACTTTTTGAAAGTGTCCAAAGCTCCCTCCAACAGTGGCTTTGTGACAATTTCATTGAAGCGAGCCACCACCTTTACACACAAAAGAATACAATCCAAAATAAAAAAAATAATCAGGAAAATATTATTTGCACTCCAATTTTTTTGCCAATGGTGTTAATAGTTTTGTATTGACAAACATGGATCTTTTCTTAGTCAGGAAAATATTTTATTTGCACTCCCGTTGTTTGTTTTGTCATATAATTTAATAAATAAAAACTATATTATTAAAATAATAGTAGGAGTGTAAATAACAAAAATAGAAGTGCAAAAAACATTTCCCTTTTAGTCAGATCATTTTTGGTCTTCAATTACAAAAAACATCTTTGTCGGCAGTGAAGATCAAATTATATTAATTTATTTAGCCAAGAAAAAAAGAATATTGTCTTGATTAAGTTTAATTAAATGAATTTTGGGGCAAGTCCACTAAACCTTGCAATCAAATTGGGCCAACGCCACATGGTCTTCAAAATGAAAGTGCAAGGTGCATTTTTAAGTGAAAATGAGTTCGTTATTGAAATTAATTTGCAATGAATTACTCTGTTCCACCTATCATCAAAGCTCAAGTTAAATAGATTTTTTGAGTTACAAGTTATTTGAATTATAAGAAGGTTTTACAGGATTTTTTTTTTCCCCTAAAAATCTAAACCTACCTATTTTGGTTATAAATATGGGTCTCCCCTTCAAGTCAAGCGACATACCAAGTCCTCAATTTTTGAAAATACTCAATCACATTCTCTTAAGAATTCTCTCAAGTCAAAAAATCAAATCTACTAATAAGCCTTTGGTCACTGGATTATATTTCGAAAAAATGATGTTAAATCCAATGACAAGTCTGTGGCCCTTGGATTCAAGTTCAAGTGTCCCTTTGAGGACATTCGATTCAAAGTTCAAGTCAAATCAAATATGGTGCTTGTAGCAAAATTTGAAGATTGGATACTTCAAGTGTGGCCCTTGCATTCAAGTTCAAGTTAAAATCAAATATGTGCTTGTAGTAGAGTTTGAAAATTAGAGATCCAGTAAACGTCATCAAGTCACACAGTTGTCTATCTCTAAATTGTAGAAAACATTGATTTGAAGACAAGAATCAAAGAACTTTTTGCGTTGATTTAAGAAATTTATAGAGATTGTAACCTCTTTATTCTTTGATTAATTAAATTAATTATTTGTACAAGTTTTCTGATCTTTTGTTCTTAGGCAACGAAACTTGAGTTACAATCGTTATTATCCTTTAGGTTTAATAGGATTAGTTATTGACTTATTGTGAGCCTACAATTATATTGTAAAATGGAAGTAAAAAAAAGAGCAAAAAGTTTGCTGCTGGGATTTAGTATTACAAACAATTTGAAGGTGATTGTTAGGTTATTCCTTATTAGAAAACCCAAAGTATAAATTGAGAATGGTATTTTTCCAAAAGGACAGACAAAGAACATTTGGCCACATAGTTATAGATAAATTAGACAGCATAACTTCATATTTATGGATACATCCTAATATCCAATATTGTCAATTTTAATATCTCAATACCTTAGTTTTGTTTCTAGTATCCTACCAAAGAACCCAAAACTAAATAAATAAAGCTAAAGAAAATAGAAAATTCGATGATAAAATGTACTAATCAGTTCTTTATTTCCGTCGTTTTTCTTAGGCAATTGATTTTTACTAGACAAGTAGCTTACAACTTGTAAAAATTCCCAAAGCCCGAAGCCCAGATCAAAAGTCCAAAGCCCAGAATCTTTTCCCAAAACCCCAGTAGAAGGAAAGCCAAGCCATCCCTTCCCCTCGACCCCGGCTCCACTCCTGAGAAACAGTCCACCAAATTCAACACTTTTTCCAGATGCTGATGATTTTAAGAATCAAATGGGTTCTCCAAAATCCCCTCTTTTTCCACCACCACCTCATCAAAAACCCATCTTTTCTCCTAAAAACATCAATAAGAAATCCGCGGTTTTTTGCCGTTAAACCCTTGTTAAACCCACAACCTGATCATCAGCAACTTAATCACTATTGTCAGATGCGAGGCTTGAAATCAGAAGCTACTTCTGCTGCTGCTGCTTCTTCTTCTTCTTCTGGTGAAATTCACGTGATTGTGGGGCCCATGTTTGCTGGAAAAACTTCCACTCTTCTTAGGAGGATTAAGACCGAGAGCAGCAATGGAAGGTAAGGTTCCCCCTTTCTTTCTTTTTTGTTTTTCTTTCTCTTTTTAGTTTTGTAGTTGTTTTGATAATTACCATTTCTTGATTAGCATTGCTTTTATTCTTAATAATCCTGCATTTTTTAGTTTGTTTGTTGGATTTTTAGTGGAAACTGAATGCTCTGACGTATAAAACTCGCTAAATTTCTGTATTAGTACAGTAAAAATATGCATTTTCTTTTAAATTTCCTTTTTGTTTATAACTTGTACTAATCATGTTGGTTCTGTGTTGAGGATGAATACGAGTTTTTCCATGAGAGTAATTTTTCCAGTGAAGACTGTTTGTCGATTGGTGAATGTTTTTATGTATCATAAATGACTAAAGGCTGAAGTTTTGTCTTTTGTAAGACTATTGGAGGGGTTTTCAAAAAAGAACTTGAGCATATTATGTGATTGTAATTACTAATTACTGGTATTAATGCAATTGGAATGAATAAATTTTTCCACATCTTGTTCCTCTTCTTTGAAGAAGAACAAGGGAACCAGAGTTGTTCTTGCGGTCAAATTAATTCATCGTTGATGGCATTCCCAGTTTTCAGGCCAATGCTAGAGAGATTGCCCTTCAGTTGGATAAGAGTTTGAAGGATCTCTGTTTTTCAGGAAGAGTAGTGGAAGCTGTTCGGATGTTATGCCATGCACGGGTTCAAGTAGAATCGGAAACTTATTCTCTTCTTTTGCAAGCTGTATCTTCAGGAAAGATTATAGTTTGGGAAAAAAAATTCATTGGCAAATGATAATTGTTGGATGTGTTTCCAATGAATATCTAAATGTTAAATTGTTGATTTTATGTGCAAAGGCAGGAGATCATAATCTAGCCCATATTCTTTTTGATAAGTTACAAATGAAAAGCTTGGTCTCATGGAATTCGATGATTGCAGGCTATGCGCAGAAAGGGTTGGAAGAGGTGGGCTTGAGCATGTTCCATGAGATGAGAAACAATGGTTTGATACCAGACCACCATTCCTTTGCATCAGTCTTTAGGCAAGCCCATGCTCTGTGGATCAAGTGTCAAATTAGTGGAAACCTTGTAGTTAATAGTGCTCTCATGGATAAATAAGGTAATCCTGAAGCTCGCAAGAATAGTCAAAATGCAGATTAAGGGAAAATTTAGAAATCTTATTAGCAGCAATAAGAAACCGGTCCTAAGCAGATATGCTTGAAATAAACAACCTGAAATTAAGTAGCATTTCTGCAAAAACTCTCCGTGCCCTTCTATAATGGAAGTTACATTATATTTGCCATTAGTTCATATCAATTTACTACTAACAAATGTTAAAGACCATATTATATCAACTATTCCATAGAAAGAGCTTCATTTTTAATCATTGCTAGAAGATTCCTGATACTAACTACAGTGGCTTACATAGCTTGAAGCACTGGAATCAGACAGCTCCTTCAGCCTAGGGCCTCTAACAATGGCTCAGGTCTCAAGGCAAAAGCATCTTAGGAACAATAGAAAATTATTGTGTCTTAAGTAATGAACAATACTGTTCATATCAATGTTTTATCAAAGTCAAATTTATGCTTGTACAATGTAAGGTGCATCTTCGGCCTCATTCTAGTTGTCAGCCAAAAAACAATGTTGGTTATTTAACTTCCAAGAACATGTCCAGTAAAATGCTCCTAAAACAATTCTAATTTTTAGTATTTGATCAAAATTTCCCAAGAAACACTATACATGACTAAACCAATACTTGACCAAGAAGGTTTGCAATTTACCAAGCATCAAAGCATGGAAAACTTTCATTAGAGATGACTAACTTAGGTAGATGTTTGCCCTCAGATTCATCTAGACCTGAGGTGTAAAGGCAGTTATGTAGCTAACATCTGATTGCCATCTTTAGGGCATTTTGTCTCAGTTGTGGTAAGTTTAAAGCACTGAGCTATAGGGCATTAGCCCCGCAAGTTTTGAAATATCAATACTAATGCATAGAAACTATGCATAATTTGCTATAAACAAGAAGATGCCTTTAAACTTAAAAAATATCACAGAGAATTATAATGGATTGATAAATAAAATATATGTACCCAATAAATAGGTGTCAAAAACACAATCCCTCCATCCAATCATTAGCTATAGATCATCCAAACCTAAAAGGACAACTGTCTATCTTTCACTTTATAAACTACTTATTTTAATTATTTTCTTCAATTGGAAAATACACACAAGGTTGATCCAAGGCACAAGAAGACCAAAATATAAAGTTGACAGAAACATTATCTTAAGCCTTAAATCACACTCCATGGCATGTTTATACTAATAAGGACAATTCTTTGTTTTTGCAAATTAAAAAGAAAAAATGCTCATACGTAAATAAAAGGGAAAAGAGTCCCAATGACCCTCCGACTCTTTCCCAAGTAAATTTTTAGTCCTCCAACAATTAATATTAAAGTTTTGGCCCTCGATTTAATAAAATAGTACTGTCAAATCTAGCAGTTAAAATTGACGGAAAACATTATCTCGTGCGACGCACGATCAAATATCAAGGGCATTATGGTCTCTAAGCAAAAAAAAAAGTAAAAACACTTTTATCACTGATTTTTTCTCCAACAATTTCCAGGGAATAATGGACGAGAGCACGAAATATTCATCACCAAAATTTGCAGCTTCCAAGAAAAATCTTGGGTTTTCGGAGGAGATACTACTGGATGGATGTCTGACGGTAATGGATTCTGGAGGAGGGAGGGGGCTTGACAATCCCATTGTTGTTTGACCCTTTACTCATTGTGCTCTGCTCAAAAGGGTTTTTATAAGAAAGGGAATATTGGGGGGATGGGAATGGGAATTAAAAGGGAGGATCCGGTGAAGGGGACTCACCGGAAAAAGGCGTCGGTAGAGAAGTCAGCATCAGAGTTGACAGAGACAAGGACACAACAGTAGGGTCGCAGTTTATTGCCGCTGTCAATTTCTCAATTCATTGACCCATCAATCCACTCTATATATCTACGATTTACCATTACATTACAGGAGTGCTCTGCATTTCCCGCTCCTCCTCCTTCGTTGGGATGTGTTTTTCTTACTGCCCTCACCACTAACAAAGAACTTGCAGCAAGCTCAACTCTTTTTCTCAAATCCTTATATGTAGTCTCGGTCCCCAAATTCTGCTGGTACCAATTCAGTTGCATCTGCTCCTAATGGAGGATACTATGTACAGAGAAGGCGCCCTAATCAACAGCAGCAGGCCCAACCCCAGCAGTCTCCAGGCTCATCTACATCATCTTCAACTGGGATGCTATCATTGTGTCCTGTTTCTTTAGCTGGTGCTAGGGTTTTGGAGCAAAAGGGATGGAAATTGTTGCAGGGAAAAATCATTTCTTTGTTTAGAGACTACAATATCCTTGATATTTGGCCTTTTCGTTAATTGTAACGGCTGAATTTGACAGAAGGGCCACGAATATACTATTTTATTAGATCGAGGGCCAAAACTTTAACATTAATTGTTGGAGGGTTAAAATTTTACTTGGGAAAGAGTTGAAGGGCCATTGGAACTCTTTTCCCTAAATAAAAAATGTAACGGAGTGAAAAAATGATGGTCTAGTAAAAAAATCATGAATTAAAAGATCGGCTTGTGCAACAAAGAAAGATCAAGTGAATTTGTAAGTTTATAATTGTAAACAGTCCACATTACAGAAGCAAATGATGCATGTGAACATATGCACTATAAACAACAAATTTCTGACTGTGAAGTACTCCTAATTAACAAATGCCATTTTTGTTTTATCTATCAGTTGTCAAGTTTTTTTTTAATTTTCTGTATTGTAGAACTCCTTGATATATAGATTTTATGCCGTAGGCAAAGTAGTAGAAGATTACAACGCCATCTATCATGTGCACATATTGTTTTTTAGTATGTGTCTCCCTAGAAACTTTTAATTATTTATCTACAGTAGATGGATTCACTGAATAGTTTTTGATATTTTGAATTACATCTCTCTCAACATATATTTAAAGGTTCAGCTAATAATCAAGATTGTACCCCATAAATGGTCCAATAGATCAGTCCAACATTAAGCAATGATTCATCCCCCAAACAGAAAGATAGAAAAACATAGCATAAACTCTTGCAAATGTGTGCATTTGTGGGAGGTTTAATCTTCATAAGCTGAAGACAACACTTTCCAGTCTAACAGCATAACAAGTTTCAAATTTTATGAACAATCGAGGAAAACTAATATCCATAAAGACTCCAGCCTTCACAGCAAGTGAAGACAAGTAAAGTCCAAATAAGTATAATGTTTCACTGGCAGTGACAGTTCCGTGCATCATATGGAACACTTGACTGGTTCACAGCTATGAGCAGGTTGATTTAAACATCAAGGATGTCCTCACAGGAATAACTAATAATGTCACAGTTGATCTATGATATTGGAGTAACCATTTTAAGGGCCGTTAAAGCTGAGAACACTGGATTCTAGCCAATGTCAGTTACAATTAAGCTACAAATACAAGAGTGAAACAGTAGCAATCATACTTTGTTTTGTGAAAGAGAATACCATTTAATAGCCTGATGCAACTTATAAGCAAACCAAAGAATGCTAAAAAAAAAATTCATCATAACTAATGCTTCAATTGAATGGGAAAAGAGTATAAGTGAAACATAAACAACTAAATGAGGGAATCAAATCTACTCACCAAGCATTATCAAACAGGAAATAGCTGATGAGTGCTTACCACAGCTCCAATACATAAGATGGCTTGGTACTTTCTTGACTTCCCAAGTTTCTCTGCGACCAGACCAATTTCAAAACTACCTGGAACCTACACAACCTGATGCAAAACGATCATAAGGATTCATATGTAACCCATTAGGAGATGTTAAAAGTGCATATTTGAGTGATGTACATGATACATTTGGCCAATTTATTTTCTTGCATATTTAACAAACCCCAATTGTAAACTGCGTTACTTCCAATACATGAACCATTTCTTAACTTCGTTAAAAGCCTACCCCAAGATAACATGTATAATGTTGTTTGATGTCATATTGAACCCAAACATAATTTAATCATCTTGAAAAAATGAGTCAATATGTGAACTACATCCCAGAAAGCTACCAAGAAAAATGTGCTAGTAGTTCTAGTAATAGGAAAAAAGAAATCGTGTTAAGAAAAAAAGTTGGTACATTTGCAAGAAAGAAACCAGCATAATAAGGTATCATTGTCAGTTTATTTAAAACAGGTCACTGACGGGATTTTTTTATCAATGCAAGTTTAATTCCGATTTTACACCCGTTGGACTGCAAGTATACAGGTCGCAATTGTAGTACAAGATGTGTATCGGGTCGATCCCACGAGGAGTAATTCAAACAATTACTAAGCCCTTATTTTCTCTATTATTTAGACTAACAATTAATTTGAGCAGAGAAAATCTAATGCTGTAATCTACAAATCTGGTATATAAATCTAGTTTAACAGATGCTGAATGCAATTAGAGAAATTTCACTTAAGGAAGATTCTAGGGATGTAGATTCCACTTATGGCATAAACAACACAAATGAATGGATTTACTTCTTGCTATTATTCTTGCTTAACCAGAGATTCATTTCCAAGGTTTCCAAGTCTCATTTTCATGATGAAATGGCCTAAAGCAATATAGATTTCCCTATTTTCATGGTGAAATACTACTACTACTCTGTTTTATTTCATGAAATGCTAAGTAATCCACCTAAGTGTATCTCTATTTTCATGAACATACAACTCAAGCTCTACTCATGTGTTTCCATTGTTATTACCAATTCTCATTGAACAATAACAACTATAACCAAACTATTGGTGATCAATCAATAGCAAGTAATCACAGCTACACAAGTAGACAAGTTAATACAAGATATAACAAGTGTAAATCACATTCAATTTATACTATTTAGCCATAAGTTTCATCTACTCCCTAGATGAAGAAAGTTAGCTACTCATGTATGATTTAACAATCAAACTCACAAGTTTATTAATGCAAAACCTCATAAAGTACAAGTATAAGAAAGATAAAAGAAAGCTTAGCCAATTGAAGGTGAAGCTCTCCAATTCCTGCTATGTTCTTGCACAATATGATTATAAGTGAAACTCTCCAAGTACTCCTCCAAGAACTCCTATCTAGAGAGAAAACTAGATACAAGAAAGAAAACTAGCTACGTATGGTAATGCCAGGCTTCTCCTCTGTGTTTCTGCATAAAAGGTGGAAGAAATTCCATTCCTCTTACTTCATAATTTCCTCCACTCAGATTTTGTAAAAAGAAGTCAAAGATATGATATTTCCTTTTGTCCATACTTATTTGGTCTTCTCTTTTGTTGCAGAAGCATGTGCCACCGATTTCTGTCCCTCAAAATAGCTGGAAGTTGTGAAAAAGGTAAAGAAAAACGGCTGTTGCACTTGCTGAGGAGAGAGACAGATCCGAGCCTCGGATCCGAGGAGTGAAAATGGATCCGAGCTCGGATCTTCAGGATCCGAGGACTTTGATGATGGATCCGAGGTCGGATCGTCCTGACCTCGGATACACTCCACCAGAAGTACAGACGAGGGGTCGGATCCATCTCGTACACACGGATCCGAGCTCGGATCCGTGTTGAGCAATTTTCCAGTTTTTCACTTCTTCTCTTTTTCTACATTTTTTTGCTCCCAATTTCTTGTGTATTTTGTCCTCTGGATGACCCTTACATTTCTTTCAACTTGTGCATGAATTTCATACATCAATTACCTTCACAAATTCACAAGATTAACGCATTAATTCACTCATTTATCAATTTTTGAAACCTTAATCAATATTTAAGCAATTATCACCAAAAGAGTTCAAATATGGCTTAATCTTCTCAAAACATACCAAAAATTAATGCCAAATTCATACAAAATGTACGTTAAATATTCACTTATCAAATTCCCCCACACTTGAATCATTGCTTGTCCTCAAGCAATTTTTTCACAACTTACTTCAAAGTTTCAATAGATAAAACAATATACGTACTTTTGTCAAATTTAATTCCTCAAAAACCTAGAAACCAATCATTATGCCATTTCTCAGATTACACTAAATACTCATAATATTCAATTAAATAAAAATAATTATGCCTTAATTTCAACAAATTCAAATCAATTCTCTCATTCTATCCTAATTTCACAAATAAGTAAATCACATAGTCACTTTTATGGCCTTCCTCATCCCAAAACTTATCAATTTAGAGGGATTTATTCACCTTTCTTCTTATTTAAATAGTGAAAATGTCTTTTTACGCGAAAATCAACACTTTTAGGTGAAAATTCCCGGTTACTCAACATTTCACTTATTTAAATTGCTAATCATACTCTTAATTCCAATACCTTTTTACGCGAATGTCGACATTTGTAAATGCCAACCCCCGGTTACTCAGTATGTGAATCATTGGAGTAGAAAAATAATAATATTATTCTCTTTTTTTTTTTTTTTTTGTTAATCAATTTCTTTTTCCCTCTAAGTATAATTAAAGGAAGAATTTGGCCTTGTCTTTGACTATATCAATCACTTACTTATAAAATTAAGTAAAAATGATAAATATCATTAATTTTGCAAAATTCTAAGCATAATTTTTCTTATTTAACCAAATATACTTTCTAAAATGTAAATATCCTAATTGCATAATAATTCATTCCAAGCCAAATAAGAACTAAACTTTTCCAAAATACACATAGCATTTTATCCAATGGAAGAATTAGACACTTAAAATTTTGACATTTTGGCCATTTAATTGGAAGAATTGCAATGAAATATTGGAAAATATTTTAGAAAAATTTTGACAGAGTTTCCCCATAAAAATGGATGAAACTCCATGCCAACAACCTCAATTTTCACAAAAATTATCCTCATGACTATCTCCACATATAATTCCAACATTTTTAAGCCATAAACAACTAAAATCATGCATTTCAAAACACAATTACCCATAAGATAAGTAATCCCTCCCCCACACTTAAAATCTACAATGTCCTCATTGTAGAGGAAGGTAAAAGAACTGAAACTTCCCTCTCATAGGTGGTGATGCAATTTGAAGCCCTTACTCATCATGATCATCCATTTTCTGTCCAAAATGAGACAACAAGGGTACCAAATACCATAAGTAACACAAAATGATAATAAAATCTACAAGTGTGTCTTAACAAAAGAAAAGAAAGATAAATAAAAACATAAAAGATCAAATCCGCTAAGTAACGTCATGGCTGCTCGGAACGAGGGTCTACTGCCTCCTCGGCTCCATGAGGACCCTGTGAGGTACCAATATGGCCTTCCTCCTGATGAGGTGTCGGAGTAGGGGACCGTCGGATATGGAAATGATCCTCGATCGCACGAAGTCGGCGATCATGTCGGTCGAGGCGCTCAGTCATCATCCGTTCCGTCTGATCAATGCGCTCGACGACTCGCGTTTCCATACAGCAAATAGCATTGAGAAGCTCTTGCCACTTGGAGCGTGATTGAGGAGGCGGTCGTGGAACCGGAGGAGGAAGAGTCTGCTGTGCCTCCGTCTCTTGAGTTTCCGCTTGTGGTTCAGTGTGAGGCGGAGGCTGAGTGGAAGTCGATGCTTCTCCTGTGTCCCGGACCAAAGTAGCTCCAAAATCAGTAGAAATACCCAAGGATTTGAGTAACGAATCATTTACCTCCTCGGCCGACCTAGTTACCACAGCTCTCTCGGTTCCAATGGGAATCTTGAGCTTCTCAAAGATGAGGGATAGCAGCCGAGGAAATCCAAAACAAGTCTCGCCGGCCCTCATACGAGCTGTGGTTCGCATATAGCTGATGATAATGCTGGGTAGAGGAATACCAGTCAACTGCCTACCCACTCCATGTATCATTTTATCCAGAAAATAGAGATCGCTATTTCGGATCTCCCGTTTGCCACTCTTTTTCGGCACCACATTGAAGGTAAAAAGGTAGATAATCAGGTGGTACCGATGCTCGAAGGAGTCGGCATATACCGTGAGTTTTTTCGAACTTCCTCGCTCACGGTATTGACCCTTTAGCCGTCCCACGGCTTCTCCCACTTGCCAAGGGTCTCGAGCTTTGAATTCCTTGGTCAGTTTGACATCTTCGCCTTCGTCTTTGAGTTGGACAAAGTGTCTCAATGTATCTCGATTTAGAGTCACTCTTTTACCTCGAACCCATGAGACGATGAGGTTGCCACTGTGGCTCTGCTTGTTCTCCACATTGGCATAGAACTCCCTGACCAGGTTGGGATAGTAATGTTTTGGCAAATTTAGTATAGTCTCCCATCCGAGTCGTTTAAATGCAGTGGAGATGTGATAGTGTGCATCCACCTCTGGTGCCAAATGTTTTTCAACGATAATCTCTTTGTCCAAACCAGCCTCGTACCACTGTTGATTCTCGAGCGAGGTGAAACGAGTGGTATCATAGTCAGGAAGTGGCTCGTCACGGCTAGTGGATGCGGTCTTTCGACGAGAGCGAGGTGGTGACTCAGGCGAAGGAGATTCTTCCTCAGGCGACTCCTCATGCACAGAAGGTGTATGTTCTTCACTTGACGATGGTGTAGGAGTACGAATACGAGCCCTCCTTGTACGAGCCATAACACCTATAAACAAGATGAGTATGTATTAGAAATGATAGAAACTTGCTCATACATGTTAACTAGGAATTTAAGAAAATTTCGGCAGAGTTTCCCCTTGAAAAAGGGCTAAACTCCCTGCCAAACTGTACCAAAATTTAAACAAATAAACTTCCTAACACTTCTCAAATCCAATTCCCACATGTAAAGAGGATATTACTAATAAGGAAACCATTTCATGCATATTAAGTGCAAATAATTGAAAATTATATCCATAAACACACAAACACTTGAGAATATCTCATTTCCCATTTATAACACTCAATGTACATACATATGAGTTCCAATTCATCCAAACAAATGCTAATTATCTTAAGTAAAAGTGGTTCAATGTGGTCAACTTGATCAGGGACACACTCTTTTATCCCATAGGCTATTGTTCTAATGAGAGCATATATTGTTCAATTGGTATGTTAGTGACTTATACCTCTCGAAACAAGTTCATATAGTAAAATTCACAATTCTAAGTCAATAAAATACTCAAGCCCAAAAATTGAGAAAGAAATGTCAAAAATTATCACCAAATCCACAATTTTTCTCAAAAATAAACATAAAACTAGTTGTAACAATCTATTTAAGTGCAATGTAGTACAATTGTATCAAGAAGTTCTAACAAATACAAATTTATCACAATATACCCAAGAAATAGAAAAATGCAAAATTAGAGATTATGTAAACTCAAAGAAAATTGCAAATTGTTACCTCAAATGTGTAGAGTGATGATGGAGGATGATAATGATGCAAAAATGGAAGACAAACAAGCCCAAATTTGACCTCAAATTGCAAGATTTCAGTTTGGCCCTATTTCACGTCTTGAAGATCAAAACCCCTCAATTTGATGTTTTCGATTCCAAATTGTTGAGGGTTAATGCTCACAAAAGGTTAGGGAAGGTTTTTATTGTGAAAAATTGGGAATTTTATGGATGAAATGGAAGATTGGAGGAAAGGGGATAGGGTTTCGGATAGAGAGAAAAAAAAAATCTGGAAAATGAGGAACCGAGGCCTCGTTTCCATTCTTATCGCGAAAGGATCCGAGGTCGGATCAGTTCTGGAAGGCCTCGGATCCGACAGGGCTCGGATCAGTCTCAACAGAAACACAGACGAGCCCTCGGATCTATCTGGGTTGGAAACGATCCGAGCTCGGATCTGTATATCCGAGGTCGGATCTGTCTGGCTTTTTAGGATCCGAGCTCGGATCTGTATTTCTCTGCACTAATTACAGAAACTGCAATTTTTCTAAACTTTTTCTCCCTTTTTCGGCCAATTCCAAATTACACATTGGACATCCCTTTTCTCAATTCCAACGTCCCATGCACATGTAATATACCATAAACATAATATCCAACCTCTCAAAACACAACAAACACATCTACATTGAAAATCGAGGGGTGAGGTTCTTTGATCATTTTTGCATTTTTACACTAAAATGGCATTTTTGAGCATTAAATGTATATCAAATGAGTCCATGAGCCTTTATAACCATGATATCACCAAAACTCACTTAAATATACTTGAAATGCACAATGTATGTATATGCATGGGAATTTTAAGCACTTAAAACACAATCTGGTAAGAAAAACTCCCTGCCAACATGTTCTTCAAGTGCACCTCCAAGATGGATGATAAAACTCCCGTATCTCCTACAAACAAGTGAAATACATCTAATTAGTTAATTAAATCACACCAAAATGTAAGAAACACATAAAAACACACAAATACACAATTATTATTAGGTTGCCTCCCAACAAGCGCTTTTGTTTATAGTCGTTGGCTCGACTCTCCTATAACTTCTTTAATTCTCCATTGCATTTCCTAAGGAGTAAATTACTCCTTTAGGAACTTTTTCTCCGGCCAAATAGAGCTTCAATCTTTGGCCATTTACTTTGAATGGAGCACCATTTTCTCCTTTTATTTCCACTGCTCCATAAGGAAACATGCGAACCACTTCAAATGGACCGGACCATCGAGACTTAAGCTTTCCAGGAAATAATTTAAGCCTTGAGTTAAACAACAAAACCTTTTGCCCTTCTTCAAAATGCTTAGGGAGGATGTGTTTATCATGCCAAAATTTCACTTTTTCTTTGTAAATCTTGACATTCTCATATGAAATCAACCGCAATTCCTCCAATTCGCTTAACTCAAGCATTCTCTTTTCACCTGCAGATTTAAAATCAAAGTTAATTTCTTTAACGGCCCAATAAGCTCTATGTTCTATTTCCACAGGTAAATGACATGCTTTCCCATAAACAAGCTTATATGGAGACATTCCCAACGGCGTTTTAAATGCCGTTCTATACGCCCATAAAGCATCTTCAAGCTTGTTTGACCAATCCTTTCTTGATCGGTTTACTGTTTTCTCCAAAATGATTTTAATTTCCCGGTTGGCCAACTCCGCTTGTCCATTAGCTTGAGGATGATAGGGGAGTGACTTTTTATGCCTGCACCCATATTTAAGCAACAAAGTGTCAATAGCTTTATTACAAAAATGCTTACCTTCGTCGCTTATTATTGCCTTTGGGACTCCAAACCTACAAAATATGTTCCGTCTCAGGAACTTAAGCACAACTTTAGCATCATTAGTTTGTGAAGGAATGGCCTCCACCCATTTAGAGACATAATCAACTGCTAAAATGATGTACTTGTTATTATATGAGCTAGGAAATGGTCCCATAAAATCAATGCCCCAAACATCAAATAACTCAACTTCCAAATATGTAGTCAAAGGCATTTCATTCCTTCTTGAGATATTACCGGCTCTTTGGCATTGATCACAACTTATCACCCAATTTCTAGTATCTTGGTGCATAGTAGGCCAATAAAATCCAGATTGCCATATCTTTGCTACAGTCTTAGTAGTACTAAAATGACCTCCCGTTTCAAGAGTATGACAATGCATTAAAATGCTATGTACCTCCTCCTCCGGAACACATCTTCTAATTATTCCATCTGCACAATGTTTGTAAAAGAATGGTTCCTCCCAAAAGTAATGTTTAGCATCATTTAAGAATTTTTTTCTTTGATGAGAATTCAAATCATTTGGTATAACTCCACTAGCTATAAAGTTAACTAGATCAGCATACCATGGTGACTTACAAATTGCCATTAAAAACTCATCTGGAAATTCTTCTTTAATGGACGAATGGTCATCTTGCTGCATGTTCTCCAGCCTAGAAAGATGATCTGCAACTAAATTCTCGGATCCTTTTTTATCTTTGATCTCCAAGTCAAATTCCTGCAACAATAAAATCCATCGAATTAATCGCGGTTTGCATCTTTCTTATTTAACAAATACTTGAGTGCTGCATGGTCAGTATAAACGATAACTTTAGATCCTACTAAGTACGATCTAAATTTATCCAATGCAAAAATCACTGCTAGCAACTCCTTCTCTGTTGTTGCATAGTTAACTTGAGCTTCATTTAACATTTTACTTGCATAATAAATGACATGAAGTCGCTTATTATGTTTTTGCCCAAGAACAGCCCCAACTGCAAAATCACTTGCGTCACACATTAATTCGAATGGCAAGCTCCAATCCGGTGATGCTATGATGGGTGCGGAGACAAGTTGCTTCTTCAACCTATTAAAAGCAAGTACACACTCATCATTAAAGTGAAAAGAAACATCTTTTGCAAGTAATTCACATAAAGGTTTAGCAATCTTGGAAAAATCCTTAATAAACCGCCGATAGAATCCCACATGTCCAAGAAAGCTACGAATGCCTTTCACATTGGTTGGTGGAGGCATTCTCTCAATAACCTCTATTTTGGCTTGATCAACCTCAATACCTTCTGAGGAAATTTTGTGGCCTAACACAATACCTTCACAAACCATGAAGTGACATTTTTCCCAATTGAGTACAAGGTTTGTTTCTTCACATCTCTGCAAAATTAGATCTAAATTGTTAAGACAATCATCATGAGTAGATCCAAATACAGAAAAATCATCCATGAAGATTTCCATAATTTTCTCATTAAAATCAGAGAAAATTGCCATCATGCATCGTTGGAAAGTGGCCGGTGCATTGCACAGTCCAAAAGGCATCTTTCGAAATGCAAAAGTACCGTAAGGACAAGTGAATGTAGTTTTCTCTTGATCTTCTGGTGCAATGACTATTTGATTGTATCCTGAAAAACCATCCAAGAAACAATAAAATTCATATCCGGCCAATCTTTCTACCATTTGATCAAGAAAAGGAAGAGGGAAATGATCATTCCTAGTAGCTGCATTCAATTTTCTGTAATCAATACAGACTCGCCATCCAACCACAACTCTAGAGGGAATCATTTCATCATTTTTACCATGTACTATGGTTATCCCCCCTTTCTTTGGTACTACATGGATAGGAGAAATCCACACACTGTCAGAAATTGGAAAAATTATACCTGCATCCAACCATTTAAGGATTTCTACTCTTACCACTTCTTTCATGTTTGGATTTAACCTTCTTTGAGTCTCAACCACTGGTTTAGAATTTTCTTCCAATAAAATCCTGTGCATACAAATAGTTGGACTAATTCCTTTGATATCAGAAATTGTCCATCCTATAGCCTTTAAACGCTTCCTTAAAACACGTAAGAGCTTGTCTAATTGTTCCTCATTTAATGCTGAATTTACAATCACAGGCAGTGTCTCTTTTTCTCCAAGAAATGCATATTTGAGGTGCTTAGGCAGCGGCTTAAGCTCAAGCTGCGGTGCTTTCTCACATGATGGTGGAGGTAGCCCTTTGCTCAGTCCTAACGCCTCGTATGCATTTCTCCTTTTATAAGGAATTTGTGCCTGCAAAAATTCAGTCATTTCTTCAATCTGTTCCTCTTGTATACCTATACCATTAAGACAAAGTTCAAGAGAATCATTATCAAGATTTACTTGACTCATTTCTAATGCCAATTCATCACATATGTCAACCGAATAAACATGGTCGGTAAAAAAGGGATATTTCTCTACTTTACTCAAATCAAATTCCACTTCCTCTTCACCGATTTGAAACTTAAACTTACCTCGTTTGACGTCTATTATTGTACCTGCAGTGGCCAGAAATGGTCTACCAAGTATAATAGGTACATTTACATCTTCCTCCATATCTAAAACAACAAAATCGACAGGGATAATAAATTTCTGCACTTTAATGAGCACATTTTCCAATATGCCCATTGGATGTCTAATAGACCTGTCAGCCAATTGCAAAGAAATGTTAGTACGCTTCAACTCTTTCAATCCCAATTGCCTAGCCACAGTTAAAGGAATCAATGACACACTTGCACCAAGGTCACAAAGTGCTTTAGAAAATTCTACATTACCGATAGTGCAAGGAACCGTGAAACTCCCTGGATCTTTCAACTTGGGTGGCAATTTGTTTTGTATGATTGCACTACATTCTTCCGTTAATGCAATTGTCTCACTATCTACCAACTTCCTTTTCTTGGTCATTATCTCCTTGAGAAACTTTGCGTATGAAGGAATCTGCAAAATAGCATCCACAAAAGGAATGTTAATATGTAATTGTTTAAAAATGTTGACAAATTTCTCAAATTCTTTGTCATTTCTTGAAGGCTTCAATCTTTGAGGGAATGGCACTGGTGGAGGAATTGGTGTTGTATCTTCCATTTGCAGTTCATTTTCCTCTATCTTTTCTTTCCCTTTTTCTTCCTTGCTTCCCTCTTTTAACTCACTCAATTTCTTATTCTCTCTTTTTTCAAACTCTCGTCCACTTCCAACTACTGGCGGCTCAACTAATTCCTTACCACTACGGAGGGTTATAGCCTTCACATGCTCCCTTGGGTTCACTTCAGTTTTGCTAGGTAAATCCCCTTGGTTGCGATTATTAACCGCATTGGCAATTTGGCCTAATTGGGCCTCAACATTCCTGTACATATTGGTGAGTTGGTCCATTCTTCTCTCAATTCTTTCAAACCGTTGAGTAGTGGCACTAGCTAACTTTTCAATTTTATCATTTGATGCATTGGCTAGCTTTTCGATTGCCAATTCCCAAGCTGGTTTGGACTCATGCAGTGGTTGCTTTTGTTGAAAACCTGGTGGATTAACTGGTCTTTGTTGGTTCCCTTGATCTTTCCATCCAAAATTCGGGTGATTACGCCATCCTGGATTATAAGTATTGGAGTATGGATTGTTTTGGGGTGGACGGTTGTAATTGTTGAGATATTGAACCTGTTCACTGCTAGAACACATAAAATCATCATGATCTCCGCCGCAAATGGTACATCTTGCAACAACTACTCCTTGATTAGAACTAGAACCAACTTGCCTATTAAGCATCTTAACCACATTATCCATTTTTGCACTTAACATATTCAAGGTATCTACTTCAAGCATACCTGCGGTTCTCCTTGAATTACCTCGTTCGTTTGCCCATTGGTAGTTGTTAGCAGCCATTTCTTCGATCAATTTATGAGCTTCCTCAGCTGTCTTTCCCATTAAAGCTCCTCCCGCTGCTGCATCTACATGTGTCTTTGTTGAATAGGTGAGACCATTGTAAAATGTTTGGACTACTAGCCAATCGGGTAGACCATGATGGGGGCATCTTCGTTGCAATTCCCGATAACGCTCCCAAGCTTCATACAATGTCTCCCCTTCCTGCTGAGAGAAACCAGTTATATCCATTCTCAATTTAGCAGTTTTTCCAGGTGGAAAGAATTTATTAAGAAAAGCCTTAGCTAATTCATCCCAAGTGGTAAAAGTATTTGGAGGATGAGATTGTAACCAAACCTTGGCCCTGTCCCTTAGCGAAAATGGAAACAGTCGAAGTTTAATTGCATCATCACTAACACCATTAAACTTAATTGTATCACAAATTTCAAGAAATGTTGACAAATGAGAATTTGGGTCTTCGGTAGCATTACCTCCATATTGAGATTGTTGTACCATTTGAATCAGTGATGGTTTAATCTCAAAATTATTAGCGTTTACCGTTGGCCTTACAATGCTGGTTTGAGAACCTTGTGCTCCTGGTAAAGCATAATCTCGCAGAATTCGCCTATTTGATTCATTTTCCGCCATTTCTTCTTCAAATTGTAATTCTATCAAGATATCTTCTATTGGCTGCCAAACCTCTTGTTCCTCTTGATGTGATGTACTCCTCCTTTGTCTGTGCAATGTTCTTTCAATTTCAGGATCGAAATGTGCAACTTCTCGATTTGATCGGTGCATACACTACACACAAAAATAAGAGAAATTTTGCAATTTTAATTCAACAACTTGAATAAAAACAATGAAAATATCTAAATTAATAGAGATGATTAGGCCCTAATATTGCCGCTCCCCGGCAACGGCGCCAAAAACTTGACGGGATTTTTTTATCAATGCAAGTTTAATTCCGATTTTACACCCGTTGGACTGCAAGTATACAGGTCGCAATTGTAATACAAGATGTGTATCGGGTCGATCCCACGAGGAGCAATTCAAACAATTACTAAGCCCTTATTTTCTCTATTATTTAGACTAACAATTAATTTGAGCAGAGAAAATCTAATGCTGTAATCTACAAATCTGGTATATAAATCTAGTTTAACAGATGCTGAATGCAATTAGAGAAATTTCACTTAAGGAAGATTCTAGGGATGTAGATTCCACTTATGGCATAAACAACACAAATGAATGGATTTACTTCTTGCTATTATTCTTGCTTAACCAGAGATTCATTTCCAAGGTTTCCAAGTCTCATTTTCATGATGAAATGGCCTAAAGCAATATAGATTTCCCTATTTTCATGGTGAAATACTACTACTACTCTGTTTTATTTCATGAAATGCTAAGTAATCCACCTAAGTGTATCTCTATTTTCATGAACATACAACTCAAGCTCTACTCATGTGTTTCCATTGTTATTACCAATTCTCATTGAACAATAACAACTATAACCAAACTATTGGTGATCAATCAATAGCAAGTAATCACAGCTACACAAGTAGACAAGTTAATACAAGATATAACAAGTGTAAATCACATTCAATTTATACTATTTAGCCATAAGTTTCATCTACTCCCTAGATGAAGAAAGTTAGCTACTCATGTATGATTTAACAATCAAACTCACAAGTTTATTAATGCAAAACCTCATAAAGTACAAGTATAAGAAAGATAAAAGAAAGCTTAGCCAATTGAAGGTGAAACTCTCCAATTCCTGCTATGTTCTTGCACAATATGATTATAAGTGAAACTCTCCAAGTACTCCTCCAAGAACTCCTATCTAGAGAGAAAACTAGATACAAGAAAGAAAACTAGCTACGTATGGTAATGCCAGGCTTCTCCTCTGTGTTTCTGCATAAAAGGTGGAAGAAATTCCATTCCTCTTACTTCATAATTTCCTCCACTCAGATTTTGTAAAAAGAAGTCAAAGATATGATATTTCCTTTTGTCCATACTCATTTGGTCTTCTCTTTTGTTGCAGAAGCATGTGCCACCGATTTCTATCCCTCAAAATAGCTGGAAAGTTGTGAAAAAGGTAAAGAAAAACGGCTGTTGCACTTGCTGAGGAGAGAGACAGATCCGAGCCTCGGATCCGAGGAGTGAAAATGGATCCGAGCTCGGATCTTCAGGATCCGAGGACTTTGATGATGGATCCGAGGTCGGATCGTCCTGACCTCGGATACACTCCGCCAGAAGTACAGACGAGGGGTCGGATCCATCTCGTACACACGGATCCGAGCTCGGATCCGTGTTGAGCAATTTTCCAGTTTTTCACTTCTTCTCTTTTTCTACATTTTTTTTTGCTCCCAATTTCTTGTGTATTTTGTCCTCTGGATGACCCTTACATTTCTTTCAACTTGTGCATGAATTTCATACATCAATTACCTTCACAAATTCACAAGATTAACGCATTAATTCACTCATTTATCAATTTTTGAAACCTTAATCAATATTTAAGCAATTATCACCAAAAGAGTTCAAATATGGCTTAATCTTCTCAAAACATACCAAAAATTAATGCCAAATTCATACAAAATATACGTTAAATATTCACTTATCAGTCACCACCAAAATTCTAGGTTAAACATTATAATGCAAAACAAGAATGATTTGAGTCAGGAAACGACAAGGCAACCGGGCTTGACAGTAAATTTCTTAAAGAAAAGATACCAAGATAGGCACCGAATGAGTATGTAGGCTATAACATTGAAGTGATACATGAAAAGTCCATTTAAATCAAGGGAAGCAAGTTCCAAAATGTAGAAGTCAAACTATATAATGAAGTCACAACTAATGAGGGTGCAAGAAAAAAGGCAAGAAAACAAATACTAGCTCAAAATCACTTACATCGATATCTTCTTCTTTGACCGAGTACTTTTTGAAAGTGTCCAAAGCTCCCTCCAACAGTGGCTTTGTGACAATTTCATTGAAGCGAGCCACCACCTTTACACACAAAAGAATACAATCTCCGAAATAAAACAAATTATCAAAAAAATGCTTCACAACTCAAAAGAAAACCACATGGAAGTCAAAACAATGCCTTAGGTCATTTCTCTTTGACAAAGTCAAGTTGGATACCATACAACAAGAATCATCTATATTTTACAAGCTTGCATTCTACTAAATCTATTGCATCTTATATAGAACACCTAGTTATTATTAGATGGCTCAAAACTGGGATTGACCCTAAAAATATGGAAGTTTAACACTAGGACTGATATTCTTGTTGATTTTTGGGAAGTTAGACATTACATTCTACTGAATTCTAAAATGAAGTCTATCCATACTCGGAAGCGGCCGGCCTATGTTGTGGATTGACTTAATTTTGATTCGATAGACTAGATTTCCATATGAATTGTAAAAGGAATTTTGAGTGAGAGTCATATATAGATTTGCTACTTAAAAGATGAAAACCTAGATTGTGGAGTGATTATGATGCCATTCAATATTCTCAGGATTTGGCTAATTGTCACAATGTGTTGACATGTGAAAACATGTCATGCGTGAATGTTCAATTGATCTCAGACTTTAGTTTTAGGGTGTAGGTTTTTTTTGACTAATGGTAGATGTCTTTTAGGATGGATCTGCTTTTGCTTGGTATGGTTTTGCTAGTAATATAAGGTTTTGGGAAGCAAATGAAAATTTTATATCTGTACTCCGTTTTCGAGTACTTTGATAAGCTCTTTGGGCTAGGAAGCCTTTAAGGTCATCAACTTAATGGATAACAGAGAATCACCTACTTTTAAGAGCATAATCGAAAATCTTAGAAAGTTTTGGGGGTTTAGTCATTAATGACAAGGCTAACTGCCTGTTTGCTAAGTTCTCAAGTATTCGCGGTTTCAAAGAGGATTCGTGTCCAACTTCCTAGATTGGAACTGGCAACTTTTGGATGCTCTTCAATCCTGAATATGTCACTTTCATTAAAAAGTAAGACTAGCTTACTAAGACAGCGAGTTTGAGAAAGAGGAAGGTTGATACAGCTGAAAGGATAATAGGTCGGGGATTGTAGAGCCATACAGTTTTTGCTCGTTATAAAATTCTACTGGTTTTGGAATCTAAAACTTCAATTTATCCAGCTGCTGAGTTCTCATTAAATTTTCGCGTTGGATTTTGACAACTTGAGAATAACTCTACCATTCTGAATATGCTTATGCATGGATAAATTACGTATATGAGCTATTAATTCTTGCCGACACAGAATCCTACACGGAAGCAAACAACTGTATCTATGTAAAGCCATGGCAATTTCATTTTCATTTCAGATGTTTCTTCTAGACATCCGTATGTTTGGAATTCAGTGAATCTATCTAATTGATTGTAAATAGCACCAGTGTTATTAGTTAGAGATGACCTGATTGAACCTGTTAATTTTCTATAGAATAATGAGCTTTCTAAAACTTTACTCCTTTACAAGTTAATTTATTAGAAGCAGAAAGGGCGTAAAAGTTGAAAATTAAATTAAGCAGCTGCTTCTATTAATTAGTTCACAAGTGTAATTGTGTTTGAGCATCTACGAGACTAATACATCTTCATTCGGACAACAGTCTTGGAGTTGCGCTGTTACCGTTGAGCTTATTTTTCTTATATTGATTACTGGGGAAAAAGTTTCAGTTGCATACTTTGATGAGTATCTCTACAACATAGGTCTTGTTTGGCCGACAATTTTTTTGCCAAGTTTGTCTGCTGCAAGTTTTTTAAAAACTTTAGCTACAGTAACCTTAAAAAACTTTCAAAATTTTTAAATTATACACTTCAAAATATTCAAAAAAAATAAACTTTAAAAATTTTTTAAAAAACTTCTACAGTAAGCTACAATAAAAGTTTTAGACAAATATCTAAAAAAACTCACTTGCCAAATGGGGTTCTAATTTTTAGCCACCGAGCCCAATTGAGAGCTGGGAAGGCATCTCTGTAACTGGTTTCGCTAAAAAGAGCCAGGTGAAACTTAGATGCACCTTAGATGGCCAATGTAACGACCCCACCTCCCCTTAAGGCGTACCAGAGGGTTCGGCGGGCCGCCTGCCCAGCTCTCGCTGGGACTCAGTCGTTCTTTAATCAAATCCAGAAAAAATCACAAGAATAAATAGGGCAGCAATCCAAACTTAAAGTGGAACTTATATACATTGCTATCTCAAAAGGAAGTGCAACCATCAAATGCACAAACGTTCTCACTTCACCATACAACTAGCCCGTGCCAAGCACTAGGGCGAGAACCATTACAAAAGAAACAAAAGACCTAGACTAGGCTAGTCTATGCTCTCATCCCGCTCGCCGTTCCCTGTTAAGGAAAACAAAACTAAAGGGGTGAGCTAAAAGCTCAGTGAGGTTCCAAACAGATAATCAAACAATCAATTCAATACATTAAACATGGAGTATCAATAATTCAAGAAACATTTACAATGGAAAGCAATAGTAACATTCATTAAAAGGTTACGGCTCACAAGGAGCAATTCGTTCATTCGTTCATTCGTTCTCCTGACATTTCCCCTTATTCCTCCAATCATTTGAAAATGCATTTTTCGTTTATCAATAAACCCTCGTTCGTTCGTTCGTTCATTCATTCATTCACCCCCCGTCCTGGCCGTTGGCCAGTCTCCACCAACCTACAGGGTAATACTCGAGTATACCAAACGTTCACCCAAGTCCCTAATCGCCCGACCGAGTCCGCTTCTGGCTCGAGACGACCGGTAACAAGGGGCAATGGCCAGTTCAGCCCAAAAGGCTTACATTCATGCGCAAGTAACATTTCAATTATTAAATCCTTGAAAATTGCATAGTTATTTAGGTCGAGTGCGATAAAGTACACACTCGCCTAGAAAGCTCGTTTTGGAATTCATTAAAGGCACTTAACACATTAGCAAATGATAACAACAAGCCATAGAATCAAATAAGGAACACTCACCTAGAATGCAAAATATCGTGCAAAATATCCTTCCGGATATTACCCTTAATCACCAATGAAACCTAAGGTTGAACAAGAGAACATTATTATAGTTTATCGAGCAAAACATTTAAGGGAAACAAAGAAACCCGACTAATTAAGAGTAAAACGTGTAAAGATGACTTTCAAGTAAGAAGAGGGTTGTTTGAACCCAAGGATGAAAAATCATGTTTTAAAATGGAAAACCGGTCATGGTATTGGCCTAACAAAAGTATACAAGTTCAAATAGAAACCTAGCCCTCGGGCGAAAATTTGGGCAGCACGCCCTTTGTGTTTACCTAATTTTCCAGCCATTTTGGCTTCATTATTTTTCCTCAACCACAACCCAACATCACACATAAGCAATTCAAGTCCAGAGCCATTCCATAAGCTCACAATATCATAAGAATAAGAAATACAGTAATAACAAGTGCAGAATTCAATTTAGCAAAAGACAGATTTGACGTATGAAAGCGGAAATAACTTATCCGAGGCTACGCTTATCGGATTAAGACGCAACCTATGCCGTTTCGAAGCTAAGACTCAGGGCTACAATGTTCATGAAGGTCACTTAGTCCATTTTCTAATGTAACTTGGTCAAATTCTCGAATTACTAAACCAGAAACCAATTCATCGGCTGTTTAAATGCAGAACACTGTAATGGACATATCTCAGAGTACACAAGTCTGAATCAGGTGTTCTTAGAGGCATTTGAAAGCTAATTCAGAATGCTACAACTTTCATGTTTTGGTAAAACACTAAATCAGAATGGATCCTAGCCAAAAATGGGATAAACTGGACTTAACTGATCACACGGACTGCTTAGGAAATACTTAAAACAGTAAGGGTATTTTGGACTTTTCATGACCTACGTTGCTCCGATTGAGCTGAAATTTTATAGGCACCTATAAAACACCATTCTCTACAACTTTCCTTCTTTGACCTAAGGCCAAATCGACCTCTAACATACAGATATAAATTCGGACAGAAAGTTGGGGAAATTTTCCAGATTCTGAAATTTTGAGTTTCTAGTGCAACTTTCCTTAATTTCTTGGTCTAATCCCTACCACAACACCTTATAACACTTCAATTACAACATATAAGCATCACACAACAAATTGGGCAGAATTTCCCCAAACCCTAGTTCATGAAATAAAAAGGGGAAAACCTCCAAGAATCATCACAACATCTTGTTTATCTTGTAATCAAGCTACAACATGATCTAAATAACATCTTAAACCCAAAATTTAAAGGAACAAGAGTCATGATAAAATTTTTACCTCAAAGACAAGACTTGGAAGAGATATACTTCACCCCCTTTGAAATTTCTTAGTTCCTCAAGCTTCCCAACTCACAACCCTCACTTTAATCGGTTTAGAATTTTTTGTTTCTCACTTGGATGGTGTAAATCAAGAAGAAAATGGTTGTTTCTTGCTCTCCCTTTTCTCTCTCTCTTGCTCGGCTGTGAAGGTGCAGAAATGAGGAAGAAAGGCTGCTAATATGGTGTTAATAAGACAAGAGGATTAGGACTAATTGTGACCACAAGTTGGCCTAACACTTGGCTCAACTTCAACCACACAAATTTTCTCTTTCCTTGCTTTTTCTTTGCCTTAAATTTCGGCCAATAGGAGAGCTAAGAGGGGGAAGATATTTTGCTCCATTAGTGATAAACTTGTATGGCAAGAAAGTGGTAGTCAAGTGGTGCGTTCAATCGGTAGTGCGCGGGACCCGCCGGTTCGCGCCGTTTTTCTTAAAAACTCACGTACTAGGGTTTTTACTTCCCATTCACTAACCTTATATCATTGCCACTAGTCACATATTATTTCTCACTTAAAAGTCACTTTTAATTCCCAAATTAATTCTTACTCTGTACCGAAAATTCATCCGGCGGAAAATCGCGAAAACCCTAATGTCGCTCCAAACTTGAAACCGAAGCGTAAAACCCTATTTTCTAGGTTTATCTACACTTAATGTGAAATATTTGGGTAGTGGCCTTTGATAAATACTAATTTTCAAATAAAAGGGTATTTTTGAGGAAAAATACAAGGAATTTGCGAGTCCTCACAGCCAAAGCTAAAAAGAGCCAGGGTATGAGAAATTGGAAGATGCACCTTAGATGGCTCAAAGCTAGGATTGGCCCTAAAAGTATGGAGATCTCACAATTTGGACTGAAATTTCAATTGAATCTTTGGAAATTAGATATTTTATATTTAATTTTATTGTAAAATAATGTTTCCTTATCCATGGTAGGGAGTGGCAGGTCTGGATGTTGGTAGACTTTTATTTCAGTTCAATAGACTGGAGTGTGGTATGATCGATAGAGGTGATTCTGAATGTGAGGCAGAGAAATTTGGCACTTGAAAGATGAAAATCTATATATTGATGTAATTATGGTCCATTTCATTATTCTTGGGTTTTGGCAAATTTTCAAAAGGATTTGACAAGTGAAACTATGTGGTATGTGAATCTACAATTGGTATTAGATTGTAGTTCAAAAGGTATATGTGTGTTTATCTATGCACTGTATTTGAATTTAGATATTGGAGGTTGTGAGAAGGTAGAACTGCAAACAAGTCGAATCGAGCTTTGGCCTTATCGAGTCAAGCCTTGAGTTAATTTCATCAAATTCGAATTCGAGCGCGAGCTCGACGAGCTAGTAATTTTCAAGCTCGAACTCGAAAAAATAAAAAATAATTATTTTATTTTTAAAAATAAATAAATAAATAAATAAATAAATAAATAAATATATATATATATATATATATATATATATATACTCGAGCTCGCGAGCGAACTTAATATTTTGACCTCGAGCTCGAGTTCGACTCTGGCTCGACCAGCTCGAGCTCGATATTGATCGAGCTCGAGTCGAGCTTGAATCGAGAGCGGCTCGATTCGTTTGCACCCTTATGAGAGGGTAATGTCAAAATGTATTAATTAAGTTTATCAAAATGTAGGTAAATTAAGGTTAATTATAGGGGAGAAGATGCTACGTACCAGAATCAAAACAACGAATTAAGACCACAAAAGTCTCAATCTTGAGCAAATAAATTCTAGACTATATTCTAACATTTCGGATAACTAATTCAGTAATTTAATTATCTTGCACATGTTACGAAGTTTTTTGTTGTGCTAACTTATTAATGAAAAGTTTTTTTCCTCTTTCCCTTTGGAACTTTTCCCTTGTTTCCCTTTTCTTGTTAATCTTTGTCAATGCGTCGAAGGGTCGAAGCTAGTTTTCCAGGAATGAAATGCTACCTTTTCTGGCTCCGTAGCTATAGGGAAAATATTCGAGGGAAAATGTACATAGCTTTTTGACGGGAAATTATTCTCTACCGCTACACTTCCTATTAATGCAGGATTCTTGTAATCTAAACTTGCTTCAGATTGCTATTTTTTTAAGAAAATGACAATTTTCCTGGATAACAACATGGACATGATTTCTCCGCCCAAATTGAGTGTCTTGCCGTTTAGTTTTCAATGGTATGTACTTCACTTGGTATAAAAGAGGCTGGAATATTGTAGATAACCGCTTTTCATATCCAGACTTAAGTCATGAGGTTCATGACGTTTTTCATTCGCTAGGGGCCTTGACCGTTCTATGATGCTAATATCAGCCTGAGTCCTGTCACGCCCTAGGCCCTTAGGCCCAAGATGCGACCTGAATTTCAGCAAACAAGTTCAACTATTTGGTTTCGTTCTCACCGGTCCAAAATGGATATTTTCAATTAGATTCGAATGCTCACACTCTAGTTGTGTATTGTATTAGTTTACAGCACTAACTTATTCGACGTGAGATGGGATATTACATTTATCCCTCTTTTTCAGGCTTAGCGTCCTCTAACCCAATCTCATCTCATGCAGAGACCACGTGAGATTCGCTCCGATGCCATAATGTCACACCAAAATCGGAATCTCAATGTCCAAGTCCAACTATTTAGACTCCGTCCTTGTTAGCTCAAAACAAATATTTTAAGTTGGATTTGAATGCTCAAATCCTACCTCCGTGATAAGCTTATTCTACACACACACATATGCCAAAAAATTATAAAGAGAGTATATATCTTACCTTACCAATGCAAAAGTGGGAATGAATATATAAACAGTAATGAACAGTTGCAGTGGTTTGGTTATGTTGTTGCTTCTGTGGATTGCGGGGGTGTTGGAGTCTTTTGGTGTTGCCTGGGTTGGGATTCTTTGGAGATCGGTGATGCCCATGTGGAGCGGTGGGCTTGTGTATACATAAAATCGCTACATAATCTTTTTTCTAATTTTCTTTTCAATCTAAAGTTACTCATTTCTCACAGTATGAAGATGGCTGCATTTTTTTAATGTCAAATCGTTACATAATCATCTCCTTCATACCTTTTTTTTCTTCCGACCTAAATCTTTTGCTTCATATTTGCAACTTGTCCAGAATATAAAAGGCAAAAAGATTCGCCCTTACACCTTTATAGGATGTCGATCTCAAGTTTTAAAATTAATATAAACAACGTGAGGGTTTTTCCAAACCACAAGGAAGGAAATGCTCAAAGGTCTTGTATGTCCAAAAAATTTGTTTGATTGGGACGGCTAAAATTGCTCGAAGGTCTTGCATGTCCCAAAAAAAAAAAATCTATAGCCATGTTTGCACATCTTGATGACTTGATTCTATTGCCTCCGTTTGTGATTTAGCTTTGCGTTTGGGGTTGGTTTTTCTTGGTACAAAAGTTGGTTTTAGTGCCTAGCGAGCGTCAAATATCTCAATTTTTATGACTTTTTTTTTCAAGTTTTATAAATTTAATCTTTTCTATTTCATAGAAACTCTTTTATGCTATGTATACAAAAGAGAAATTTGTATTTTGAATAAAAATTATGTGTCATGCATCCAAACCTACTAATGCAAAAAAAAAAAAAATCCACTAAACATAACCCTATTTAGGAAAACGTGTGTGACTCGGGGATTATAACTCTATTTATAGATAACTTTCCTATTATTTTTTAGATTCCTATTTCAACCCATCATAGAAATATAAATTACCCTTAAATAAAGAACCACATCCTATTAGATACATTAAAGTTCAAAGTATGATTGATCACTTTAATTGAATTTAATATTATTTAACAGTCTAAGTCCAACGTTAAGCTGCAATAATTAATGCTATATTAAGAATGTTAGATAACCTGATTTCAAAGGTCTTGTTTCTCCGTATAATGAGGAAAAAACACACGCACAAACATGGCACAGCAGCAAAATAACGAATCTAGGTACCAGACGCATGGCGTCCGGGCAGGCAAAACTAGTCTATCTATCATTATGCTGAAAGAAAGTGTGAGTTGCCTTATGAACAGTGAACGTGGACTGTTTATGGCATAATTTCCAGCAACTTGGTGGTCCTTTGTTCTGTTAGCTACGCGTGAACTTCGTGGAAATTGGTCCAGCCATCTGTGCACCCTTGGATTGCTTCCAATTCAAAATTTGACCATCGATCATCATTTAGGAACGTTAGTTGCTAGAGTTGAAACGCTGGATGGTGGTCGTACGAAGAAGTTGTAGTGGGGGGACCTTGCTGCCGACTGATTTTGATGCATTACCAAGAAGTTATAGTGGGGGGACCTTGTTGCCGACTGATTTTGATGCATGCATGCATTCCTTCAGACTGGGTTAATGAATGCGTGTACGTTCTTGGTAATGAGTATAGCTTTTTATTGATTTCTTGTCTTCCTCAGTATACTGGTTGGACCCGTGTCCTTCTAGGAGGGGATCGTCTTCAAAGGTAAGTTTCTTTTTTTCTTCCCTACTGATTTCTTGTCTTCCTTAATATACTGGTTTGAACCGTGCGTTTGTGATTTAACTTTTTATCATAGAACTCATAGTTGCGCCGTGGGTGTTACCATGTGTTTGTAATATTACCATACTTTCAGAAACGTGTCTTGAGGTGTCTTACATTTTCACTCGACGCTCTTAACTTTTGAAAAATCTTACTTGGCTCTTCTACTTTAAACTTTTTGTAGCATTTAAAACCCGTTTTAGAATATAATATTAAAATTTTCATTTTGGAAAAGAGAATCCAATTTCACTCCAAATTTTCCCTTTTCGTGTGATTTCTTAATTATCACAATACATCAAATTTATCTCCTAACTTTTGTAAATTGATCGATGTAGTCCTTTAAAAAAAAGTAGACTGTAAGATTGAAAACCTCTTTAATGTTTTTGTGTCATTGGTTCGAACAAAAAAATGCTAATTACTTAAATTTATAAATGATTTATAATATTCTTAAAAAATAACTAGTAATAATTTACAACTACAAGAATACCTTTGTGCATCAGCTTAAAAAAAAACACAAACAAGTTTATAAATAATTTTATGATGTTGTATCCTTTTACTTTGCAAACCATTGACTTGGAAAAAAATTAGAAAAATAAAAAATATGCAAAAGATTTACAAAACTTCTTAAATTAACTCAAAACACTTACAGTAAAAAAATATTATCTTTATAACTTGCAAAAATTTCAAATAAACTTTAAAATATTGACTTTTGGTATTCAAAAAATACACTATATTTTGTCCAATCAGAATAAACATTCCTACATTTTGTTTTTGTTTTTATTTGTTAATAATATACTTACTGTTTTGGGAATAAAAAGAAAGACAACAAAAAAACAAATTTGGAATGAGAGTATATTTACTCTTCCAAAATGAATTTTTTAATATTATATTTTAAAATGAGCTGTAAATGATATAAAAAGCTTAAAATAAAGGAGATAAGCGAGATTTTTTAAAGTTTGAAGGTGACAAACGAGACCGTAAGCTAAACTCGCAACCTTTATGTCTTGCCAACCTGCAAAGGTTAACTAATTGAACGCCACCAATTTCCCACGAGGTACCTAACAAAACAATAGACCCCCCAAGTTGCTGGAAATTACGCTATAGTCGCTCCTTTCTGCACAATGATTGTTGTGTTTTTTTTTTTTTTTTTTTCCTGACGGAATGAATGTCCGGGTCAATCCTTACGGGATCCGACTAATCCCACTCCGGCCCAGGAGGAGAGGCTTCTTCCCCCGAACACGGTAATCACTGGGACTCGATCCTTGGTGGGGGAGTTGGACAACGACTTTCAAGAGACTGTCGTGACCAAACGAGCTGCCCAGGAGGGGCGATTGTTGTGGATAACTTCTTGTTTATTTTGGTAATACATTTGATATCAATAGCAAGTTAGTAAGCAACTTGATTACAACAATTTTTTTTTTATTAAAAAAAAACAGTACTTTAAATGGAGAAAGGAAATCTGCTTCGCTTTTTTTTTTTTAGGGAATTTTGATCGTTACTTCTTATGAAAAATTCTATTCCTACTACAATATATTTGGAGCAACAGCCAATATGATATAAAATCTGATATTAAATTGATCACAAATGTACAAAATTGATAGGAATTTTAGAACAATACCAAAAAGACTCCCACTACTAAAGTTTATACTAATAAGTTTGCCCCATATAACTCTCTGCATCCTCAACGAATATAGCAATGATCTTAATCATGTGTAGGCCTCACATACATACGATTGGCAGTCAGGTTTTTGCCCTCCTACATTTTACTAAACTACCCCATCTGGGATTAACCAAAAAAGAGAAAAAAAAAAATCATATATGTGCTGGGTCCAAACTAGGGCTGCAAACGAATCGAGCCGCTCGCGAGGCGCTCGAGTCAAACTCGAGCTCGAACTCGAGCTCAGAATATTAAGTCCGGCTCGCGAGCTTGAGTATATATATATATATATATATATATATATATATATATAGATATATTATTTTTATTTAATAACAAAATTACGTATATTATATATATATTTATTTTTTATTTTCATAGTAAAATTACTTATATATCCTTAATATTTTATTATTTATTAAGAAAAAAATATTATTTTATTTACTTTTTTAAAAATAAAATAATTATTTTTTATTTTTTTCGAGCTTGAGCTCGACTCGACTTGATTCGAGTCGAGCTTGAGCTTGAAAATTGTTGGCTCGTCGAGCTCGAGCTCGAGCTTGGTAAAATTTAGTCGAGGCTCGGCTCGATTAGCTCAAAGTTCGACTCGACTCGACTCGTTTGCAGCCCTAGTCCAAACGGAGATAGAGAAAGTTATTTTAAAAAGATTCTTTTTTTTTTTTAGCACCGGATGGGTAAGGTTTAAAAAATTCTGAAATTTTTTTGTATCTTTCTTGGTACTAGTTTGTCCAACAGTCCAATTCAAGTGATAAATAATTTTGATAATAATTAGGTTAGTTTTGATAAATAATCATTTCCTATTCAAGTAATGATGAATTTTGTATTTTAGTGACTGTAAAACAATTGTACCATAGGGAGAGACTTTAAAAGAAATTGGTATTTCGGAAGACAGTGTACTAAGAGATGTGTAACTTTTCCAAGTACAGGTATTTTAGGTTAATACCTAAAACACAATGCCATTGTTCACCACACTATAAAAGGGTAATAGGTTAGCAAAGCCAGCACAAGCTTATTGATAAGACATATAGGCCTACATTCAAGCAAATATTCATCAGGATGGATGCCTCGCTGCAGTTTGAGATAATTTCTGAAACAGTCATCAAGCCTTCCTCACCCACTCCTCCTCCTTTGAGATACCACAAGCTCTCATCGGTAGATCAAGCAATGCCACCAAACTATCGGATCCGGTTGGCTTTCTTCTATGCTAATATTAAGGGAACTCGTTGGCTTGCCAATGAAATATCACAACTGCTTAAAAGTTCTTTCTCAAAAGCTCTTGCCCAGTATTACCCTTTCGCCGGAAGGCTGATGAAAAACGGCTATATGATTGATTGCAACGACATGGGCGCTCAATTTACTGAAGGCCGAATTAATTCTCGAGTGGCTGAGATTCGCAAGCAATTAAGTTCAAGTTCTGAAAAAGTGCAAGATCTTATCTTTGCTAGATCTCTATTCTCCGGGCCAGCCTCAGCTAATCATCGTAGTCTAGTATTTGTTCAGCTCAGTTCTTTCAACTGTGGAGGCATAGTATTGAGTGTGTCTATAAATCACAGGATTGCTGATGCATCCAGCGTATCAACTTTCATGAATGATTGGGCAGCAATAGCTCGTCAAACGAGTGACATCCCATCTCCTCATCTTCACGGAGCTTCTCTATTCCCCCCTGTTGACGGTCAGCAATATCGACACCCATTTCCTCCTAAGCCGGATCAAGGGAAGTACGCGAAAAGGATATTGGCGTTCCATGCTTCTAAAATTGGAGAACTCAAGGCTGCTGCTCTTAACTCAGGAGTAGAAAACCCTACTCGGTTTGAAGTTGTGTCAGCCCTACTTTACAGTTGTTTTATGTCTGCAGCATCAAAGGCAAACTCGGGATCACACATCCGCCCATCAATCTTCTTTAATGCTGTGAATTTTCGACAAATAATTGTCCCTCCACTTCCACAAAATTCAGTTGGGAATTTTGTCACCTCTTTCCTGACATCAGTTGACAACAATGCTGAAGTTAAATTACCAGAGTTAGTTAATAAACTGAGGGAAGGCAAAACAAAATTGCGCAAGGAGTGCACAGAAAACATCAATGCCATTCCTAGTAAGCTAAAAGCATCCCATTCAGCATCGCCGACAGTAGCAATTGAAACAATCAACTCTGACTGCTACGGGTGCTCAAGCTGGTGTAGGTTTCCATTTTATGGTGTTGATTTTGGCTGGGGAACACCTTCGCTGGTATACCCAGCAATCATTCCAGAGCAAAATGCCAACATTTTGGTATTGATAGACATGGAAGATGGTAATGGAATATATGCACATCTTATCCTAAAAGAGTTGGACATGTCACTATTGGAAGAAAATGAGGTGCTGCTTGCTTATGCCTCTTTGGATGCTTAAACATGTCCAAGCATTACAACAGGAAAATGAAATACTTATAACTATGATAAGCATTCATATATTATGCATCAGCATCACAATCTGGTAATCCTGAGTTGCTGCCGTGCATACTCAGAGCTTCGAAACTCCTCAAGGGTGAATTGAGTTATTTCTCTTTATGTTGTCGACATATCTACAGTTACGTTACATACATATTGCTCCATGTCTGCTCAGTCGAGCTATTTGAACCTTTGAAATAAAAAAAAAAAAAACTATCAAATTTGTGGCAAAGTTCATGTTGTTTTACTTGAATAGCATAAATAAAATTAGATGATCCTACATTGGATTTGATACCAATATTATTATTTTCAAGTATGATGTCTTTCCTTACTTAGATGCAAGTACTTTAAGCCATTCTGCTACGACTTCAAGTTTGTTTGTTATTTTTCTCTGCCGTTTGTTGCAAGTTTAGAGTACATACCCGCACTTTTGAAAGGAACAGAATTCAATGGCTCGGCATTGCAGGTTTTGAATTTTGAAATTTATATGTCGAAATAGAATTCAATGGGTCTGAAGCACTATAGTTTGGTTATGTGTTAATTTTACCTTAGGGTGTACCTAATTAATTAGTTCGACACTTTACAAAATAATGTAGTGGGAAATGAGGGCACTAAAGATTAGGAAATAAATTACCTGTAAGATATTTTATAACTACCATCATTATTGAATGTATGACAATTCATTTGAATTTAAATTTAAAATTCAAATTCTGCGCATGTCTTGTACATTCAATCATAATGGTGTATACACTACCAACACATATATATATATTCAATAAACTTTTTTATTTTTCTTTAAATATCTATTAAATTCTTTTTTATCCATGATCACTCCCCTGACCAGCTAGAGGGGAAGGGCTTTGACCCCACTCTCTAGCCCACCATCCCAAGAGCTTGTGTTTAATATCTTTTAATTTCTGCAGCAATTTTTTTGTAAATTATGAGGGTATTGTCATTTTAATCTCAAAGTTGAATCAAGAGTAAAGTATGCTAGAGATCACAAAACTATTTCAAAATATCATATAACCCATTAAAATAACAATGTTTTTGAAGTGCAATTTCGATATAACTTGAAGTTTCAATTTGAGATGAGAATGTCATTGATATATTCCTTCTGTCCCATAAAATTTATCATATTTGTCACTTTTTCTTATCCCAAATTAATTGTCATGTTAGATAAGTTAATCCATGTTTTTCAATAAAATTTTATCTCTACCTTTCATTTGATCCACCGCTTATTCTTTACAATTATCAATACAACAAAAAAAAGATGACTCGCCATTTAGGATAAAAAAGGAAAGTAAAAATTCTCTTTTCTACTAATATCGCTATACATAAATTGCACGTTGTGTCAAAAGTGACAAATTTTATGGGACGGAGGGAGTATATATATATATATATAGATAGTCTGCAATTTCTAAAATTTTGAAGGTTTTCCTTTTAATTTAATGTGGGCCTTTTCGTTTTAGGCAAATTAAAATTTTGGTCATCTAAAAAACAAAGAACAAGGAAAGGAGAGTTTGGCCTTTTTTTTCTATTTTTCTATTTTTGTTCCTAAGCCCAATCCAATTTAATTTGTTATAAAGGAAAGGGCACGTCCATGAGAAAAAGAAAATCAAATTCACCAACATAAAAAAAAAAAAAAAAAAAAAAGGATAAAAATAGTAAAGGATTGGCGTGTGCTTGGTTTCTTCGTTCTGATAAAAATAATGATAGGATTCTTAGTGATTTCATTTTTGGACAGTTCTAATTGTTCACAAATAAATTGGTGTAGCAGGGAGAATTCTAAGAGACCTCCCTGACCATTGGACCAACCCGAGTGGTTTGGTATATATGTATTTTGGTATGGTTGCAATCATCTGAATATACAAGTTTGGTAGTTAATTGTTATAGGTCCTCTTGTCTCTGTTTTTTGGACTGAAACTTGTTCAGCATGACCGTATCTCTACCTTGGTTCTATTTTGAAGATAGAACTTGATAATAGGAGGTCAGTCCTACTTCTTTTAGAGTGGTACTGAAGTGGGGTTCTTGTTTTCTGTCATAATCATGGCAAGGATTTAGAGGAATTGGAATCTTGATAAAAATCTGTAATTTGGGTTTTGGGGTTTGTAACTAAATGTATTGTTTCAGAACCATTGCTCCAAAAGGATGATGGGGGTCTCGTTTCAGTATTTTAAACCATATGAGAAAGAAGAAGAAGAAGAATCACCGGCGAATAACTTTGTTTTGATAACTATAGGTAGGTTATCCAGTTTTACCTTGCCACCCTGAATCCATAAGGAGAGGTCTTGGAATATATGCACATTTGGCCTCCTTGGATACTTGAAGCTTACATGCCGTAACTCAATTTCTCCCTTCACACTCTCTAAGGTCATGCCAGACTCATCATTTGCATCCATTTTCGATATCCTGTCTAGTATGGCAAATATTGAAGCCGCAGCACCCTTGGCTTTGCTTGAATCTGTTGGAATTGAATTAGATTAACTGCTATAGTGGCTGCCAATATCAGAGCAAAGAAAACCTGCAAGATAAATAATAGTTTCTGAGGCCCGTAAATCAATATCAAACAAAACATTTCCTTAGGATTACTTGCTGAATTTTTCCTACGAGGACGTGTTTTCTGTACTTACTCGGAGAATGTCATTTTGCCATCCTTTACGAGATGGGCTTCAACGTAAAAACCAGTGGCATTAAACACAAAAGAATAATGCTAATGATGAACCCAAACCAATTCCGCTAACCAACCCTTGCCTAATTCCTACCCTCATCCGGCCTTCACACTTCTTCTCATATTTATCTGTCACCTTCTCTTCAGCACGAAATGAAGCAACTGTTCTTATACTCCTAACTGCATCACTAGCAACTTGACTTGCTTCCTCTTACATAATCTGCAAAAATTTTAAAGTTCACATAATTGAGTGATTTTCCAATGCTTACCAGAATTTTTTCTTTTTTTTTTTTGGGAAAACAAGTTTAAGGTTATTTTTTGGAAGGATAATTCATTGAATTCCTCTATATCAAGCAGATATCAACTAATAGTATCGTTTTCAAAACACTAACCTTTGCATCTGCACTAAACCCTTTCATGAACTTGGTTTGTATATATCCATTCAATCCTATCAGTGGTATCATCATAGCAAGAATAATGAGTGCCAGTTGCCAACTTGCACGAAAAGCAATAATCAAACCTGCAACTGCTGCTGAAGTGGATTGAACGAGCAGTACAAGCATGGTTCAAAGTCGCGGTCGCGGTTGCGGTTGCGGTTGCGGCCTGGACCGTTCTACATTGATCTCAGCATATCGGTTGCGGTCTCGGCGAGACGCGAATTTTTTAAATATTTAATATTCTAAAAATTGTAAAAAATATGTTAAACAAAAAATAATTAAAAAATTGGTAAAAATAATAAAAGTTTGAGTTGACACGGGATGACTCGAAATGATTCGATGTGACTCGACCATTTTAACCCTTTACGGTGACGTCTCGGCGAGTTGAGTATCTCGGTATTGTTTCGTCACGGTATCGTATTGACGAGGATCGAGACGATGACGACTCAGCCGAGTCTTCGAACCATGAGTACAAGTGCATCTCGAACTAATGCAGGCAAAGTAGCCGCATCAGCAGAGAGCTTTGCACCAGTAGCTCCACTTGACTTCTCAGACTCATCAAATCAACCAACCTCCATATGAACCACCTTTCGGAAGCACATCAATCTAATCAGTCTGATCCATTTACCCCCAGCCACTCGAAAAAAGTATGTCCTTACGGGATATGCTAGTAATGATACCACTCCAAGAGCCACAAATATTAGTGCCCAAAATTGTGAATCCTTCTTTAGTTCCGAGGTGGCTGATAAAATGTTTTGATCATGTGCGTTGAATAATGTGTTAAATCAATTAGCTTGATTAATTACTTAGTAAATGAGATAGTTGGAATGTTCTCTATGTATCTAGAATGTTGGAATGCTCTCTAGATAATTTAAAGGGATAATATCAGAAACCTCCCCTGAGGTTTCTTCAAATATCACTTAGCTCCCCCTCACATTTTAGAAATCTCTCTTACCGCCCTTTGAATTGACATTTTCTTAACAATGTCAGCCCCTGGTGTCTAAAGTAACATTAGAATATTAGTTTTGGAGGAGGGAGAGTATTTTAATTCCCTTCATACCCTTAGTTTGACTGAATCCTGTGATTAAGAAAGTTGCAGTAGGTGGAATGTGAATTGGAGATAAATTTTCTGGTATGAGCACTGTTGCATGCCGTTGGACATGCAACGGCTAATTTGACTTTGCTTCCAGTGGTATTAAAAGGTGACGGAACCACATGAAGTAGCTGCAAAACTTAAAGAGGAAAGCAAGCAAAGAAATGGCTAGTTCATCCTTCCAAGGTCAGTCTTACAATTCACCTTCATCACTAAGCATGAAGAACCGGTATTGCAAATGCAACCGGAAGGCTACATTACGAATCTCAGAGAGTGAAAGAAATCCGGATAAGCTATATTTTAGTTGTTCAAAGTGCAACTACTTCCAGTGGTATGAAGGAAATGAAGGTGAAGAGTTGCAGAGGCAAAGAAATGAAGGTGAAGAAGTACATCGTACAAGAAATGGTGCTGATTCTGCAGTGCTTCCATTGAGGAAAACAAATCAGGAATGTAACTTTGTGCCTCAACAGAATGCATGCATCACTTTCTTATTCATCATCAATCTTGTACTCTTAGCAATTTATCTTTTCATTCAAATTGTTAAAGCAATCACAGTTTCTTGTTCTAGTAATAGTAGATGTGTTCCAAGCTGTTTGGCCCTTACTGGTCATGCATGAAAGAACCAGAAGGCATGTGTAACTTGGACATGGTGTTAAGCTATGTGAAAAAGAGTTGAAGGAATGTTTTACTTCATACGTATGCCCCCATATTTGTTGCCTATCAGTGTTATACCAAAGTTAAGCTAGACAGAAAATGCATTAAGCTACCAGGTGTAGTTCCTTAGGTACAACAATACTCCCCAACTAAGTTCATTGGAAAACAACAGTACTAGTTTCACACATAATCCTAAGGAATCAGAGTCATAAAGTTAAACGAAAAAACACAGCATGACATCTTTGCAAGAGCATGGGACTGGGAAGCAGCAGAGCATACTTAGCAAGAGTAAATTGCAATTCCCAAACATAAGTACCAAAACATCAGTCTTTGAAGTTGTTCACTAGGACTGGGAATGCAATTAACCACTTGGCATACATTACATATACAACTAAACAAAAATATGTAGCAATCAACAAGAATCTCATTTGCAACATCATCTAAGAACATCATTCTAGATGATGAGGATTGCTACGTATACAAATGTACCAGATTAGCTTCCCAAAGCAAAACTCATAATACTAGCACTAACTAGAACCTCATACTGGTGCTGCTATTGTCAATGTGAGATCCCATACCAGCAGAAGTGGATATTGAAGATGCAGTGACTGCTGGAGTTTGTTTTGAGCCAACAGCAATGGAAGGTCTGGCTCTCTTATTGTTGTTAGCAACAGTAGTCCTCTCAGTTCCTGCATTTAGCCCTCCTCTCTGAAGCCATGCAACAAATCTTATTAAACTAATGGCTGGTCGACAGTTAGAATAGTTAGCAGGCAGAATGATTAACTATACCTTTCTGGTATTAGTACTAGTGCAGGCAGAATGATTAAGTTGAACATGAGCTCCAGCAACACGATTTTGAGTGCTTCCATTACTGTCTTGACTTGATACAATGACTGGGACATTTCCTTGTGCATGTTCCTGACAAATCAGATCACAAAGCTAAGCTCATTTGAACAGAATTAATACACAATCAGATACTATAATTTGACATTGCTTCAATTACCCATAGAACAGATCCTGCTGATCCAGTATTAGCAATGCCTCTTCTTGGTTTTCCTCTTCGACTTGCTGCCTGATTTGTAGAAGTACTGCTCCCTCTTTTTTCAGCAACAGGAGCTCCTTGACAAGTTCTCCTATTATGTCCAAATCTGCCACACTTTGAGCACCTGAAACTGATTGATCTCTTGTGTTGAGGTGCAGGAGCTCCTTCATCAGCTGCTCTTCTCCTATTTCTTCTTGGTCTACCAGCTCTTCTTCTAAGTGGTGGTGGCAAAACTACTACGGGTGTCACATCTTCCATTGGAGGCCACCTATTCATATGTGGAATTGGATTGATCATGAATGCATACGTTTTCAAGTATTGATCAATGGAAAAGGCTGCATCACAGTAGCTTTCCAGTTTCTCCCTTCTATAAAGGGCTCCTACTGCAGCATGCTTACAAGGAATGCCTGTCAACTGGAAAGCCCCGCATTCATATGTCCTGTCAGTCAACTTGACTATGTAGGACTTATGTCTGCTACTTCAAATGTGTTGTCACTTGCCATTATCAGTGAACACCTTCTTGATTCAGCTGCAATATCCTTCAGCTTGCCAATCACATGTGGAGTAACACTAGATGTCCATGTGCAGCATTTTTGATACCTCTTATGCAGTTTTTTCATGAATTTTTGCCTCAGTCCTTCAGCCAGAGCAAGTATATTCTTTCCTCTCAATTCTCCAACCCATGCATTAAAAGATTCTATGAAATTATTGGTGACATGATCACACTTAATTTCAACAGAAAATGCATGCCTTGCCCAATTACACTTAGGAATGTTTGCTAAGTATCTCCAAGCATCTATATTAATATTTTTTATTCTTTCCATAGCCTCATTGTGTCCTATCAAATCATAACTTTTAGCTGCTTGCCAAAAATATCTCCTCAGCAGCAATCCTGGAAATTTGACTTTGAAGTTGCAGTAGATGTGCCAACAGCAATATTGTGCAGCAGCTTCAGGCACTTGTTCCTCATAAGCAAGGTTGAGTCCCTATAAAATATAAGTACAAGGTCATCAGTCCCTATACAGAAGTTTCAGTAGCTCTTTCCTTCAGGCACTTGATTCAGCCACTATAATAGTCATGGAGGAAATCTGAAACATGCTTAATCACAGAAATGAAGAAACATACCTTCTGTCTATCACTCATGAAGGTGAGTGGAATATTGGCTGGAAATGGTCCAAAGAATTCCTGGAAATAGTAAAAAAACCAACTCCAGGCTTCCTTGTTTTCATACTCTACCACAGCAAAAGCTAATGGAAACAAACTATTGTTCCCATCAAGAGCAACTGCAGTCAACAGAATGCCCCCAAATGCACATTTCAAATGGCAGCCATCAAAGCCAATAAATGGCCTGCAACCTGCCAGGAAACCATCTCTTTGTGCCTTGAAAGAGATAAACAATCTCAGAAATTTAGGCTCTACTAGAACGTTTGGCCTATCATAGTGAATTTTTATGATGCTTCCTGGGTTGTGCATCCTCAACAGTTCAGCATATTTTGGTAATTTTCCATAGGCCTCACTGTGTGATGCTTCTATCTGTTCTAAGGCTTTTTTTTTTGCCCTGTAAATTTGCATTCTACTTGGCAAGACTCCATGCTTCTGCATTTCAGCCTTTACTCCCTTGCTTGTCAATTCCGGGTGATCTCTCATAACAGAAATTAACTTTTTTGCAATCCAATCTGATGTAGCTTCTGAATTTTTCCTATTCATGACACACGTATGCTCAGGTGTATATGTCTTAACCATGAATGTGGTTGTATCACCAACCGGGGCTGCATGAATCCTCCAGTTACACGTATGCTCAGGTGTATATGTCTTAACCATGAATGTGGTTGTATCACCAACCGGGGCTGCATGAATCCTCCAGTTACACCCCTCAGCACCACATTTGGCAGTGCACCTATTTTTTTCATTTTTCAACCTCACCAATGGAAATCCTTTCTGAATAGCATAGTCCTTCAATACTGCTCTAAATGCATCCACATTGGTAAATAGCATCCCTTTCTCAAACTCAATGTCCTCTCTTGGATTGTAAGTCCACATTTTTGACTGCATAATTGCTCTCATAGGATCTGTCTCTTGGTCAGATGTTGAATCAGGCACAACTTGTGCATCCTCAATCTCCTCATAATCAGACAAGTCATTTTCGTCCTTATCACTACTAGAAATTAAGGCCCTATCTTCAGCTATGACATCTTCCAAATCACTATCTATGTCATCCTTCCAAGAGTCATCAGAACTAGAAGCATAAATCTCATCATCACCCTCACTGTCAACTACAGGAATAGGAGCATTTTCAATTCCTATGTCTTTCTGTGCCACAATAAGTTGGTTATTCCTGTCCTCTACCATATTCTCCTCTATAGTAGGAATAATATCCAGGTGCAGCAAGTACAGGTTTATAACAAGATCATTTTCATGAAGTTTGAACATATCAAGGACTGATTTGTCACTACTGATGTCCATAAAGCTTGTTGTCCTAGGAATCGCACATTTCATATGCACAAGCATGTTCAAATTTCCAGGCAAATCATTCATTGCCTTATCAGTAACATCACCAAGAAGGTCAATATATTGGTAGTTCTTTGGATCAACATTAGGAATTCTGACAGTGTTTCCCATGTAATGGACTAGAATATCATGTGCAATAATTCTTCCCATCCTACATATCAGTGTGTTTGCAAGAAAAGTTTGAATCAGTAGCTTTAATTTCACATATTCTCAGAAGGGACATAGTATAACACACGCATTCTTAATCAAAGTCAAACTCAAGTTGCAAAGCTAAGCTACAAAGTTAAGCTACAAAGCTAAGCTGTTGTTATGTGTTACAGCTTAGTTTCAACTCAATATTCATCAACTTTTTGGAACCAATAAAATAAAGGTCAAGCATAGTTCATCAAATCAGACATTCTTTACAGCATCCATTATGTGCAATACTTAATATAAGGTCCCCTGTTGCATTCACTCTGGTTGGATGTTAAACTTGGTCATCAAGTCCAATAAACCACAAAAACACAAGGAAAACAGAGACATTATAGGCAAATCATGACCAAGAGTTCATGACACCTGCATTTTCTCCTATTACATGCTCATCATATCAACTACCAAAGGAACTCAGCCACAACAAGTCCAACAAAACAGAAAAACACAACAAAACAGAGATCATTTCGGCAATGTTAAACTCAGAACACTTCATGACACTCGACAAGTTCTCCTTCTACATGTTGATCATATCAACTAGCAATGGAAGACTTTTACCTGTTGTGCATCTCAGTTTTGACAAAATCACTTTCACTCCAACTGAATGCATGCAATTCAATACTTTGCAATATTTCTCCTCCTTTGCAATGTCCAGCGAGAGATTTCCAGAAAGATACTATCAAATAACAATCACAGTTATAAGTAGTATTTCATTCCTCTTCATTTCCCCGGGCAATTAGACGTCTTATCACAGCAAAATGGCGCCATGCAACTCGTACGGAACCCATGCTTCTAGGCGGCAAAGCTTTCCCGGGCTTTATACAGTTCCATGCTTGCTCTCTCAGACATTTTTTGCATTTTATCAGCTGAATAAATTAACAGCAGAGCAAAGGGTATTATTGGCAATTGATTAGATTTCTTGTTGACTGCTGACCCATTATTACTTGAGGGGTGGTAAGAGAGATTTCTAAAATGTGAGGGGAGCTAAGTGATATTTGAAGAAACCTCAGGGGAGGTTTCTGATATTATCCCTAATTTAAATGTTCTCTATGTATTTAGAAGGTTGGAAATTAAGAAGGTTGTTGGTAAGTGTGGCTGGAACTCTTCCCTATGTATCTAGAATGCTCATTTACAACTATAAATAGACCTTGTAAGCTTCAAACCAATACAAGAGAGTGAAAGACATAAAAGAAAAAAAACAATTGAAGCTACCCTTGTCTCCAAATATTGTCAATTCTTGGCTTAATATCCAATAAATTGGTATCAGAGCTAAGGTTTCACAGTCGTAGTTCATACCCTAAAACCAGAAAAATTTGAGAAATTTTCAACTATACAAGATGGCTAATCATACTAGTGATAGTCTTCCAATTCCCATATTTTTTGGTGGGCACTATAATCATTGGTTCGTGAAAATGAGAACAATTTTCAGATCCCAAGATTTATGCGAATATGTAGAGAATGGCTATAGAGAATAGTGAAGAAGGTCTCACCAATCAAGAATTAAAGGCACTTAAAGAGCATATGAAGAAGGATGCAAAGGCTCTTTCACACATCCGGTAAGGTATAAGTCCAGATATTTTTTTTTCAAAAATTATGGGAGCTGTTCATGCCAAGGAAGCATGGGAGATTCTACAAAAGGAGTTTCGAGGGAATCTTAAGGTAAAGAATGTTACTCTTCAAACTCTTAGAAAAGATCTTGAAAATTTGAACATGAGTGATGATGAAAATATTCAAAATTACTACACAAAAATCACCACAATTATAAATGAAATGAAAACCTTTGGTAAAGAAATTAGTGATTGTAGACACTAAAATTTTACCATTTTATTTTATTTTATTTTAATTTATTTTTTCATTTCTCTTTTCTTGAGTAAAATCATTTTTAGAAAATCGAAAAAAGAGATAAGAAAATTAAAAAAAAAAAGAGAAAAGAAGAAGAAATGAAAATCAGCTTTTCATAAATAAAATAAAAAAGTGGAAGGGCCACGAGCGCGTGCGAAGCATGCGCGCTGTTCATGGCTTCATACCAGAAGCCATGAACGAGGCCATTGGTACCAGAAATTGCAGCAGCATTTCTTGGCCTTTTTCCATTCCTTTTTTATCGTTTTTTCGCTCCATTGGATCACTCCAGTACCAATCCACCTGGCTTTAATCTAAACACCAAGAAAATCCAGATCAAAAGCTATCTAAAGGCTCAAAAATTATCAAGAAAAAATGCAGCAAATCTGCACCTTACATGCTAGGGTTGCAGGGATTTTTTGTAACTATAAAAGGCTGAGAAACGCAACCTTGAAGAGAGGACAACATGAGAGACGAGGGTGGCAGCTGGAGAAAGAAAGAAAAAGAAGAGGAAAAAGGAGAGAAAACGAAGAAAGGGAGGAAGAAAAAAGAAGGGCAGAAATTTTTACAAAAAACTGGAGCCAGGGTTGACGGTTGAGGAGGATTCAGGGCCATCATTCGATCTCTATAAAGCCTCTCTGGAGAAAATATCAGTTTCTGGAGAATCTACGGTGATCAAGGAGGAAGATTGATGTTGAAAGTTTTCGAAGAAAACCTCAGCAACATCCTCAAATCGAAGCTCAAAATGACCCGTCAACTCTTGAAACTCCAGCAACCGAATTCGAAGAGACAAACTTTCGACCTCTGAGAGTGTAAATCTTGCATGTTCCCACGTTTTGTTTGGCGTTAAAGCATCAAAGGTAACTCTTTCCCATCTTTTCTCGTTTACATTTCTTTGGATTGACATCAAGCATGTAAAAATTGTGTTGCTGCATTTAGATTTCTTGGTTTTTTGTCTTTTTCTTCTGTGGCTTTTCCATCTTCGCGCAAGTTGTCAGTTCATATCTTCACCCCATACCATTGCCTTTGGATCTCGTATTGTTGTGGGTCATGAGACTTTGTGTGTAGGAATCATCCCACGTTGCTTTTAGTTGATAATGAACCCAGAAACTTGTGGAAAGTTTTCATGAATGAACCTGGAATTTGCAAGCTTTTCCCCCCATTCTAGATTTTCCTTTCTTTTGTATGCTCAATATGGTATCTTGATGATAAGCTTATGGGATTTAATGAGAACTTGAGGTTGGATTCTTGTTTGAGATTGCTGTTAAAGATTGCCGCATGAGGTTGCTGAAGTTTCGAAGCATCAGAAAGTTGCAGAAGCTCTTCTTCGAAACTTGCATGAGAAAATTATGAAAACTTACGTTTTGGTCCCCCAACTTTCAGGTAATTTTACGATGGCCCAAAAACTTCTGTAATTGAATCAATTTTCCCCCTATTTGGTTTTAATCATCTTTTTCATGTTTAAATGTGCCCCTTGAGCAACTTGTTTTCAAATTTTAGGATATAATTAGGGTTTAATAATTTTTAGTTGATTTAATTTTTTGTTGGGTTTTGTAAGGTTTATTTCGTTTGGGCTTAGGCAATGGGTTTTGATCTTTTTGAATGAATTTCGGCTTGGGTTGGAGGCGAAAGCCCACTCATTTTCAGTTGGGTCTATTTGATAAAAATGATGGCCTAGCCCGTCTCTTTTCACTTGGGTTTTTGTTGGGTCAAAATGGCCTTGGCCCAAAGAAGAACTAAAAATGGCCCATTGGTTTTGGCCTCTTAGAAATTTGATGCATAATTTGCAGATTAGTTCCTGTACTTTCAATTAGGTCCCTAATTTAATTGTAATTTGGTCTCTAAACTTTATTTTTATTTAAATTGTGACCCTTAAATTTTGTAATAATTACATATTAACCCCTAAACTTTCTTAATTTGATTTCTTAAATACAAGTTACTTTTCTTATTTAATTGTTAATTATACTTCATTTAAGTGCTTTAATGGGTAGATTGCATGATTATTTCCATTTCTTTATAATTAAATTGATGCCTTGATCATTTTGTTCATTTTGGCGAATAAGTAGGGCAAATTTCACCCCATTTAATCGTAACTTCAAGGGAGGTAACCTCTTTTATTATTTTAAATACTTTTATGTGCTCCAATGTGTTTTATGTGTAATTGCATGTTTCAAGTGCTTTTTCTTTAATTAGTCATTCTTATTCATTTTAAGTTTCATTTGTTTTATTTAATTTTGATGATTATTTGAGAGGCATTAAAATGCCAAGTTGTAATAGATAGGTGCTCAAGACATGTATTTAGTTAGTTTATGTAATAGATAGGTTTTGATTTTTGCTAAAAATGTATTTAGTTAGATGAATGTAATAGTTAGATTATAATTTTTAGAACCCCCCTAGATTGTAGTTAAGGTCCCGAATGTAATAGTTAGGCTCTTATTTGCATTTATTTGCTTGGATGCTTGCATGCTTGTGTGTTTATGTGTTTACTCGCTTTCATTAGGGTTTTACATCTAGAAATTGTGCTTATGTGTTATGTGCTCTGTGTGCATTATGTGTTTACTTGATTTAATTATACTTTATATGATTTATTTAGTTATAATAAATGCATGACGTCACCATACTAGTCCAACACTAGTTATGGCCATTCTCCCCGATTTCTCACTAGCCCAACGCTAGTGAACACTTGTAAAAATGGGTTAGTCCAATGCTAGACTCTTTAGTCCGTCCACACATTAGAATCACATGCTTGTGTGACAATCACTATATTTCATACATATTTTCTACTTTTAGGATCTTTACCATTTTGCATGATATTTCCTCTATATGTATATCCCTTATCCCTATGTATGAAACATGACATTTAGACTTGCATTCTATTTAAGAAAAATTAGAAATAGGTTAGTGCATTTGATTGATTAGGTTAGAGAGCACCCTTCAAATATGGGAAATAGACGAGTATGACTTCTTAGCCTTAGGATGCTCGTATCTCCTCTATAAAAAGAAAAATTGAAGTCACGAATCTTAGCCCCCATACTTGTTATGTCGCATTCCCTTTTTTAGGTCACGTATGTTTATATATTATAATTCTTCTTTTCTTTGAGTCTCATTTTGCATATTCGTGACCTCTTCTAAGAATTATTTTGGGTATCACAATTAATGTGATTTGCACCAATTAAACTTTGAAGAGATATTTCGACTCTCTCGATATCCATTAGGTCTAGATTTGCATCCATGTAGTAACATCCAAAATGTGATAAGTCTTATAAGTTAGATTAAGAAAAATTTTTTCGCAACTAACCTTGGCTAGGTTGAAAGGGTGCTTTAGGTTTGATTTTGTCAAATCTTTGCCTTCTCTTTCTTCAATCGTGACTCCTGAACTCTTTTCTCTTGTTTTCAAAGACCTGGAGTCATCTAAGAAGGGTTTTATCTATTTTTTTATTAAAAATATATTTTTAGGTGACTTGGTACACCTTAACTCAATACCAAGTGGTGACTTCTATTTTTTCTTAAAAACCCCTTTTAGACTTGTTTTGGGCCCAAAACGTCGCACTTTTTAAGTCCTATTTTAAGCCTTTTTCTTTTTCTTTATTCTCTAAAAATCAAAAAACACATTTTCACTCAAATTTAATCAAAAATTCATTTTTATAACTCGTTATTTTTTTTTTTAAAAATGAGGCGCGACAGTGATAGCAAAATTGTTGAAAAGATTCTTGTTAGTTTGCTTCTAAAATTTGATCCAATGGTGTCCATAATTGAGGAGACAAAAGATATTTCTTCAATGAGTGTTCAAGAGTTGATGGGATCCTTGAAAGCTCATGATAGAAGGTTGGCTAGGCATGCTGAAAAATCTGTTGAAAGTGCTTTCCTATCACACCCAAAACCAATTAATGAGAACCATCTTGTAACTACCAAAGAGGTGGTAGATATGGCCGTGGAAGAGGCAGAGGTAAAAATTCAAGAGAAAGAGGAAGAAACAACCTTCAAAGAGGCCTTAATGCTCAAAATTCACAACCTTGCAACTATTGTAGCAAGACCAATCACCTTGAAAAAGATCGTTGGCACAAAGACAAGCCAAAGTGCTACTATTACAAGAGATTTGGCCACATTGAGAAGGATTGCAGATCCAAGACCAATCATCAATCACAATTTTCAGAAGACAAATAAGGAGAATGAAACTTATTCTATGCTTGTCACATGGCCACCGAAGTCGAGAACAATATGTGATACCTTGACAACGGTTGTAGCAATCATATGACAAGAGATGGATCCATTTTTGTTGACTTGGATGAATTTGCAAAGACTGAAGTGAAGAAGGGAAATGGAGTCATAGTTCAAGCACAAGGATTGGGAACAATTGGTGTCCAAACCAAGCAAGGTATGAAGTTCATTCGTGGTGTTTTATTTGTTCCTGATTTAAACCAAAATTTATTCAGCCTTGGACAGCTTCTTGAGCATAAATATGCACTTAACTTTGATGATTATGAGTGTTGCATCTATGACGAAAAGGATGGTAAACAACTTGTGATGAAAATCCAAATGCAAGCCAACCGAAGTTTTCCAATGAAATTCAATTATAGTGGAAATCGAGCCTTGAAAGTAAATGCTAGTGAAGATTCATGGTTGTGGCACAAGAGGTTTGGCCATTTGAATTTTCATAGCTCAATGTGCTTCAACAAAGAGGGATGACATATGGCTTACCAAGAATTGAGGAGAAACATGAAGTTTGTGAAGGTTGTGCACTTGGCAAACAACACCGGCAACCATTTCCTAAAGGAGTTGCATGGTGAGCCAAGAAGAATTTGGAGCTAATTCATGCGGATATTTATGGGCCCATGAAGACAACTTCTCATGGAGGTAATAAGTATTTCATCCTTTTCATTGATGATTTTTCAAGAATGACTTAGGTCTATTTTATGAAAGAAAAATCCGAGGTGTTTTCAATTTTTAAGAAGTTGAAAAGTCTTGTTGAAAAATAAAATGGCTATTATATCAAGAAGTTGAGGAGTGATCGTAGTAAGGAGTACACCTCAAATGCATTCCAAGAATTTTGTGAAGATAAAGGTTTGGAGAGGCAGCTGACCGTTGGCTACACACCACAACAAAATGAAGTCTCATGGAGTTTATGGTCTTTCATGTATTCTGAAATAGGATATAAGCATATGCTCCAAGAACCAAGCAGTAGTGGAAGTAATGTTGCAAAACAAATAAATAAATAAAACCACATGCTTTATTCTCCATGACAGAAAAATTTAAAAAAAAAAGGTCCAAATGTGGACAAAGTGGAAAATGAGTGCCATTATAAGGAAAGTTCGAATATGAAATCTCTCACTCGCACTCCCTCTTCTGAACTACCAAACTCATCCCTCCCCCCACTTAGCGTATATACAATTTGTAAAATACAATAACAATTTTCACTTGTTTTACTTTTTTGAAACAATACCAAATGTACAATTGGGCAGTATATGTCATACCTAAATAGCTCTTACCTCTTATCCATTTAAATTGAGTTTACCTTCATAAGATGCCTAAAAAACAAATGGTGCATAAGAATTTTTTTTAATTGGTGCATAAGAATTATTCCTATAAAGAAATTTACAAACTCACAATCAAAGACTGTAAACTTGATTTGGAATAAGAGATGAGAACAAGGTGAATGTATTATTCTCTCCATTCTCTTGTCTCATTTGTTGGTTTTTTGGTGAAATGGACCTCTTCTTTGATCAATAAATTTACATAGATTTGTATGAAGATATAATTGGATAATATTAAACATTTCATGAAAATTAAAAACTCTTACAACCTACACTACAATGGTTCTTTGTTTTCTTTTGTGGGCAACAGCTATAAAGACAGTCATTGACAAGGATTGTACATTCTCTTGACAAGAAAAAAAAATTTAAGAAACAATAAAAATAAAAGTAGAAATCAAATCAAGTGGATGTCCCTATAAAAAAAAATATTAGTAGAAGGCACATAGAATCTGTTTAATCTCAAAGGTCAGAACTCAGGAGACTCCTGCTGTACACTTCAGACTTAGTTGGCGGGTACTGTTATATTTAATTGATTATTAGTATTAATATTATTAAATTAATCTCAAAATTTAATAAATGGTAAATTTTTATACACTATTTTTTACGCTAACAATTATAAATTTATGCTAATTGTGTAAAAACTAATTTCATGAAAAATTTATCTTTAATAAATACCACCAACAATGATTATTTTAATTAAGAAAGACATAAACTAACTAAAATTACTAATTAAATACTAATAATCCTACCTGTAATTAGTATTGCAGACTGCTAATGATACGGTAAAGAAAATATATGAAAACAAGAAGATAAAAAACTTCTTCTTGCTTTCCAAAGCTGAAACTTCTTCCCAACTTCTTCAAATTCTTTCTAAACAAAATTTGCTTTTTTTTTTGGAATTTTTTTGTTTGTTTGTCATCTTTCTTAGCAAAGTCCGACATCCCATCTTGTTTCCTCCTGGAAAAGAAAAGCAAGCTGTTCATATTTCTCCTCTTTCCTGATGCTACTGCTGCTGCCTGCTGCCTGCTGCTTCTATCACTCTGTATTCTTTTCCAAGCTCAAAGTTTTGAGCTTGATGAGAGAATTTGAAGAAGACAAAGATACTGGGATCAAAAAAGCCCTGATGTTCTCATTGACCTCAAAGGTGTATTTATATACAGAGATAAGGAACCTATCTATATAATTTCTATATCTGTACAAAGAAAGATTTCACAATTAGTAAACTACAGAGATAAGGAACCTACCTATATAATTTCTATATCTGTACAAAGAAAGATTTCCTATACAATAGTAAACTACCAAAAAATTACATACCGTAAATTGCTACACTAATTTCTGCAATTTCCTAAAGCATCATTCCATAAATTGCTGCACAAATTTCTGCAATTTCCTCAATACCCCCCCTCAAGTTGGAGCATGAAGATTGGAGATGCCCAACTTGCGAAGAAGAAATTGAAACTGATCAGTACCCAAAGCTTTAGTGAAAATATCAGCAAGTTGTAGAGTCGTACGTACATGAGCTGTTTCAATGTTCCCATTTTGTATCTCTTCTCGAATGAAATGACAATCAACCTGATGTGTTTCGTACGCTCATGATATACAGGATTCGCCGCAATGTGCAAGGCTGATTGACTATCACAGTACAAGCGCATGGAACTAGAATGATCAATACCAAGAAATAGCAGCAAACCCTTTAACCACTTAAGTTCACAAGCTGCTGTAGTCATTGACCGATATTCTGCCTCAGCAGAGGAGCATGAAACAGTCTGTTGTTTTTTGGTTTTCCATGAGACAGGTGATCTGCCCAAGCAAATAAAATAACCTGTCAAGGAGCGTCTTGTCAAGGGACAACTTGCCCAATCGGAGTCACAGTATGAATACAATTTAAGATCAGAGTTGGCCCGCAAAAGGATTCCCTGTCTAGGATTACCCTTCAAATATCGGACTACTCGTAATACAGCTTCCCAATGGGCCTTCTTTGGTTGCTGCATAAATTGAGCAAGAAAATGGACACAGTAGCTCAATTCAGGTCGTGTAATAATTAAGTAAATTAGTCTGCCTACCAGTCGACGATATTGAGCAGGGTCACTAGCATCATCCCCTTCAACAAGTGCAAGTTTATGATTCTGCTCCAGTGGAGTTTTTGCTGGCTTAACTCCCAGCAAACCAACCTCAGAGATGACATCCAACGCGTATATTTACTGACAAAGAAAAATCCCTTCAGCATTTCTTGCTACTTCTATACCCAAAAAATATTTCAACTGTCCCAAATCCTTCATATGAAAACAACTGCTCAAATATTTCTTAACTCGCTGCACAGCCGTGGCATCATTACCTAAAATAATGAGATCATCTGCATAAACCAGAACATGTATTTGCACATATTGCTCATGAAAAGCAAACAATGAATAATCTGAGTAAGATTGATGAAAGCCATACGTCTTCAAAGAATCTGCCAGCTTAGCAAACCAACAACGGGGTGCCTGATGCAAGCCATACAAAGACCTTCGTAGTCTACACACTTTCCCAGGAGTTTTAGAGGCAAAACCTGGTGGCATTTTCATGAAAACTTCCTCAGTCAAGTCGCCATGTAAGAAAGCATTCTGCACATCCAGCTGATGTAGTTCCCAGTTCTTTGCAGCAGCTACTGCAAGAAAAGTACGTATAGTGGCCATCTTTGCAGTGGGAGCAAAAGTTTCATGATAGTCAATACCCTCTTTTTGATTATTGCCAAGAATTACCAATCAAGCCTTGCATCGTTCAATGCTTCCATCAGAATTATATTTTATTTTGTACACCCACTTACTGCCAATAGCCTTCTTCCCAACGGGTAAGTCTTCCACTGTCCAAGTTCCATTCTTCTCCAAAGCTTAAATTTCTTTTCTCATAGCTTCACGCCATCGTTTATCTCTCATTGCCTCATTATAAGAAACTGGTTATGAACCTGCAGTAATGCTTGCCAAGAAGGACTGATGTTGTGAAGAAAACCGATCATAGCCAACAAAATTGGCTATGGGATAAGACATACCTGAGGAATATGGTTGAAGCGGTGAACTCTACGAGGGGCTGAATTGCACATTATTTGTCACATAGTTCTTTAGACGAGTGGATGACTGTTTAATCCTATGTCCATGACCAAGCTGATCTCCCACTAGTACCTCCTCTCCTGAATTTTCCTCCTTATTTTCAGCTGCACTGATTTCTGCAATTTCCTCAGTAGGTGGACAACCTTCAGGAGATTTCTCTAATATCTCCCCATCTTCCTCAACAATTTCCCAATCCTTACGCTCATGAGCTCCATCTGCATTTTTAGTGGAATTTTCACCTGCAAACATTGTTGCAGAGTATGGAAAATTTGTTTCTACAAACACCACATCCCTTGAGACAAGATACTCAGAAGTTTCTAAATCATACACTTTCCATCCTTTCTTGTCAAAAGGGTACCCCACAAAAACACATCTACGGATTCGACTGGCAAATTTATCCTTATCTCTAAGTTGTCTATGCACATAACACAAACACCCAAAAGTCCTAATATGATTATAGGAAGGAAGTTGTCCAAAGAGAATTTCATAAGGAGTTTTTCCCTTCAGGACCGCGAATGGTGTCCTATTGATTAAGTGTCCAGCGGTAAGAATGCATTCCTCCAAAAATCAATTGGCAAGTGTGCCTGAAACATCAAAACTCTCACCACATTAAGGATGTGATGATGTTTTCTCTCAACTCGTCCATTCTGTTGGGGAGTTCCTACACAAGAAGTTTGGTGCAATATACCATTTTCATCAAAATATTTTTGTAGACACACAAATTCAGTGCCATTATCACTCCTAATAGTCTTCACTTCCTTCTCAAATTGTCGTTTAACCATAGCAATAAAACTTTTAAGAACACAAGCAACTTCATGTTTTCCTTTCAGCAAATAAATCCACACAGCACGAGAACAATCATCAACAATAGTCAAGAAATAAGCAGCTCCACAAGAAGCCAAAGCTTTATAAGGCCCCCATAAGTCACAATGCATTAAATCAAAACAATTCTTAGCTTTATTGTCACTAGAATAAAACATCTCTCTAGTCTATTTTGCTCTAAAACAAACATCACAACTTAAATTATCACTATCTTTACTAAATTTATTTGTTGCAGAAATCAAGTCTAGCGCCTTACTCGACGGATGACCCATTCTCCTATGCCAAAGATTGAAGTCTGAAACTCCAGAAGTTTTATAAGCATTTGCCGAACCCACTGCCTTCAAAAAATACAGCCCCTCGTGTTGTTCACCCGCTCCAATCAGCCTCCTCGTATTTCGGTCCTGTATAGCACAAATTTTCTTAGTGATTTACAGTACCAGATTTGAGTCATTGAGAAGTTGTGAAACAGAGATCAAGTTATATTTTAAATTAGGCACAAAAAGAACATGTTGCAATTTCAATCCTCCTCCAAGATGCACCGTTCCTTCTTTCAGTGCCACAGTTGCTTCACCATTTGGCATTCCGACTGAACATGGAACACTGTCAGACACATCTCTCAGGCAGGCCTTTGTCCCAGTCATATGATAGGAAGCCCCTGAATCTATTACCCAAGACAAAATTTCTTGCTTACCAATCAATCTTTCATTGGATACAGTCTTTTGCGAACTCAAAAGTCCCAGCAAAGTGCTCCATTGTTCATCATTCAACCCACTAAGCCCCTTTCGATCAGTTTCTGTGACTCCTCCGTGATCACCTTCTGTTGCAAATGTTTGAGTGACATTTGCTCGTGGTACACCACCCCTGTCACGGCCTCCACCACCATTGCGCTTACGCCCACTTCCTCGTCCTGGAGTACTGGAACGAGGTCTATTTCCCCACCAATCTGGATACCCTATCAGCTGAAAGCAGGTACCTGAATCGTGTCCCTCACGATTGCAATGTGAGCATACTGCAGTTTTGTCCCTCCCCCCCCCCAAATTTCGTCCACCAACCTGAACTGCAAAGCTCATGGGGTTGCCTTTCTCTTCCCTTGTTCGTGACATTGTCCTTACTCGTTCTTGCTGAACGACCATTGCATATACCCTATTCAGATTGGGTAATGGCTCTGTGCTCAAAATATTAGCACGTACAGTACCATAGCGTTCTTCATCCAAGCCCATCAAAAATTGATGAACTCTTTCTTCCTCTCTTTTCTTTTCCAGTTCAGTTGTGAGATTGCACTTGCATCCACCACAACTACACAATGGTGTTTTGTCGTAATTATTCAGTTCATCCCATATGATTTTAAGCTGTCCATAGTAATTGACTATGGTTTGTCCCTCCAGCTTGTAGTTCGTCAAGTCCGATCGCAATTGCTGGACTCTTGGTCCATTCCCAATTGAGAACCGCTGCCTTATGTCCTCCCATAAATCTCCAATATTGTCCACAAGAGAAATAGTTGAACGTAAAGAGGGTTCAATGGTGTTAAATACCCATGAAACCAGCATGGAATTAATTGTCCACCAATCTTCAATTTCCGGCGAATCATCTACCGGTTGTTCCACAGTTCCATCAATGAAACCATACTTCTTTTTGGCCCTCAATGCAGTCCGCACTGCCCATGCCCACTCTTCATAATTTTCTCCCTTCAACTGCACCTGGGTAATTATGTTGCCTGGATTGTCGTTGGGGCTTAGAGTGTAAGGGCTGGAAGTTTTCTTATCTAAACCAGAATTTCCTTCGTCTTTGGGAGGCATGGCTCTGATACCATGAAGAAGACAGAGATACTGGGATCAAAAAAGCCCTGATGTTCTCATTGACCTCAAAGGTGTATTTATATACAGAGATAAGGAACCTACCTATATAATTTCTATATCTGTGCAAAGAAAGATTTCCTATACAATTAGTAAACTACAGAGATAAGGAACCTACCTATATAATTTCTATATCTGTACAAAGAAAGATTTCCTATACAATAGTAAACTACCAAAAATTACATACCGTAAAATGCTGCACTAATTTCTGCAATTTCCTAAAGCATCATTCCATAAATTGCTGCACTAATTTCTGCAATCTCCTCAATAGAATTGGTTTTGGAATTGCCAGTTTCGTTTATATTGAAATGGGTTTTTCTGGGTTTTCAGGATTACTGCTTAAAAGTGTGAATTGAATTTATAAAGAAAAGAGAAAAGAAAAAACTGGGAATTTCAGTTATTGATCAGTATGGATGAGAAATCTGGAAGTGGGGCGATTGTTGCTGAATTGGTGAATCAATCAACTCATCAACCTCAATCAATGCAAGATGAAGATGTGTCTCAGCCTCATCATTTTAAAATGGTTAAAGGAAATTTCAACATTTTTTTCTTTGAAATTCTTCTTGTCTGAATCTGTGAGTGTACTGTGTATGGATATATTTCTCTTTATTGGTGGATGAAAAAAAAGGCAGTTTCTCTGTTTTCAATGTGGCAAGTCTGTAATTATACTCCTTATTTTTGCCATAAGAATTGGTTTTTGTGTTTAATCATGTCTTGGTTATATGATGTTCTAGTTAATCTTAGCACGGTTTTTTTAGCTATGTTTGAAATGTGAAGCTCAGAAAACACCCAAAAAAAAATGGAGTTCTTGATAGCAAAAGTGAATGCTTGTTTGTTTGGCAATGTACAATCTCAATCTTATATGTGATTTCAATTTCCTTCAACAATTCAGAAGAAATAAACTAATTGTCATGTAGTATAATGGAAATGAGGATAGTGGGTGAATGCTGCTGAAGAGAGGAGGATCTCAAGAAGGTGTCTGAGAAGAAGAGAAACAGAGAAAATTTCATGTGAAAGTAAAAAAGTGAAAAGAAACTAACTTGATCATGAGAAGAAACATCTTTTGAGTTTCAAGCTTATATGCTGATAAGACAGCATTCATAGAGGTTGTCGGGCTTATAGTTGGAAAAATACAGTGTGATTCATTAGTGTCACCAAATAAATGTATGATACTGTTTCTCTTCGTGGGTGAATGCTGCTGAAGAGAGGGGGATCTCAAGAAGGTGTCTGAGAAGAAGAGAAACAGAGAAAGTTTCATGTGAAAGTAAAAAAGTGAAAAGAAACTAACTTGATCATGAGAAGAAACATCTTTTGAGTTTCAAGCTTATATGCTGATAAGACAGCATTCATAGAGGTTGTCGGGCTTATAGTTGAAAAAATACAGTGTGATTCATTAGTGTCAACAAATAAATGTATGATACTGTTTCTCTTCGTGGTATGTATTTCAGACATCACATTGACATTTAAATTAATTGTTCGAGAAATTTCTGCTTTATGGATATAACTTCAAGGGCACAATTTGGATGGAACTTTGATGCCAGTGTGTGATTAGTTGAGGTTTATTTTATGGCCGGGTGATGAGAAATCCTACAACTCCAGAATCTTGTAGAACAGTTTGAAGGAAAATTCAGTGCCCTTAGCACTTGTCTGACCTGATCGATTTACCAGGCTTGTTATTGTCAGTGCTACATGTACGTAAAAACTTTTTTTAAAAAAAAGCTAAGACCAGTTCATAATTTTCTCAGTTAAATTGTTAACCAAACATATATATTTTGACTCCAAGGAAGTTGTGGTCGTATTTTTTACTGATTGCATTGATAATATTTTTCATTTGTCATTTAAATATCAAGGATTCCAAAATATGCTTGTCCTTGTAATTCAGAATGAAGAAGGACAAGAGGGCACCTTAATGCAACATCCAAAACGTCCAAACCTTTCTTCTTTGCAAGTACCTGTGAGGTCCTTGGAAAACACATTGTCTAGTTTTGCACGAATTGACATTCCTAGTCCAAGTTCTACGAGGAATGGGTTACCTCCTAGACCAAGCTCAACAAAATTTATGTCATCCATGAAAAATCTTCTTCCACAGAAAAGCTCCAAGGGAAAGAACCTTTCCCATGATGGTGAGAAAACAGTTCTCATAGCTCCCGATACTCCACCTTCTGATAAGCCTTCAAACAGGCCTTCTACCTCCAGGTCATTTTCTCTCAACAAAATTTTGTTCTCTTCAGCGACAACATCAACACATTCTTTGCCAGTTACTCCGATGACAGATGCAAGTACCTATGAAGTAGAGGAAAGTAACTTAAATGGCCACACTTATTTACCTGTAAGTCTCTTTACTTATTTACTTCATGTTCTAGACTCTTTTTCTGTGCTTGTTAGTCTATGCTTAAGTTATTCTACCTCTGACAGAAGCATGAGGTTGAGCAGCAAATGCAACGCTCATTCTCAGTTCCCGTAAATGTTAAAGTTAAAAGCCTAAGACGGACAGATTCTTCAGGATGTTTGGTTCGTGTAATATCAGCAACCCCTCGGCCTAGAACAGATGAGAAAAATGTAGTAGACAATGCTACAGAGATAGAAACAGGTAAATATTATTCAGACCCTATGTATAGGCTGACGTTTTTGTTAAGAATTCAGAAACAAGATATTTCTAATTGTTTGGTATTCTTCATGAATTCCATTAGTATCGTGACTGTTGTCTCATGAAGTTTCAAGACTATGCCCTTTGATTAATTTGTTTGACTCTGCATCCAATAATTACCATCACATATTTTTTTTTAAATGCATGAAGCCGCTTGTACCTCTGTTCAGCCAAGTGAACTCAACGAATGTTGTTGCCTTAAAAAACTGAAAAGATGATATAGTGAATTTTGAATATTCATATGACTGAGTTAATTTTCAAATGACACTGTACAATGAAATGACAGCATTCTGTCTTTCCAAAACTAAGGAAGACAAGAAATTTTAGTCTACTTCCATCTATCTTTCCTTTTCTTTTTGTCTTTTTGGTTTCCCTAAAATTTCTCAAAAAAGTTTGGTTCTAGTTACAATTATTTTCTTCTGTACAGCATGTGATGATGCTGCAGAAGATATACCAGAAGAAGAGGCAGTGTGTAGGATATGTTTGGTCGAACTTGGAGAAGGCGGTGAAACATTTAAAATGGAGTGCAGTTGCAAAGGAGAGCTTGCACTTGCCCACAAGGAATTTTGCAATTAAGTGGTTTAGTATTAAAGGCAACAAGAAGGTTGTTCAGAATCTTCCAGTAACATTATTGAAAATACAGAATCCAGCTAATGTCGTAAGAAGGCCGCCAGTAGGTGCGCAGCAGATGGAAGTGACGCGTTACAGGCAAGTTTTGCACTAAAATATGCACTTACCTTCCTTCCTTTTTCTAAATATGCACTTAACTTTGTCATCATTTTCTGTTTTGTTAACGTCAATGTTACTTGAACAAGTTTTAAACAACTAAGAAAAGAAGAAAATAGATTATGCACACTCAAGCACAAGGCTACAGATTAAAACAGGTTCTGAGGAAAAGGTGACTAAATACCCAAAGAGTCTGATATTTACAGAAATATGAAAAAGGAAAAGATAGAATGGGAAGTAAAACGAGGAAAACAGAAAGTGAAATTAGTGAATTGGGAGAACCTTTGACTCATAAGTAGAAGAAAAGAACGGGGAGGTGGAATTTCCTAGTGCTTCAGTTTTATTGAGAAAGAGTTACATCAAAGAGCTGCAAGATTGAAAGAAACCCAAAAGAGCAACCATAGACGCTCACAATATTGGTATTATGAAAGAGAAGAACCTTTAGCTACAATTAAGTGAACAAGATCACAATTAAGTGAAATTTTAAGAAAAGAATGTCTATTCCTTCTCTCAACTTGCTCGCTGCTTACCCATCTTGCTGGCCTAGAAACTAGCAATATGGTGTCGGGAATGATGACGTCTTCAATGTTGTTTATGGAAACTTCGTAATGGAATGATATACTTGTAAATAATCTTCTGGTGGTCTTACAACAGTGATAAAATTTTAGTCCAAATTGACTCAGGCTCTAGTCTGTTCTTACGTGCAGCGTGTAAAACTTGCTGATACAAATAGAGACATTCTTGTTGCCTTTAAATCCCAACTTTCTGGAGCTTATTTTGGTATTTTATTTGTTCACCCTCAAATAGGCTCTGGCAAGACATACCAATCCTTGTCATGATCAGCATGCTAGCATATTTCTGCTTTCTGGAGCAGCTTCTGGTATGACTTTGCTCTCTGCTTAACATTGCCTTGCTTTAACCTGTCTAGTTTACACATATAAGGTTGTGCAGCACGTTTCTATATATTTGAACTATTACTCATGTAAATTTCCCTTACCTGAGTGCTGACAGTACCATTCTATTAGCATTCATTGATGTATCAGCTGTCTTTTGGTAGTGAGACTCTTTATAAATCAGGTGCTTTTTTGAGTTTAATAAAAAAATATTTCATAAACAAAAAAAATGGCCTGTAATGGGCCTAAGATCCAAAAGAATCCAATGATGAGATTTTTTTATCCAGATATAGGGTGCCTGTGGTAGGGAACAAGGCATATATTCTGGTTTGACTTTTGGAAACATCAGAAAATGTGCTGGTCTTTTACGATTTTATACATTAAAAATGAGTGGAATGAGAAATTTAGCATTTCCATATGCTTCTTTCTGCAATATATCTCTCCAATATTCGTTCTTCAAAAGCATCACATTGTCATCATAATTCACTTTTCTAAGCAGGTATCTGATATGGGACCTCGTGCACTTGCGATTTCTTTACCTTTTTCTTGTGCACTAGGCTTCATTTCAACCATGATAGCTTCTACTATGGGTAAGATTTTTTTACTGTTTCTTCTGCTGGCGATTTCTATATTTACTTTCCTTGTTTGGTACTATTTTCTCTATCTTTTGGACCAAAATAGGGCCTTTAGTGGTTATTTGCATCGCATTTATACACTCTCAATATATGCAAAGGAAATGGATGCATGTTCTATACTAAGCAGTATCCACAAAGTGGAATTTTCTTTGCAGTAATATAGGTTAATAGCACCAGTTCCTATCATTTAAGCATCTTTGGACATATAGATAGCTGTATGGGTATGTTGGGTCTATAGGTATTTACAGTATTGCGACCATCAAGCCAAAGCCAAAAAAAAAAAAAAAAAAGGATAAAATGAAGGAAAGATTCTGGAAAATTTTTCAAAAATGTTAAGAAACCATTTCTACTTTTGTTGCACCTATCTCTTTTGCAAAATTGTAGTTGGAAAACGTAAACTAGTCAATAGCTCATCCAAGCACATTAGGAAGGCCTAAATGTTGCCTTATATGCTTTACATCCAACTCAATTGACGAGTGTTGAGACTTGTCCTTGTAGGCTAGTTAAAAAATGATTTTATGCTTGGTTACTAGCTTAAGTTAGTTGGATACTTTTTTTTTTTTTTTTTTTTTGTAAGTGAGAGGACTTGAACCCAAGACCTCTCACTTACAACCCAACCCAACCCTCTCCCAGTGGTTAGTTGGATACTTTAATTTGGTGCCTAGAGTCAGGATGTAAAAGCTTTGAGACTGTCCCAGTGGTTGGTAGCATAATCAGATTCTAAGTCAATGTCAATCATCTAAGTTTTTTGTGAAGAAGCTCAGAATATGGCTACCAAAAGGATAGTCCACAACACTGAGAAGTTAATTTCCAGCATAAGAGAAGTAAGATATCAACCATAACAGACCAAAAAACAACAAAAGGAAAGGAAAGAAAACAAAAAAGAACCAAAAAGAAAATGTATCCTAATTTGTAGTGAACAGAGAAATGAATTGAAGAAGAAAATGGGGAAAACCAAATATTGACATTTTTCTAAGAGCAAAACAATTCTCTTTGAATTTTCAATTTGCTACAATTCTAGGAGGAAAGTTGTTTATGATTTGTTCTGTAAAGTGATACATCTTGTAAGAAAGAGCTGAAATAACAGGATTTGCTATGGCAGCTAGTTGGACAGGTACTTCATAAGCTTAGACAAATGTGTTGAAACTACCACATAAAAGAAAGCTTTACCATGATTGGCCTAACTATAATGAATAGTTCCTTTTCAAGTGTAAAACTTTCACAAAAGTATTTGATATTTTAACTCTGATAAAGGGAATGCCTTATAATCTCCTATTTGCTTGCCTGCCTTATAATAGAATGACATTGTTTATATACTAAACTTGGAAATATAGATGTGCATGTTACAAAGCATTTTCTGCATATAAATTGTCCATGAAGTTGGATATGTTCATCTGATACTTTTACTAGGTTTGATTTTTTATTCAATTATTCTTGCTCCTAATTGATTATTCTTCTTATGATCACTACAAGAAAACTGACTTTTCACAATGCCAGAAATATGCTGCAAAAAGTCCAAAAACCGCCGCGAAAACCTTTTTGCGGCACAAATGCGACGGAATTAAATTGTGTCACAAAAGTAGCCGTTACAAAAGAAAACGACACAATTTTTCAACATGTCGCATGCATTTGCATCACTCTTTGCGATGCCAATTTGAGTGTCACCACTCTACTTGCGGCACAAAAAATGCGCTACAAAATGTCCACAATGTCATGCGACAAAAACTTGCATCGCAAAAAAGTCACCAATATAAAGACCAGAAATCAATTTTTTCATGGTACAATAATTATCATGCTCAAATATCCTAAAATCGAATATTATAACAAAATATAGTTCCACAATACACTAGAATAAAGTATCATACATTGTTTTAGTCAAATTCTACAAACTTTATCATTTAATATTGTTCGCTCCAATTACAAGATGTTTCATATATTCCAAAATGTGCTTGTCTTCAAAAGTACAACACTTCATCATACATCTCTCAAAAACATCTTCATATCTCCCAATCCGCGTGCTTCCAATGTACCATCAAGTCCAGGGCTGCAAAGTGTATTCTATTAGTCCCCTGCTCATATAACCCCAGCCCATTAAGCATGAAGAAAACGTTAATATAACAATAGTTACTGAAACGGAATTTGTAATTCAACCTTTTCACAGACACTGAAAATTAAGACCACTTCTACTACATTATGTCCCATAAATAGCTGGCTAAATCTTAACAAAAACAGCTCGTCTTCCCAATCATACAAATACTCAATGGAAAACTTGACAGAATAGAGTTATTTCCAGAAACTTTTCCAGTACCTCAAGCAAGTCTTTTGCAAGTAGTCCTGCTCCTTTTCTTCTTTGTATGATGGTTCTGGTATAACAAAAGACTAGTCAATTAAATATCAACAAGGAGCTCATGCACAAATAGTCATTAACAAGGAAGTCATGCACAATTCAATATCAACAAGGAACTCAGCAAAATTGGTCTTCTATAGAAGGACCAACTCAAAGTACGCATACTATACCTCAAGAATATCAGCAATTGAAGAAACTTTTTTATTCATTTCACACTTGTTTATTTCAGCATCATTTGTTCCAACTTCCTTGTACATTTCAGCATCATTTGTTCCAACTTCCCTGTTCATTCTATCACCAACCTGTTACATTATCAACAAAGTATGAAGAAAAGAAAATCAGGCCATAGCTGCTGATATTTCAGAGAGTTTGAACACAAAATCGAATTGTATGAATTAATATACAACCTCTAATGAGTCCGAAATTTGAGATTGTTTTGCTGCATTCATTTCTCTTCTTTGGAGTGATGCCAAGTCACATGTGGATGCCCTCTGGAAGAACAAAGATCAATAGTAACTAAAGCAATAAAAAAATTAGAAAAACTATAATATTTAACCAAATAGTTATCCCAAACCATTCTTGCTTCAAATTGAGCAATCAACTCCTCCTTAAAATCTGCCAATTTCGAATTCATTTCTTCTTGTAGTTCACCACGTATGATTTCCACTTTCTCATTCACTGCATCCTCAAATGCTTTCTTTTGTCCAGCATTCATGTTATCTGACATCCTATACACGTCTTTTGGAGTCGCACCTACCCCATAAGTTCGAAGACGACCTGGTTTTTCAGGTCCAAAAATATTTTCATAGAGTATATCTTTCACAAAATTATCATCCCTGGATGTCTCTGGCAGTTTTTGTATTTCCTCATTCATAGTTGCCTAAATTGAAAAACAGACAGAAGAAAGAATTATTTATGAAGTAAAACCAATAAAAAGTGACTAAAAGCTATTCTTACAATTGTTTGTGAAGTCAACTCATCCATTTGTTTTCCTTGTCTTGAATGAATAAAAACGTCTAGTTTCGAAGGCTCTTTTCCAGTTTTAATCCGAAGCTGCCACAAATTCAATGTACAAACTAAAGTGTTAATATTTCTAAATAAGACTATTTTCCAGAAAAAATTGCTAGAAACATAAGCATTAGAATTTAATATACCTCTTCCCTGAGGTTCACATGATCTTTTCGCCTTGTTCGATGTGTCATCTTTTGTTTTTTTCGATTCTTGCTATTAATCTTGCTTTGCTTCTAATTATGTACAAAACAGAAAAAGGTAGTTAACAACACCTCAAAATCATAATAGCACTAGAATTTAATTCAAAAGCAAAAGAGATGTGACAATAAATACATGCCTTGACATCTTCTGAGCTCCAATAATCAACCAAAATAGGCCATTGATCCTCCTCAACTGTTGCAGGACAGTGTGCTGATAGCCATGACCTGTGCCTCCTATAAGGAGTGAAATACATGCTCTTGACTTTTGATTTCCAATTTCTCCACAATTTGCTGACCCTTATCATTTGTACTTTCTTGCATGTATCATCAATATTTCACAAGCTACAAGATTGTATGAAATAAAAAGAAAAAAAATGTTGCTAACTTTGATAGTGAGTCAAAATACCTTAATATCTTCCCAAAATCTCTCCTTAGATCCTTCAGGCATGGCCCTCCAATCTGTGTACGTGAGTGGTAATTTATTACCATCCTTTACTAAGATTCCTACTTGACTTATATACTGTGTAGCATTAGGACCAATTACTTGGCCCCGTGCATTCCAAACTAACTCCAATTTCTTTCCACCACCCCAACCAGCACTTCGTCTGGCTAGTCCTCTACCACTATTGTCTCCTGTGTACAAAAAACACATACACATACAAAAGAAGAAATTGTGATTCATATAATTTTTTTTATGAATATTATACAAAGTTTATAATAAGGAATGCTAGACTCAAAACTATTTGTGGTAATCTTTTCTTTTCCAACCGACCTTCTTCACTAGAATCATCATCATCAAAAGTACCATCAAAGACACCCTCTATGTCTTCTGAATCATATGAAGAACCTGATCCAGCTTCAGAATCATTGTTATCAAAGGAATCTGGTTGCTCACGATGGTCTAGTGGTTGAGAATGAAAGCCTTGACCGATATGTGAATTAGGATGGGAATTTAGTTGAGAATCAGCCTTGGAGTTCAACTGATGTGAATTGGCTTTAGAGTTGAACTGAGAAGCAGAAATAAAGCTAGAAGCTGAGTTTGAATTTGAATTGGAGTCATGTGATTTCGCTTGACAATTAGGTCGAGAAATAGAGTTTGAGCTAGATGTAGGGTCTATGCGTATTCCAGGCATTGCCCCAATGAATTTATGTGCTGGAGGCTTTGAATAATGATTTGGGCAAGTCTGATAAGATTGAGAGCTTGACTGTGAAACAGGGTTCAAACTATTAGTGGACTCAATATGCGCTCCGGACATTGGCCCAACAACTTTGCGGGGCCCCTTCATACTTGGTGCCATGGAAAACCTATAAAAGCAGCTTCTGATTTTTGAAGGCAAAGTTAAGTAAGATGATTAATTTTACTGGCTTTTTTCAGAAACCAATCACATAATTCAGCAAGAGAGTGTTGTATCATCTTACTTTTGGAGTTTAAGTTTCTAAAATCTGCAAACACAAAGAACATATACATATTAAGGAACTATAACCCAATGAAACCAACATTACCAACTTGCTAATATGAACATAAGGAATCATAAATTGAACATAAAGTAAATCCAGCATTACCAACCTGCTAAAAAAAGAAGTAGAATGCAGGTTATCAAGGAGACTAATATGAACATGTGGGCAGTTTTTTTTTTTTGGCAGTTAGTAAAAGTTACATGTGGGCATATGCCTCATTCCAGTTTGCAATCGTCATCCTTTTTGCTCATATATTTTGTACTGTGGTAAATTACTCTCCCTCTCTCTTTCTCATTACTTTCTCTTGCTTCTGTGCCGCTGGCACCCTCATCCCCTTACCATCACAGTCACACACTAACATCTCTCGCCTCTTGTTTGTCGTATGGGTGGGTGAGAAGGGGGTTTAGCTGCTCCCGTACTTTCTATCTTACATGTAGAAGAAGATGAATTTTATTATATAGTTCAATCAATCTACTTCTGCAGCTTAATGTAAATGCAATTCTATCGGTGCTGCTTTCTTCCTTCACTGGGTTTGGAATTGCAATTAGCACCAATTCACTGCTTGTGGAGTACTTGAGATGGAGAACAAGCAGACGTCATTCATCTCATCAGCATCCAAATGTGTCCGGCAGCACCATGAACACGACCTAAGACACCAGCAGCACCATCATCAATCTCACCATGACAACCACCAGTCGCAACATCCACTGACAGATAATCTATCTATTAGGCCAGCTGAAAATGGTAGGCAGCATGAAACCGCTACTCTGGGAACATAAACACGTTCTTAAATGATCTTCCTTTCCTTTCTAGGTAGCTCAGCACCATTGCTCCGTAAGTTCGTCGATATTGAAGCCGATAGTAAGTTAATACCAGTTAGAGACTTCACAAGCTTGGGCTTCAAATCTCCACATTTTGGTGAACCAGAATAGCTTATATATTAGAAAAATTTTTCTTGGATGAGTTGAGTATAGCTGAAGTTGATAGTTGTTGTAGCTTATTTTACAGTTATTCTTGATGAATCGTTTATTGCAGCAAGGAAAAAAATTGGCTTCTCTTTTCGTGGCAGGTGGTATTATGGCTTGTATCCTGGGTAAATTCTGGTTTAGATGTGTAAGATCTCCAAATTCGTGGAAGATTGCAAATAACACTGCAGTTTTTGGCTAGCAAACAAATTACCTGTATTCTCTTTTTGTAGGAAATTCTGAAGTTCAAATTTGGTAGAGGTGGCAAAATGGACGAGATGGACGGGATTTGCTTGGGTTTAATATGGAACCAAGTTATATGGGTTTGGACCCAACCTTACCCATATGTGTTTTGGGATTAACTTGGGCGGGATCACTTTGGAATGGGTTTAGATTGATCCCGCCCAATACCCAAATTTATTTTTTACATATTTTTTTCCTTTAATTCATTTTTTTTAAATAACTTTAATATCTTTTACACTTTAGAATAATGAATAGTTACCTCACAAAGACATACATTTTGATAAGAACAAAATGAACTTCAAAACCTTCTATCATAGCACATAAATACATACAACAAGCATTACTACACTGTGCAGCTAGTCTGCGTGTGGAAGTCATCAGTCCAAAATCAATCCTCTGTCATCATGATGTTATCCATCAAGAAGTGATCTTTCCATTCACCAAGGCTTGCAAAAGGTAAAAATCCACATAATAGTGGGAGAAACAGAGAAATGGTACCATAGAATAGACATCTTCTCAACCAATATGGAAAACACGGATTGTTGCCATTGACTTTGGTATCCACCAAGATTTGGATTCCTCGAGCAAAAAGAGTAAAGAGGTTGACAAAGAAAACTTTTGAGAACATGCAATATAAACTTCTGAGATTACAAACTGTCATGTTGTACCTTATACTCCACTACCAAGTTTAGCCACCAATCTTTGGACATCAACACTCATTTCTACGTCCTCTTCTACCTCAGAAGCATCATAACCTGCTATTATTTAAAAAGAACCAAAATTAATAGAAAAGAAAATAAACATATTTGACATTTAAAATTTCAAATCAATAGTACCTTCACCACCATAAATCCAGTCCCGAGAACATAGCAATGCTTCAACATTGCTTGGCAAAAGTGCATTTCGAAACTTTCCAAGGATTCGACCTCCATGACTGAATGCAGATTCAGATGCAACCGTTGTAATGGGAATGCTCAAAATGTCTCTTGCTAATAAGGAAAGTTCAGGACATCTCAGCATATTTCCTTTCAAAAAATCAAGAATATTAAATTTCTTATCTCTTGGAAGTAATTTCTCCTCCAAGTAAATACCTAATTGGGACTTGGAAATAGATGCCTCATGTTGGCTATTATAGGAATAAAACTCCAAATCTAACTCATCCCTTATTTCACCATCATTTTCAGCATTAGCAATCCTATCTTGGGATTCTAAACAAGCAAGAGACTGGCCTTGTAAATATACCTCAAACAATGCTTCTAACTTGTCTTTAAGATTTTTAACCACATGCTAGCTATTTTTATCCTCTTTTACATTTATATACTTCCCTTATTTAATTTTACCTGTCCTCTCTTATGTTTATTTATTTTTACTAATTAATGTTACATCTTCAAAAATATGGTACCTGAAATATATTTAATGATATCCAATGGGCACATATTAAACAGACCCATTTAAAAAAAGTAACCTTTTACAAATACTTTTGCATTCCTGAGGAGCTACTTGTCAAGTTCCAAATTGAATATTTTTCTTAATAAAGGAAGATTCTAAGTCAAGAGCTTGAATGATAATCACTATTTCACTGAAACCCATATAGTGTTTGGCAACTAAAATTCAGTTTGACTCTCTCCATTTCCTCTAGTATTCTTTAGCTTTCTTACTCTTAATTTAAGATACGAGACAAATAAATAAGTAAACTTTAAATCCCGATTAAAAAATAATCAATTACAAAATCCAAAGAATAAACGTATATCATATTTATTTAGATTTATATTTTTGGATTCCAAATTTTTTGAAAAAGAATTGTTACGTTTTTTGTGACCACATTATTTAATCACCTTTTTATCTCACATATATCAAATCATTACAATAATTTTTCTATAAAACGCTCTAGAAAATAGGAATCCAAACGAGATTGAATTTAAAACTCGTAGGATAAAACCTACTTAGCAAATATCCCTTATACTTTAAATAGTTTTTTTTTTACGATAAAACTTTAAATACTTAATGCAAGAAACATTTGGGGTCTATCGTGTTGGTCAATTGAAATGTGAGGCAAAAAAAGTGGGGCTGTGTGGAATGGATCCTTTTACCTGTATACCATCTCTAAATATCTAGCAATAATTGTGTAAAAGATGTCGACTACAATAAAAGATGTAAAGTAAGTCGTCAAAAACTGTAAATCAAGCTCAAAGAGTCAAGACCCAGTAGGAGTAGTACTAAGCATGCATTCCCATTCCCCTAAGTTTAAAAAAAAAAAAAAAATCCTTTCCAAGTCCTTCTCATTAATATTATTGTATTCTATCCTCGCACCATTTTATTTCCCATACTCCTTGTACCTCAAAACAAAAACAATGGCTGAATTGTTTGTTCCAAAGATAATAGATGAATTGGGTGATGTTGTCGTGAAGCAGCTCGGGGAGAAGATTAACCTGGTGATGGGGGTTGAAGAGGAGGTGGCAAATATCAAAAGAAAGTTAGAAACGATTCAAAATGTGCTGCATGATGCAGAGAGACGAAGGCAGAAGGAGAAACCGGTCGCAAAGTGGCTAGAAGAGCTTGAAGACATAACATATGAGATGGATGATGTCCTGGACGAATGCAACATCAAGATTCAGAAACCAAAATATGAGGGAACTCATCAGAAGCAGCCTACATTGCGGAACAAGGTTCGTTCCTTTATCCCATCCTGTTGTTCATGTCTTAAACAACTTCCTGTGCGTAGTGATATTGCTTCGAAGATAAAGAAAATAAATGGAAAGCTAGAATTAACTTTGGAAAAGGCGCGCCAGTTCGAATTTATTTCAAGTGGGGGGATTCCTGATTCTCAAGATTTTCAGCGAATTATGACTACCTCAATCATAGATGAATCAGGGATCTATGGTCGAGAATCTGATAAGGATGCTTTACTTGACCAAGTATTGTCTGAGACTAGTAGTAGTCAAGGAAGAGATGGAGTTCAAATTATCTCTATAGTAGGGGCCGGGGGTAGTGGAAAGACCACACTTGCCCAGCTGCTCTTCAATAATGATGAAGTGAAGAATCACTTGGATTTTAGAAATTGGATCTGCGTATCGGATCCTTTCGACCAAAAAAGGATCGCAAAAGCTATCCTTGAGAGTGCCGGAAGAGGTTCTCATTTCATGTTAGAGTTGGATTCGTTGATCCGACTTATAAAAGAAACTTTTTCTGGTAAGAGATTCCTGCTTGTCCTAGATGATGTCTGGACAGAGGATGACTCAAAGTGGAAACCTTTCCATGACTCTCTCAAGGATGGGGCTCCCGGAAGTGTAATATTGGTGACAACAAGGAGTCATAGAGTGGCCACAGTGGTGGGAACAACTCATACTCACCAAATGAGCCGAATGTCTGACTCTGATTTTTGGCTAATAATGCAAAGGATAGCATTTGCTAGAAAATCAGGGGACTTATGCAAGAAAGTGGAAAGAATTGGGTTAAAAATTGCAGAAAAATGCAAAGGGTTGCCACTTGCTGCAAAGCCTATGGGAAGCTTGCTACGGTTCAAAGATACCATACAACAATGGCAGAATGTTTTGGACAGTGAGATATGGCAATTAAAGGAAGCGGATGTGAGCCTTTTTCCTCATTTGTACTTAAGTGACAATGAATTACCCCCAGAGCTGAAACGTTGCTTCTCATATTGTGCTGTCTTTCCCAAAGATTTTGAGATAAATGTAGAAGAGCTTATTAGGCTGTGGATAGCACAAGGTTATGTTCGTCCAAATCGAAGAGGTGAGCGCTTGGAGCTGGTGGGCCTTGAGTACTTCAACAATTTGGCAATGCGTTCCTTTTTTCAAGAATTACAAGAAGTTGAGGGGTAATATGGGTTTCATGAATATATGAAGTGCAAGATGCATGACATAGTGCATGATTTTGCACAATTTCTCACAAAAAATGAATGTCATGTACTTCATGGAATTGATTATGAACAAGGCACTGGAAGAAATTTATCGACTGAAAGTGAAATTTATCGACTGAAAGTGCCCGTCATCTAACATGGCTAGGCACCGAGAGGGCGTTTAGTTCTCTAGTCATTGATTTTGGAAGGCTCAGGAGCTTTTTTGCTTTTTCACATGGAAGAGTAGCTCCCCAAGGCTCAGCACGTCATCTGTTTTGCAGTTTGAATTGTGTGAGGACTCTGACTTTAAGTTGTTGTGGGCTACATGAAGTCCCAGCCGAGATTGGAAGTTTGAATCATCTCCGGCACTTGGACTTAAGTTGGAATCTTTTTGAGACACTGCCAGAAGCTATATGTGATCTATATTATCTGGAAACTTTTGAAATCAGTAACTGCGGAGATCTTTCGTGCCTTCCCCAAAGGATTGAAGGCCTTGTACACTTGAGGCACCTTTTCAATCTTATTAACTATGAAGTACATCAAATTCCACAAGGATTGGGGAAGCTGACGTCACTTTGTACGTTGACTCAGTTCAACGCCAGGAGCAACTCTGATGATTTGGCAATTCTGAAGTACCTGAACCAACTAGAAAGATTGCGCATTGATATTTATGGAGAAGTAGATTTTGGGAGAGCAGAACTTGGAAAGAAAATTTACCTACATGAAATGTATTTGTGGTTTAACCCTGGAGTCCACTTTATGGAAACTCCAAGTTGCATTGAAAGCATGGAATTGCCTCCAAACTTGCAACAACTTGCGCTAGATATGTATCCAAGAAACCAGTTACCAAGTTGGCTTGTGACGAAGTCTCTCGTCAATAACTTGACGAAGCTAATTATCAATGGGCCGCGCAATGTCTCATCCTTGGCTGACTTGTGGAAACTGTCGTCCCTAGAAGAGCTCAGGCTCATTAGAGTGGAAAAGCTGGAATGTTTGGGCAAGGAATTCTTTGGAATCACAATAGCACTGCATGAGAATAGTCATAATACCTTTGGTACATTGTCAAACTCCGAGACATCATCTTCAGCTGAAGCAGCAGCATTTCCTAATTTGAGAAAATTACATTTTCAATGCTGCCCAAATTGGACAAATTGGGAAGACTTAAGTGAAGATAATGAAAAAGTTGATGTCTCTATCATGCCACACTTGGAGGAGCTACATATTGAGTACTGTAAAAAGTTTGAGACTTTGCCACATCGCATCCTTGGAAAGATATCATTTTTCAAAAGTTTGAAAGTTCTGGGTTGTAACAAGTTGAGGGATTGTGTGAGAACCCGTAAAACCCTAATATTTTTCCTAGGGTTATTACCCCTTAATTGCGTAATTTTTGCATTTTCTGGCTTAGAAATATTTTTCTGGTAGATTTTATGCGTAATTATAGTTTTAAGATGATTTTTCTAGTATTGGAGAGTTTTTAGAAAATTAAGAGTAAATAGTGGACGTGGGACCCACTAGTGCGAAAAGTTCGAAAAAAATTCGGCCATTAAGGCTAAGTTTCGGATACTGTGGAAAATTTATCGGGTGTTAAGAGATAAGTAGTGTGTGTGAAGTGATTGATGTGAGAGGGAAAAGAAAGATAAGAAGGCATTAATGGAGGTGACAAGTGTCACTTTCCTATTGGGTGGACTTTAAGAATTACTATTCACTTTCTTGACTTTTTTGACCAAAGGATTAAATATCAAAAATTCACAAAATTTCCTCATTTTTCTTTCTCCTTGGCCGGCTCTCTCTCACTCTTTTGCAAGAAGAAGAACTCTTCAATCTTCAAGCTTTCTACTAGCAAATCATCTAAATCAACCAAATAAACAAGATTCCACTCCATAAAATTCTATCTTCTAGTGCTAGTAAGGGTTGTAGTGAAATTGTTTTGAAGAGCAAAGGTGTCCAAAATCTCTCTTTCCCTTGTTTCTTGGTAAGTGATGCTACAACCTCTCCCCTAAACCTAATGATGGTTATATTATGCTTAATGGTGGCATGAGTGAAGGAATATATGATTTATTTCTTGATTTGAAGAGTTTTGGTGAATTTTTTATTTTATTGGGAATTTTTCTGATTTAATATGAATGGGATGTTGTGGCCTTGTATGATGAATGGTAATGGCTGATAATGGCTCTATGAGGTGTTTTGGATAAGAAAATGTAATCAAATTTGGATTTGGATGGAAAATGGAAAGTTAGGGTTCATATTTTTCCCAATTTTGTCCGGTTTTAGATCATAGGGTTAGAGGCCGAATTGGACTTTGCTCAAAACATGAACGTTGTAGGTATTGATGAGTAGGAGGTGCCTGCAAAATTTCACGGCATTTGGATGAGTGTAGAGTGAGTTATGACGAAATTACTGTAGCTGTTCTGCTTTGGTCAGAATGCGAAAACTGAGTTTGTATTTGGCTATTTTGAATGGAATTGGTTTAGATTTTGAAGTTGGTGTCTTCTGATGAAATGTATCTGAATGTCTTAGCTAACATATGCCTTTGGAATTTCGGCATTTGGACTTGTATGGACTGAGATATACCGATTACAGTTTTCTGCGTTTTGCAAACCTGTTTTGGGAATTCTGGTATAGTATTTCGTATATTTGACCTAGTTGTGTTAGGAACTGGATTGAATGACCTTCTACAATGTTGTAACCCTGTTTCTTGGCTTCGAAACGGTGGGTCTTACACCCCCAACCGATAATTGTAGTGAGAGTTGTGCCATTAGCGCATTATGACGTCAAATCGGTTTTCTTAATCAAGGCTTACATTAAAACCCTTTCTTAATTTCTGGTTTACTATCATGCTTGTATATGCATGTGAAACCCTTTTAGGGTTATGTTTGGCATTGGTATATGGCTCGGTATGGAGTCTTATTATATGTGTTACATGTTCTAGGGCGTGAAGGTAGTGCACGACGGCTTGGTGATCGTGGTACATGAAATACCACTTACTTGCTTGGTGAGTATGCTACTCACTTACTTGTTACTATGTGGCTTTGCTAAATGTATATGTGATGCCTTGAAGGCTTATTTGGATATTGGAATTGGTTAAGGTGAGGGTGTACTTGACCGCCCTCACCCCTATTGATAGTACCACTGAATGTCTACCGTTTTACTGCTTTATTGAACTTGTTATACGAGATAGTGAATTCCATTTCATGGAAACTGAATTGGTGTAGTTTGGACGATTGTCCGACTGCTTTACTGTATTACTGAGCTCAACCCCGTTCGGTAATCAATTGGATCGAGCCGGCGAGGGCTTGGTCGTGAAGATTGATTTGCCACGGGGACTGTACTGGAGAACCTTGTGGTAATGAGATCCTTGGTTCCGGTAAACTCGAGTATTACCAAAAACTACTGAATTGGAGTGCGGGCCCGGTTGGGGTATGTTAGGTGGAAGGAATGGAAGGAAAGTGAGGTCTACGGTTTGGTACTTGTAACATTGACGGAGGGTCAATGAGAATGGATCAAGATTGCAAGCGTGGAAATGGGCTCTTGAGAGCCGACTGTATCCTTTTACTGTTTTACTTCATTGCTTATTTGTATACTTTAAGTGATCGGTTATGCTATATGCTATTGGTTGCTAACACTACAAGAAAATTGTTCATCAGTGACAACACAAAGTCATTACAGAACATACAAATATCGTCACAAATACCTTATATTGACGACTTTTTGATCGTCACAAAGTCGTCACTAAATCCCCGTCGGTAAAAGTAAACAGTGACGACCTAAAATGTCGTCACTAAATAGTTGTCATTAGTGACGACTTTAAGTAGAATATTTTTGACAAAAGATCAAGTCGTCAATAAAACACTTTCAGATTGTCGTCACTAATGACAACTATTTAGTGACGACCTGATTGTCGTCACTAAATAGTGGTCATTAGTGACGACAATCCGGAAGTGTTTTATTGACGACTTGATCTTTTGTCAAAAATGCTCTATTTAAAGTCATCACTAAAAAGCACCGAAATGTATATAACTATTTTACTGACAACAATTGTTGTCACAAATATCGCTTAGATTTAATGACAATCTCTGTTGTGACAAGGAGTTTTTATTTTCTATTTTGTGACAACTTTTTTTTGTCATTAGATAATTTCTCAATAGCTTAATAGTCATAATTTAGCCTGTAATCATTGCTAAATCATTGATTTTAAACAAATCATACAAATAAACATGAACGATTGATAACCAAAAGTATTTGCATTAGATTACATGGTAATAATATAGCAGTCTCAAATGCCAAATTCAAGTGTACATTACCCAACTAATGCCTACAAAAATAACATTTGTCCAAAATATCACTTGTACATAAGGTACATTTACAAAAGCAATCACAGTTTAAGAAATTAAAGAACATCTAAATGAACCACTCCATGAGCAAAAGGCAATTTTGTCTTCAACATTCTTCAACCATAACCATAGATATCTTCCAAAAGCTAGTATGAATAGCATTTATCTGTCATAAAAGAGTAAAAGAAGTAGGTAAGGAGATGAGTACAATAATAAAGAACAAGTAATGAGACTTAGATTATTAAGACAAAAATTACAATTCATTAAGAACCTCATATAATTTGGGCCCACATATTACAACACCAGCAAGAAGTTAGAAATCACAGTCCAATCTATACAAATACAACACTGCATAAGCTCAACTAAAGAGCTCTCTAAAACAGTTTTTTTTTTATTTTCTTTCTTCTTCTTTAAATAGCTCAACTTATTGAACAATTAAATTGGACTCCCATAGTAATTATTGTTTACAACTAGAATCGATGCCTGCTTGCAGCTTTTCCTGCCCCTTCTCATACATTCAAGGGAATGGGAAATGATTGTGGAAGTAGAAAAAGTACACAACTTTCCTACAAAACATTCATAACATACCGCTTTGACGCCAGCTTCTTGCACGTATGCAATATCAGCAGGTGTAAAAAGTCCAGACTCACCAACGACCTAAAGATTTTGAAGACAGGAAAATGAATACATTGGTGATTAGACAAAATAATATGTGAGGCAGTCATGTGCCTCTGTCAACAATTTAACAAAGAAGGAGAAATCTTAAAGGGCATGAGAAAAGTGCAGAAATAGGATACTCACAATTATGCCTCTTTCTCGGATTATTCTCCCACGTTCTCCTTGAAGAAGATTTTTAGTATTGCTGATGTCAACCTTAAATGTTTCTGCAGATAGACAAAGCTAAATTAACTTGCAAGACTCCAACAAATGAGTTGTACTGATTCTGTAAGCTACTCATTGCTCTTTTAACATTTTTTCTAGGTTGTGCATTTTTTATCATCTTCATCCTTGTTCTTTTCGGATTTATAGCTTGTTTCCACTCACCCATCCTCAAGATGAGCACCTTTACCCATGGTTACCTAACTCATTTTTTCCTGACTGACTGTTTACGAACTACCATTCTAAGAGAAAAAGGTTATATCATGCAACCATATTGAATATCAGCACTAAGCAAGACGAGATATAACTAGGAAGAGTATCCAGCACCAGATTTTGGCATCTAGCAATTGGTGCCGTGCGGAAGTATGTCAAAGAAGTTAATTCCTAGAAAGTTTAAAAAAAAAAAAAGGGAAGTAGGGGATTGTCATAACAGAATTAATTTGTTGGTATTATTATTTATAGCATCACAGTGCAAATGATATACACTTCAGCAAATGATTAGCTACTTGAAAATATGTAGGCCTTCTCATCGATGTTAGTAAGAATACAAGGAACTAATTTTTGTCCAAATACAGCTACAATCGAATGTAAACTCGATAGCAGCTTCAGAATCAAAATATCAAGGTATCAAACTTTAAATGCACAATCAAGAAGGAGAAGATTTAAATGATCGATATAGAATTTTCTTTAGAAACATACCGAGGTTACGGTTGTTTATTCCAATAAGTTCAATCCCATCAATCCCAAGAACACGATCCATCTCCCTCTCATCATGTACCTAAAAAATGAGATATGACAAACAAAGGTCAAAATCATTGATACTTCAAACTTTTTACTTGACAAGAAAAACAAAATAAAACCAAAATCAGGAAAAAATAAAACCAAAATTGCTTCAAGTAAAGTACCAAGATAATTATTAGACAGCCTTCATGAGAACAGAAGGACCACTAACCTACATATGTTTAAAAAGAAATTTTTTCTTCATGAAGAAGACGAAAAACAAACTTGAGATATCATTACAGATTTTTGTTGATATTCCGATTTTTGTACAAATCACAAACAAGAAAATGAAAATTACCCTGACTTAAACGTCCTAAATCTAACACTAAAAGTGAGGAGGGAATTGAGTTCTATTAATTGTTAAGACAGCAAAAGGAAAGAAAGAAGAAAACAATAACCATACCTCCACAAGTGGTGTTAAACCAAGCAATTTGCAGATCTTAGTCATGTATTTGATATCAAGATCTGGTAAAACAGCAGCAATTAACAGGATTGCATCTGCACCTTTTGTGCGAGCATAGTATATTTGCCAAGCATCTATAACAAACTTTTTGCATAACAAAGGGCACTGCACATGTAAATTGTTTCAGCAATCACTTTCAAAAATAATACTTCGAGCTAATATTCAGCAGAAATATGCATCAAGAAGAAAAAAAATACCTTCACTCCTGAATTCCTTATCTTCTCCAAATTCTCAAAGCCTCCCTTATTTTATGGAGCACAGAAACAAAAAAGTAGTGATGATAATTAGCAGTAAGAATTAACTTAAAAACAAATACATTGACTTGCAGAGACAGGCTTATATGACCCTGAAGAAAAAAGTCACCAAATGACTGAAGAGTTTAAATCCTTACTTGAAAGTATTTCTGGTCTGTTAATACACTGAGGCATGCTGCTCCACCTTTTCATAGGCCTTAGCAATTTCAACCTGTTATGATAGACAACCAAGAATTAATGCAAACAGATAACACTGTCAACATCTTAAGAATTGTATTCAGATATTATAACCCACAGTAACCTATTCAAATTGCTCATATCTTTTAAGGAATACGTGACTTTGAACTAAATATGAGAACATCCAATTCCAGGTTAGTGAAAGTCCTTAAAGCTTCCACTGATGGCTATGCGCTTTACAATTAGCCTGAAATTGACTCATCACAGTTCCTAATGTCCTACCTGAGCTCGGTCAAGTAAATTGAGAAACAAACCATAGCTAAATGAAATTGTGGTCACCGGCTAAGATCAGAAAGTCATTTAGTGATGTGATAATATGTAGGACAGCCTGGATTAAAAATGTTGTAGAATATGTATATCTAATATCTCCATAGAGTGGTTTAATAGTCTAGTGCCACTTAAATGTTAGAGTAATCAAACGAGGACCATTTATTCAAAAGCAAAACGTTAAACTTATTGTAGAAAAATTAGATTGTTAGCTTATCTATTTCTTCAGTGATTTTTAGAAAAGAACAAAAATTAGATTGCTGGTTCATTTTTTTTTCTTGATCATCCTAACTGGTATTTTTGGGAAAAGAATAAATATATACACTGTTTAACATGCATACTTCTGAGAATTATACTTGAATAAAATATGACCGATTTGACTTTATCAATTTGTCAACTAAATCCATAGCTTATGCTCCACTTCGGAGGATTAATGCTGTACATAATCAATATAACTATGCTACTTATTAAGCCATCAAAAGTGCAGATTTCAGATATAGGGTGTTAATTTAACCCTTCGATCCCTATATACAAAAACCAGAATTTTCTTTTTAAAAAAACAATACCAGAATTTATTGCAATGCAACTGAAAATATTAGACAACATAGACCCACTGAGACTAGAGTCTTGGTTGCTGCTAATTCACAAGAACTGGGCAGTGGACATAAATGATTCCTTCGTCCATTCCCTCAATTTCTGTCCCCTTTCATGGCAACCTTATCGGATAAGGGGATATATACCCAAGAAAACGAAAAAGATTTTGGTCACGGTTACACCTAACTCTCAACCAAGACATGTATTACGTAATTAGCAATAGGGCCACAAAAATTTAATATATCAGTATTTCCAACGACAGCAAACCAAAACCATGGAAGCTCAAAACTTCGCTTACTGTGTAAGCCTACAAAAATTAATTGTGCTGTCAATGAAATAACCTTGAACTACTCACCTAATTGGCCAGTTATTTAAACAAAACTCGATCCCTTCTCTCGGAATGCCCAACATAGGCTTCCATTCCAATTTTCAACAATTCTGTCTCCTCCCTCTTTAATGCATTCCAGAAAATAAGGAGCACTGGCTCCTCGGACCATCCTAAACTACCCTAACCTGTGGTCAGATAACCCGAAATATTGAAGCTAAAACAAGTAGCTACACAGCTTAATCCAGGCGACTCAGTAGCGATAACAAAAAGGATCTTACATATTAGGGATTTGGAAAAATTGGGGAAAATGTATAGGAGAGAGAAAACGAACCTTTCCACCTGAAAACCTTGTACTTTAATGCTGGACAGCCATGGTGATGCTAGTGAGAAGCCAGAGAAGTGTGGGTGAAAGTATCAGGCCGTGCGGAAGCTCTGTTTTGTGCTCAGTGCGGAAGCTCTGTTTTGGTGCTTAGTGCATAAGCTTTTGTTTACTTCAGCTCGGTGAAGGTTTGTCTCAAGTGTTCCGTTGCTTTGGATATTGCTTTGGTCTTGCTTTGGATATTGTTTTTGTTGCGCGGCACTTTCACTATGATTTGATCAAAATTTTGACTTCACTCATTTTCCCTCCATTTGATACCAAAAATCATGTTTTTTTCTAGATTTGTAATATGGTTTGAACCATAGATTTTAATGCTATAGTATTATTCTTTATTTTTTAGCAAAAAATAAAAATTTTCATCAACATAGGTGGCAAAAATTGTTAATTTCATATAATTGAAAATGTACTTTTATAATTTGCTAATATTTTATACTAATTTCTTATAATTGCAGCACTAAAGAACATCTTGTAATTGAAAATAATTAAACTCAAATTATATGGTTATAACATAGTTTCAATAAAAATAATCATTTTCCCAACATTTGAGACCAATCATCATGCTTTTTTTATTTTTAATTTGGTTTGAAGCATAGATTTTATTGCTATAGTATTATTCTTTATTTTTTAGTACAAAAACACAAATTTTCATCAATATAGGTGGCAAAATTTGTTAATTACATATAAGTGAAAATATACTTTTATAATTTGTAAATGTTTTAGCCCTGCAATTTTTTATAATTCCAACACTAAAGTACATCATTAATTGAAAATAACGAAAGTCAAATTCTATGGTTATAACAGACTTTCATTAAAAATAATCAAATGCTATTAATAAGACATTATTGTTAAGTCAAAATCAAAGAAAATTTAGTGATGACATAATGTTATCACTAATTTATTCAAGATTATAATGACAAGAAAAGTCGTCACTAATTAAATTGCTAGTTTTTAATATTGTCAATTGCTAGTTTTTAATCCTTTTGTGAAAATATTGATAATGGTTGAGAAATTTTTGTTACATTACTGCAAGTGATAAATGTACTTTTGTTCTTTTTCAAACATTTATTTTAATGTTTAATTTTGTTTAAAACTATTGTACTAGTAAAGATTTGCATGACAAAACTTAAGTTCTCAATAGTTAAAAAATTCATTACAGATAAAACACAAAGTAGTAGTTGCAAAATCTGTATAAATTACAGATATTTTAATGTGTATAAATTACAGTTTATTTTAATGTTTAATTTTGTTTGAAACTATTTTACTAGTATAGATTTGCAAGACATAGATTTATGGGTAATTTCTTCTTCTTTTTTTTTGCTTTCACATATTTAATTTATGTTAAATACAAAACCTACCAGTTTCCCTTTCATAAAAATATTAGTGCAACACTTTTTGAAATTTACTTACAAACATTTATGTATTTAACATAAATTAAATGATTCAGAGTGAAATGCCCATAAAGAGCAGAATATTTGTTCATGTAATGGAGGAAACCCACAAAGAGTTGGTACTTTATGGGCCATTTTTTTTAAAAAAAAATTTAATTTATGTTGAAAAGATAACCTGCCAGTTTTCATTTTGTAAGAAATCAGTGTAACACTTTTTTAATTTTACTTACAAACATTTATAATTTTATCATAAATTATATGTTTGAGAGTAAAATGCCCATAAAAAATTGGTACTTTGAATAGATAATACTCATTTGCCCATAAACTACACTCCCTGAAGGCTATTTTGTTAATTACTTTGTAGTACTTTGTTATTCCTTTGCTAATACTACTTGGCACATAGTACAAAGGATAAATCTGGCATAAATTTCTTATTCCATTGATAAAAAGACCTGGCTGCCTTATAACTATTGTAATGAAAGATATATCTTTAGAGTTTATAACAAATTATTACTTAAGTTTGAGAAAATTATAAAATATTTATGCATAGTTTATCAAGATACCATTCGCAATTTCCTAATAAAAAATAGGGGCTAAATTGTAAAAGCTAGGGTGCCATAATAGAAATAATAAAATTGGTGTATTACATATGGGGGTTAAATTGCAAAAGTTAGAGTGCCATAGTAGAATTAATGAAATTGGTGAATTACATATGGGGCTAAATTACAAAAGTTAGGGAGTAATAATAGAATTAAAGAAATCGGTGTACTACATATGGGGCTAAATTGTAAAAGTTAAGGTATCATAATGGAATGAATGGAATTTTTTACAACATTTGGGACTACATCGCAAAAGTTAGGGTGGCACAGTAGAATTATTGAAAGTGACTTAGAAATAAGTACTTTAAACAGTGACGATTAATTCTTGTCACTAAATCCGAATCGGTAGAGTAACAGTGACGATATTACAAGTTGTCACTATATAGATCATTTTAGTGACAACGTTTTTCAAGGTCGTCACTGAAGATTTAGTTGCTTTGAGCAATTATGACAACTATACTTGTCGTCACTAAAAAACCACGTTTTGTGATGACTTTTGTCGTCACTAAAAAATGTTGTCACTAATGACCATATTTCTTGCAGTGTAGTTTGTGACGAAAATAACGGATCGTCACTAAATATTTAGTTGTTTTGATGTAATTGTGACAACTTTAAGTGTCGCGACTAAAGAAGCTCCTTTTGTGACGACTTATTGTCATCACTAAAAAATGTTGTCACTAATAACTTTTTTTTTTGGTGATCAGTGACGACAACAAAAAGACGTCCGTAAATAGGCCAAGCAATAGTGATGATGTTCTTAATGTCGTCACTATTGTGTGTTCTAAACACTCCCGCGCTCTTGCTAAATCTTGGTGGGAATTTATTAGTGACGACTTAAAAGTCGTCACAAATGAGTTGGCTCCCATTAGAGGTTTGTGACGAGTTAGAAAGTCGTCAATAAAGGATCCCCTTTTGTGACAACTTTGTTTCGTCACAGAGAAAAGTTGTCACTAATGACCAATTTTCTTGTAGTGTAATGTGATAGTTGCTCACTGGGCTTTAGCTCATACCGTGCCATTTGTTTTCCTTACAGGAAAATGAAAACTTTTGGAAAGGGTTGTGATGGTTGGATGCAAGTTGAGCTCTTGTATATGTATTTTGATTTGCTCCTTGAGGGTGAAAACCCTAAGTGCTATGTTTCCACCAATGTTTGGTGTGTAAATGGCTACTTGTATATGTATGAACTAACTGGATATTTTGGTAGGCCGTATGGCTTGTAATTGTTGAATTCGAATGTATGTATATGCTTGGCTGTGGTTTGGATAAATTTCGGCTTCGATTTTCGTTTTTTTTATTTTACAATTTTGACTTGTTTGCGCGCATTGTTATGTTCCGGAACGTAATAGACTGACGAAAACTGTACCGTTAGTCCTGGCGAGAGTTGGGCAGGCAGTTCGCTAACCCCTTTGGTTCGCCTTAGGGGAAGGTGGGGCTGTCACAGATTGTTACTCCGATAAAATAGGAGACGACTCGATGAAAATATCACACATTTCTCAAGTTGACATATCCTAATATCTGCTCAAGTATGATTATTCACACATTTTTTTTATGTATCTATCATCTTTGAAGTTAAATAATTACTGCTTATAGATTACAACAAACTAAGTCCTACTTTGTGGAATGACATGTACTTAATAACAAATCAAGTGTTCATATATATAATGCAAAATATGAATTGATGATGCATCTGAGAAAATGGCCTGTTTAACTGAATGTGATTTGAGATGCACAACTTCTGATGTAATGTTAACGCATACAAGAAAAAATTAACTTTTGTAAAATTTCATCAAAACTTTGGCCCACCTGAAGAATTCAGTAGAATAGTAGCCCTAACTTTCTTTTGCTTCAAAAAAAAGTAATAAATAATTTGCATATAAATCAAGTGGAAATATTTATTAATAGTTTAGAGTGGATTTTTTTTTTATTGAGAGGATGTATAACATTAACTGGTAAATATAACACTAAATTTCTAACAATATCCAACTCTAAATTCTTGAATTTGGAACTCCATTTATATCTTGTTTTTTTAATTTTTATCCTTTTCAGTTTTGGGTTTTATCCTTTATTTTCCAGGTAATACTCATTGATGGCTCTAACTGAAGCTACAGCAGAAGGCATTGGGGAATCAATCTCTATATCAACTTGTAGTTAGGCGATGTGAATAAGTTGAAAAGTCACATCCACATGCTTTGTTTAGAATCATTTGTTGAAAGCATATGTAACTTCAACAATTTCTCAGCTCTTATTTCTTTAAATTATTAAGTATAAAAAATTCACTGGCCTCCACTTCCAGCATTGAGAGTGAGATGTTTTTTTTGTACTTCTTTATTTTTATGTAGCTCAACTGAAGACTTCGAATCTTAAAAAAGAAAAGAAGAGGGTTTAAGTTTTGAAGCAAGGACCTCATAACTACGTGACTAATGTTCCTACCAATTAAATTAAGAAGATGATTTAAGTTTCAAAGCAAGGACCTCATAATCACTGGATGTCTCTACTAGTTAAATTAGGATTTGAGGACATTTTTTTTCTCCTAGCAGTAGGGGGATAGGATTTAAAAAATAAGGAGGAAAATAGGAAATTTGAATTTAAAACCTTTAAATCTTGAAAAGTCAACCTCTGCTACTTGGACTTGTGGACATCTATTTAAACTTACTATCAAATATGTCCTTTGTTCTATTGCTAATATTTGTATTTTATCCACCCATGAATATTATTGTCATGTCTTGTGATTTTATATATATATATATATATATATATATAAGTACACACAATGAAAAGATACATTGTGAAAATACTAAGAACTACTTCAAATTTAATTAGGTTATTGTATCATACATTGTGACTTATAAACCAAGTTGAAAATCCATAAATACAATCAATGCGATATTATCTTAATTACTTTGCTATATCAAAATGATACGAGTACTGCGACAAAATCTATGAAAAGATACATGAATCGTTCTGACATAGTTGCAAAAATCAATTTGGCTGCATCAAAATGGTGTAAGTACTACAACAAAATTTGTGAAAGGATACATAAACGGCCAGCGTAATAGAGAAAGATCACGAGACAAGATAAAACCCACTAAAAACAGTCACAAATAGTTGAAAGAAGAGCTAAAGTTATCCCTTCCTCCATCTTGACCAAACTGATAAGGAAGATAGAAACAAAAAATATTATCACTAAATAAATTTGAAAAAAACATAAATATAAATTTAATGTGTTTTATCTTTGTAATGCACTAATAACAATCCTTATTTTGTTGGAGAGCTATGTTTCCAGTATTTAAATAGATAACTCTAGTTTTGATCCAATGGTCAAGATTCATTTCAAGGCAATATAATTTTTTGGGCATTAATCTCAGTCTTTCCAAAAGGCTTTAGGGACTGAGTTTATACTCCATTCCATTCAATCCTTAGCAAACTGAAAGGTGGAGGCGTGGACTGGGCAAAAGTGAAATTTCTCACAAAATCAGCTAATTTTAAAAAAAATACAAACAAAGCTTGTGAACTTTGCAACCAAGCTTCCATGAGTCAATGATAGGGTGTGAAATTGTCATTTAATTTATGATTAGTTTCCCTTTTATTTTAGCCAAATATTGTATTAATTCATAGATTCTACTTATATTTGATTAATGATGCTAATTGTAGGAAAATAACTAAAACATGATTAAAAGGGGCAATTTTTAGCTAATTTGGTGGTGGCACATTCGGAACCTACATTCAAATCCAAAAGATTCGGGAATTTATCATGCTCGGAGATCTCTTAATTAGAGTCAAATATAGACATCTTTAGAGGAAGATTAGGAAATTACCATTTTTCTTAGATATTTTATTAGGGAACAATTAGCATTAGTTGGAAAAGTTTTCTTTTGCAATTAGAATTCTATTTTTGATTGGCCAATGGACAGCCGAACTATTAGGACTTGATAGGAAACGAAAAAGGAAAGGAAGCCGGATCCCGTATGATGAATACTTGGAGGGGAGCTGTAGGGATCTCTCTCTTAGACTTTTGTTTTCCCTAGTAATTCTCCTATCAAAGACTGATGCCGCTGGCTTTGGAAGCAACGCGCAACTAAGTTTTTTTTTTTAGTCGGAGGCCAACTTGAAGGCGCGGTTCCAAACATTTATAAGATCGAATTAATTTTATATATTACTTTTATTAATTGGTATTCATACATTTTCTGATTTAACTTCTTATGATTGTTTTGTTATTTGAATATCAAGGGCTTGATATTTGAATTAACCTAATAATCTACTGCCAGATTAATTGATTGAATCCGTAATTGTTTAATCGATTAATGCCAGTGGTAACTAGCATGATTGGTCTCATGTTAGGGAAACGTATAATCTAACTTAAACAAACCCTTGTAGCGTGTTTGTTGGTTAGTGATAAGGGTTTCTTTTACGTATTTCTAAGTGCATTTTATTAGTTAATTTTGGTTTGATTATTTAGTTTTATAACCAAAATAACTAAGGTTTTGGTAAAAATCTATATTTTATGTTAAAGTGGCTAACATTGCATTTCTATTGATTTTTATGGTAAAAACTTCATATTTTGTAGGTTTAATGATTCAATCATCAAATGAAGTGCATTGAGAAGATATTTGGATGATTGATGATGGATTAAAGTGGTGAAAATAAAATATGAGGTGTAAAAGGAGAAATGCAATTTGAGGACAAAAGAATGCAAGAAAAGTCAGCTTTGACAACTCTGACATGTTTCGTATTTTGACTATATCTGGAGCCACACATATTGGATTGGGGTGATATTTATACCATTTTGAAGTAAGAGATAGATCTAAATTTGGTATGAAGACATCAGAATCCAATTCAGCAGTTTTCGCAGTCAAAAGGTCGAAATACCAAAATTCAACACTGCTGTCCAAAGTTGAAAAAACAACTCTGACCAGTTTTTGGTATTTTGGTGATATCTCAGTCTACAAAGCTCCAATTTGGATGATTCTTGAAGCATTGTAAAGTTAATTCAAAGGGCTACAACTTTTGTGTTTTTCACAAAAGCTAGTTCAGCCTCCATCATAGAGAAAATTGCAGTTGAAACGAAGTAAAGAACACAGAGCTGAAAACGCGAGTCAACAAAACGTGGCTTGAAGCCGCGTTTTGTCAAGTAGCGTTTTGTAGCCGAAATTCTGCAATTTGCTCAGCCATTTCTCTTGTGTTCAAACTACTTTCCAGCTATAAGTTGCAAGGGAATCCGTTGCACATGCTTCAGAAGACAAAAGGACAGACAATATGGCTTATTTTGTTTTTGATTTTGACTATCTTAACGAAAGGAGATTTGGAGAATCATAGCAGAAAATTTGGACTGGCAAGGAGAGGAGCTTTTGATTAGTTTATATGCAGAGACATTTGGGGGGTCTGACATGAATATACGGGAGAAAGCTTGAAGAGTGCAAAAATGTAGTTCTTCCATTTCCTTAGTGTAGGATAGTGTAGTAAGTGTAGTTAATCCATTCTTGTATAATGGCTAGATTAGGATGAAGATGGAGATGAAGAAAGAAAAGTTGAAACTCAAGTGACATGGGTTATCTCTTCTTCAACTCTTTATCTTTTGTATTAGATTCTTAAATATGGTTATTATGCAAGTTCTGGATTTTATGTTTATTATGTATTTCTAAAGTTAATGCTTAAAGTATGGATGAACTTTCTATATTTTGTTAGTGATGTTTATTTGGTTATTTGGTGATATTATTTTGAGCAAGTTATTTATCACTTTTGATTTTCTAATCATAATTAACTGGCCATTAATTGTGATTATCTAAAGGTGTTAAAATTGCAATGAGAATTGGAATTTAACACTAGTTCAAAAAAGTGATAAATATGGGGAGTTCACTCACGAGAATAGAGGTACACCCCTATAGTTTAAGTGACTTATTTTATGTAATTTCATAGAAGAAATGAACTTGTAATTAATTCATAACCACGAGAGTAGGTGTGGTTTAGTTACAAGTATAGTTGATTCACTACGAGAATAGGTTTCATATACATTAGGAAATTACGTCATAACTAACCAAGATAATAACATACAAGTAACCAGTAATGTCATCTGCAAGAGTGGTAAGAAATTCCATATCTCTAAGCGTTTTCTAGTGTTATTTTCATAATTTTATATTTGTGGTAGTCTAAATAATAAAGGAATTTGAAAAACACCGGTAATTGCATTCTTCCCTGTGGGATCGACCCTTAATACCCTATACTCGCTCACGATTCGTATATTTGCAATAAATCACGTGTGGGGTATTTAGGAGTTTATAAATGTAAAACTTGATTGGAATGAGCTTAATATTATATGTATACCCCGCACACGTCAATTAGGATTGTACTTTACTAATTTTTAATAAAATCGAGAAATTAAATCCTGCAGTCGTAGCTTGGGTTATTTCTTGGTTAGGAAAATAGTTAACGGTCGTACCTTGGCTATCGAAAAAGTAATGAAAAGTTGGTTGTTTATCGCATCGCGTGTATAACAGTGATAACCAATCTATTAATAAGTAACTAAATTATCTTTGCATCGATAATCAGTTGAATGGACCGTGTCTGAAAAATTGCAGTTTTGGTTAGAGTCGTATTTATTGTTAATTAATTCCTATTTATTTTCTTGAGTTGCTTATATTTAATTAATTATTTATTTTTATATTTTTATAAAACCCCCATACTTTGAACTCTACAAGAAACAAATTTCCGCAATCCCTATGAATTCGACTCTACTTACCACTGTATATAAAATTTATACTTTATTTGAGCAGATATTTATTATTATACAGACTCGACACCTATCAGTCAACACCTTCAGCTTGAATAGGAACTCGTGCTTTCTTCTTCTCTTATTGGATAATAGGAAATCGGATATTGTTCTAAAATAAGAGGCGCCTTTTGAACCTGAACAGAATTTTGACAATTTTGGCGTTTGAAAAAGTATATTTTTTGCAAATCCTATTGTACTCTTATTGAGTTACTAGTTTCCTTACAAATGGAGTGTTTTAGTTTGACCCGACATTAGTATTCAAAGAGGAAGAATTGACTTTAAAGGATTTGAATTTCCCCTTCTACATATTTGTCGTATATCTAAGCCTACTAATACAAAAGAACTGTCACTAACAAGACGCAAAGAGACTTTTTTAATTAACCAACTAACTTAAGCAAAACAAGGATTAAATCCTTAAAACCAAATAACTTTAGATTAAGGCACATTTATATTGGCTCTCTGCAAGGCGTCCTTCTATGCTGATTTAACAGTAAAGCCTCCCTATATATATATATTACAGTAAAGACTTCCTTACATAATCAAAATCACAACACACTAGTCTAGACTCACCCTGTGCAATCTAGCCTCGTTCCATAGAGACCGCACCAGATTCGCTATAATATTAATTATTCAGTAGCCTATGGGTCCAAGTTATTAAACCATTCCTTTCCTTTTTGCACTTCTGATGTGGGATAGGAGCCTCACAGAAATAGAAGAAAATGTTTTTTTTGTATAGGGAGTAAATGACTTAACGTTTCATTGTCATAATGTGGCAAATCATTTCTAGAGTTAGTGTGGAAGCATCATATTTGAGTGTTCTTCGTTTCATGTGGTTCTAGTTCATACAAATTGAATATTTAAAACCTCCCTTGGTTCTTATTGTCACGTTAAGTTAATTCTAAACTAATTAACGTTGTCTTCGAGTCATTTAGCATTGAGTGCTTTACTGCTCAGGTATCATTCGGAGTTCAATATCAATTGTAGTGAATTTCTTCTTGGAAGTCGTATTTGGTATTGTTATATCATTTTTCATTTTCATTTTTTAACCATATTATTCTTGACAATTGACAATAAATTCGAGTAGGGCTCTTAAGTTCTTAATTCTATCATACTAGGTGAATAACTTTATAGATGTGAGTACTTGTATATATGTATAATTTGGTTAAAAGTCATGAATTGTATGCAGCATAAGCATGGATACCCTCATGTGTGTGTGCGCGCGCACGTATATAATGTTTTTTTGGTCTTTGAAGTCTTAACCATTAAATTCAGAAATAAAATATGTAGTCACTATTAAATGAGCATTTCTTTTTTAAGTAACTTGAGAAAAATGAATCCAAGTCTTTGATTATTATCCAACACAAGAAGCCTCATTTCCGGATTTCAACATTCACAGCACACAAAAAGAAAAGGTAAAATCATGCATTAATACAATTCATTAGTAACTTAGACAAGGTACACGCCCTTATAAAAATAGAGACATCTGAGGAGCAAACATCACCTATTTAAATCTAGCTATTGCTTTGTAAGACCACTGAACTTTGAAATACTCAGACAAGGGTATATCAATTCTGCAATTAGACACCACACGCAAGTGCCAGCTTTATGGCCTGAGATATGAGAAGCCAGATTCAATGCTTCATCATACACAACTATACAACTGCATCACATTGAACCCTTTTGAGATTCTAACACTGTCTTTGCAGCTTCTTTGACCATTTGTCCTCTCACATAATGTTTTCGACACACGGGCATGTACACTTCAGCCCCAGCGATTAGTTCTGTTTCAGTCTCCTCTTGTCTTTCTCAATGTAAAGAAAGCTTGTCTACCACAGAGCTCACACCGAGCATTTAACTTGGTTACAGAGTCCGCAAGGGGTATAACTTGAATCACAGACCCAAAACTTCTCCTGAACAACAAAAGAGGGGAGGTCAGCAAAGGATGAAACTTCAAACCATCAGAAAATCAAATTTCAACATGTTTAAATAATACCCGATTCCATAAGAAAGGGAAAGCATCCGCCAAATCCATGTTGTCCATATCCAGATATCAAGCAGACCAGGTAACAACATTTCTTTCTAAGAACTTCTCAAATACAAGATGCTCTTCAGAGAGACTACTGCACTTGAAATACATATCCATGAGAGCACTATTAACTACAAGGTTTTCACCAATTTGGCACTTGATCCACAGAGCATGGGCTTGCCTGCCCTGTTCTAGTATTCCTAAAGAAGCACAAGCCCTAAAGACTGATGCAAAGGTATAGTGGTCTGGCATCAAACTGTTTTTTCATATCTTATGGAACATGCTTGAGCCCACCTCTTCCAAACCTTTCTGCACATAGCCTGCAATCATCGAATTCCATGAGACCAAGCTTTTCATTTGTAACTTACCAAAAACAATATGGTCTAGATTAAGATCTCCTGCATTTGCATATAAAATCAACAATTTAATATTTAGATATTCATTGGGAAAAGATCCAATGATTATCATTTGCCAGTGGATTTTTTTCCCCCAAACTATAATCTTTCCTGAAGATACAGTCTTGCAAAAGAAGAGAATTTCTGATTCTACCTAAACCCCTGTGTGGCATAATATCCGAACAGCTTCCACTACTCTTCCTGAAAAATAGAGATCCTTCAAACTCTCATCCAACTGAAAGGCAATCTCTCTAGTATTGGCCTGAAAATGGGGAATGTCATCAATGATGATTTAATTTGACCACAAGAACAACTCTCCTTCCCTTGCCCTTTGACGAGAGCTGGGTATCTATATAATAATTAAGCTAATTCCACGACCAAATTTTACACTTATAAAATTCTAAATACTCCACATACAATTTTTCGCAGGTATACAAGTCGTGATTGAGTATCGGATATTAAAAGTTGAACCCACGGAAAAGAATGTCAATTAGTGATGGTTTTTGAACTCCTTTTAATGATTGAATTATTAAACCTATAAAAATATGAAATTTTCACCATTAAAATCTATAGAAATGCAATTTTTGACACTTAAACCATAAAATGCATAATTTCACTAAAAATTTTAACTATAAAAGTAAATAATATATACCAAAACTAAATAATAAAACACACTAAAAACACATAAAATATGCATTTATCAAATTTCCTTACACTTAAACTATTACTTGTCCTCAAGCAATTAAGAATTACAATCCAACATTTGAAATTAAACATATGTGCAAAATTCAATTTCATTTTCTCAAAATAAGGTAAATAACCATTATGCAATCATTCAATTAAGTTCAAGTACTCATAATATCAAGTGAAGGAGAATATAATCACAATTTTAACTAGTTCACTTCAATTTCTCTTCCTTTTCCAATTTCACAAGCATATACTTCCTAAATCAATAAAAATACTTTCTAAACCCATGATCACCTCATTTCTCAAGTTCAGAGAGGGATTATATTCATATAACATAGCTAAATGTCTATTCAAGTTGTGCAAGTGCCTTTTGGCACGAAGATTGATATTTTTAGATGAACATCGCCGGTTAATCAACGCTTCACATTCTCAAGTTGCCTTACATACTATTAATTTTAGTATCGTTTTATGCAAAAATCGACATTTGTAAATGAAAACTCCCAATCACTAAATACAAGAACCATTAGAGTAGAACAAATTTTATTCTCTTTTTATTTTTCAATAAACAAGATAAAACTAATATCATTCCCTCGAAAGAATAATATGAGAAGAGTATTGCACTTATTGACCATATTTATCACTTAACTACTCTCGAAAGAATAATATGAGAAGAGTATTGTACTTATTGACTATATTTATCACTTAACTATGTAAAATCAAGGAAAAAGAAGAAATTTCATCAAAATTGTAAAAATTAGCCATAATTTTCTCCACTTTACATGGTATGCTTTTCTATAAATACATAAATTATAATCACATAATAGTCATCTTCAAGTTAAATGAGAAAAGAAATTTTCAAACCACATACATTTATCTCAAAAGTAAAAGAAATTTGAGTTACTAATGGCATGGAACTTGTTGTCTTTAGATAATATTGAAATAATTTGAAACCTTTTGGGGTAATTTTACAATTTTGAACAAGATTTTTAAAAAAAAATTTGGCAGAGTTTCCCTTTATAAATGGATGAAACTCCGCGCCAACAAACCCAAATTTGAAAAATTTCTTAGCACAATAACATTTCCAAGCATAAGTCCCATATTTTCAACCAACAAATCAATTACATACACTACATATAATCTCAATTCTCCCATCTCCCCCATACTGAATATGCATATTGTTTTCAATGTATAAAAAGGAAAACCAAGATGAAGAAAGGAATACTCTCCTATTGATGTGATTGAAGTGTGCAAATATGAATTTTCAAAAAAGGTTATAAAGTGTATGATCCATTTGCTGCAATTCTACAAAAAGGAAACTTCATGAGTTTCATTTGTAACCATTAGTAATAGAAACCTAAGAATTGAAAATGAGAAACAAAGGTGATAACAAATGCATTAATAAATATAAAATGGAAATACATAACTGTAATTCATAACTCTACGCCTCTGTTTTGGTGTTGTACCCATATAAAATACACAAGAAACTACTCAAGCTACAATGAAATACTTCACTTCACGCATTTTGCCCTTCACATATTCAAAATTCTTCATCCAATCATGCTTTATATGAAGACTAAGCAATAAATTTCCATTTAAATGCATCATTTTCCTTTAATTAGATAAACTAGCCGTTCGCTAAAGCTTACAAATTCAAATTCGCTAAAATGCATTATATAATGAATGTATATATGCAAACATCATAAACAAGTAACATTTTAACAATTTGAACTATTCAATTATACTTAATAACATTCCAAGGCCAAGTACCACATTGACCATAAAATAAGAATATGCATAAAATTAAACATTGTATAGATCATCACATTTCCACATTTGATCATCTAAACACGCTTAAAAATGTTAAATAAATATAATAGAACCTATATGAATCAACAAATATCATCACAAATTCACCGTTCAAAGTGTTTCAATAAACTCAAAAAATATGCAAATGGTGAATTTTAAAATATCAAGTTAAGTTCAAGAAATTTGTCTCAAATTGGTAGAGTGATGTTTGGTGATGTAAATGATGTAAAAACTCTATGAAAATCATCCCAATTGACCTCCAATTGATGGATCTAGAAATGAAGAACCCTAACCTTAATCCTCTTTAAAATCGATTTTTGAGGTATTTTTCTTGGATTTCAATCGATTAAAAAGGTTCTATGAGGTCAAATGATGTTTGGTTGATGATTTCTTGCAAAGAAATTGAGGAAAAGTGAGATTTCGTGAAAGTGTGTGAGTGTGAGAAAATACATGAGGCGAAAGAAAAGAAGAAGAAGGGAACAAGCCTGCGTTTTGTTTCTTTTTAAAACCATGCCAAAAAATATGAGCAGAAATCATGGCCTTGAGCCTGAGTTTTCTAGGTCACGTTTTCTGTGGGCTGAGAAAAGGGGACCTAAGGTCGCGTTTTGGACCTTGTGTTTTCAGTGTAATTGTTGCAGAAAGGAAAATGAGACCTCTGAAAACATGGGTTGAAGCCACGTCTTATTGAGCCCGCGTTTTCTTGCTGTAATTTTCTACAGAAATTTATGAACTTTATAAAAATTGCACTCTTTACCCCAATTGTTCAAAATTGTATTCTAGATCACTTTTTTGTCAAGATAATCAATGCATGCATATGTAAATTAATCAAAATATGCATTCTACCTTTCTTTAATAATAAAAACAACAATTACTCAAATCAAGAGGTGAAGTTTCTTGATCGAATTTCGCTTTTTTTACCTTATTTAGTCATCTTAGTTTCTATTTCCCAAACCTTCGAAAGAAAAATAACAAATCAATTTAAACACATAATTTAAATATAAAATCATACCAAATTAACATAAATTGCCAAAACATTGGGTTACCTCCTAATTAGCATTTTTGTTTATAGTCGTTGGTTTAACTATATAACCTCATTTTATAAGAAGGGCTTGTCAATGAATAATCCACTATTAGAGGACATGGTGAATCAATAAATGGTGATTTGATATCAAAAGCCACTTGTTCTAATAATATGAGGGGTGGAAAAGGCTTACCTAACTCAAATGATTCATAGACATTACCTTGAATGTGCGTCACTTGAGTGCTCACCAAAGGAACATCCGCTTGCCTGTTTTGGGTTATAATAACTTTGGAATTTACACGTTTAACACAATCCTCAAGAGCGGTTATATATGAATCATTCATGCTTGTCTCTTGAAATTCAAACTTCATTCTAATGGATTTTTTATATAAGTACAAGTTAAATTCCGAATTATACCTATTTTACTGCAAGTATAGAGGTCAAACTAGTAGTTTAGAGTATACATTGGGTCGATCCCACAAGGAGTAATTTTGCAAGTACTAAGACCTTACTTACTCTATTATTTAGACTAATAATCAACTTAAGCAAGAGAAGTTATAATTATTACTATCTAACTAGTCCTAACTAGATATTTGCAAGGTAACAATGGAGAAAATTCACTAAATACTTGAGTCTAGGGATATAGATTCCACTTATGGAATCAAAGATACAAATAAATAGATTTACTGCTTGTTACAACCTTGTTTAACTAGGGATTCATCTCCAATATTACTAAATCTCATTGTCATGATGAAATGGCCTAGACTAGACTAGTTTTCCCTATTTCCATGGAGAACAACTAATTCTACTCTTATTTACTTCATGAAATACAAGTTTAATCCACTTAAGTGTATCTCCATTCTCATGAGTCTACTACTTAAGCTCTATTTATGTTGTTTCATCATTATATCCAACTGTCATTGAATAATAACAACTATAAGCTTGTTATTGGTGACCAAGTAATAACAAGTGATAAGTATATGCAAATAAACAATTTAATACAAGATGTAACAAGTGTAAATCATATTCACTTCATATCAAGTGATCAAGCAATAACAAGTGATAAGCATGCACAAATAAACAATTTAACACAAGATGTAACAAAAGTAAATCATATTCACTTCATATCAAGTAGCCATAAGTTTCATCTACTTCTTAGATCTAAAAATTTAGCTACTCATATAAGATATAATAAGAAAGAACATGGCTTCATTGCATGAATACATACTGAATCACAAGTAAAAGATAGATAAAGAAAGCTTAGCCAAAATAATGAAGAAGCTCCCAATGATCTTCAATTTCTTCAACAAAATAAGTGTACAATGAAGTCTCAACTGTTCTCACAAAAGTTCTAGCTAGAGAGAACAAGACAAGATTCACTACTAAGTTCTAATGATAAAATCTGATAATCTCCTCTATGATGTCCTCTACTCTTTATTTTCTAATGATTCTAACATCTCTAATTGTTAAGAGAGTCAAAAAGTGATTTTTTGACAAGACATAAAACTCATTTTCTCTTCCTTTTGGAGTCTGAAGCATATGCAGCCGAAATTCTTATCTGGAATATAGTTGGAAATTAGTGTGAAAATAGAGCAAGTGGCTGAGTAAGTTGCAAAAATCAAGTTACAATACACGACTAAGAAATATGCAACTATATGTCGCGTTTTCAAGTGTCGCGTATTCATTTGTATGTATTTAGCTTCATTTCAACTATTATTTTCTCCATGATGAAGGCCAAACCAGATCTTGTGCAAAACATGAAAGTTGTAGTTCTTTGAGTTAGCTTTTCAATGCTTTAAGAATCATCCAATTTTGAGCTCTGTGTACTATAAAATAACCAAAATACCCTTGACTGGTCAATCCCCTATTTCAGTTCTCGACCGTGCAAATGAGCTTCTGTATTTCGACTTTTTTGACAATGAAAATGATTGAACTGGATTTCGATGTCTCATACCAAATGTAGATCTATCTATTAGCTTCAAAATGGTATAAGAATGTCCTCAATCCAAAGCATGTAACTCAAGACATTGCCGAAATACGATAACGTGTCAAAGCTGCCTTTACTTGTATTTCTTCCTTTGAATATTTTGCATTTCATGTCTTCTTTTAACCCCTTCAAATCATCAATAATCATCCAATTGTCTTCTCAATTCATGTCATTTGATGCTTGAATCATAAACCTAAAAAAACATGAAATTTTTACCATTAAAATCCATAGAAATGCAACTTTTGCCACTTAAACCATAAAATACATATTTTTACTAAAACCCTAACTAATTAGCTATAAAACTCGTTAAAACATACCAAAAACTAACTAATAAAATACACTAAAAACACATAAAAATACACTTATCAAATTCCTTCACACTTGAACCATTGCTTGTCCTCAAGCAATTAGAAATATAAACCAACAATGATCCAAAACTTTGAAAATAAATAGATGTGCTCAAGTCAAACTTCATTTTCTCAAAACGAGATAAATAACTATTATGTAATCATTCAATTAATCTCAAGTACTCGTATATCGAGTAAAGGAGAGTCAATTATACCATAATTTTAACTTGTTCAAGTCAATTTCTTATCCTTATCTCATTTCACAAACAAGCAATTCATATGGTCAATAAAATGCTTCCTAAACCCATGATCATCTTCTTATTCCACTTAAAGAGGGATTTATTCATATCACTTAGTTAAATATGACTTAAGTTATGAAAGTGCTTTTTGACGTGAAAATTGACATTTTTAGATAAAAATTGCGGGTTACTCAATACTTCACATACTCAAGTTATTTTGCATACTCTTAACTCAAGTGTCATTTTACGCGAAAGTTGACATTTTTAGATGAAAACTCCCGATTACTAAGTACAAGAACCATTGGAGTAGAATAACTCTTATTCTATTCTTTTTTTCTCTTTTTTGACTTTTCCCTCTTTTTTTCTTTTCTTTTTTTCTACTTTTTTTTTTCCTTTTTCCATAGTAAAGATAATTAACATTCCCTCAAAAGCATAATCATGGGAAGAGTATTACATTTATTGACCATATTTATCACTTAACTTATAAAATCAAGTAAAGAGAAGAATTTCATCAAACATGCAAAATATAAGCATAATTTTCTCCACTTTACTAGATATACTTTCCTATAAATGCAAAACTTACAATCACATAATAGCCATTTCCAAGTCAATTGAGAAAGGAAATTATCAAGTCACATATATTTACATCAAAAGTAAGAGAATTTGAGTTACTAATGGTATGGTACTTGTTACCCTTTGGATAAAATCGAAAATTGACACTTTTTTGGGTAATTTTGCAAATTTGGACAAGATTTTAGAAAATTTTTTTACAGAGTTTCCCCTTAAAACTGGACGAAACTCCCTGCTAGCAAAACCAAGATTAACAACATTCAAGTGCAATTTATATTTGAATCATCAAGTCCAAGTAATAAACACAAAAATACTACAATTACCACACATTTCCTCTCTCACATTTAAAATACACATTGTCCTCAATGTATGGGGAAAGGAAAACAACAAAAGATAGAAAGAAGTACTCCTCAATGCGATGGCTGAGATCCAAATCAACCATGAATCACAAACTTTCACCACAAGACATAACATCTACTAACACTGTCCGAAAGATAAAATATAAGAGAAAAAGTGCAAGTTAAACATCTTACAAACAAAGATTAAAAATAAATAAAATTAAGAAACACAAAGAAGAGCCATCCAAAGGTGCAGTTTCAATCATCGTCTTCTTCTTCATCATCGCCGTCATGAGGTGGAGAAATGCCTAGATAATACTCAGTCCACTCCAAATGAGTGTCCATCCATCCCAACCGATATTCGATATCGTCCAAGCGAAAAAAAATTGTTGCCAATTTGATTATTGTGGTGGCGAAGGAGGTGGAGCAGTAGAAAGTTCAGCTTCATCCTCGTCATGATGTGCCTTTTGTTTCCTTTCTCGAGTAGGTTGAGGGATGTTCTCCTTGCCAATACTCATACGCCGAAATGAAGAAACTAATAACTCGGTTGTCAGCGTGACAAATTCGTGGGTTGCACATTGCAAGTTAACATCTTGATGCTTGAACGCCAAAGAAAGAAGACGAGGAAATGCTAACTTGAATGAAGTGGTCCGCCGCCTCACCGTAGATCTTATATAGCTAATGATGATGTTCGGCAATGGAATTCGAGCGTAGAAGAACTCCTGATTATGAAACATATAATCAAGAAAATAGATATCACTCTTTCGGACCTCCCTATGACCAGTCTTTTTGGGTATGACATTGTACGTCATTATATAAATGATGAGACAATGGCAAGGTTCAAGGACACTGGCTACTATTGTCTCTTTCCTTAAAGACCGAAAAGGTTGGTACTCAAGACCAAATCTATTCATGGCATGCGATGGATTCCACTGCCTATTTGGTGTGATGAAACCCTTCTTCAGATCGATCGCTCGACCTTGGTTGCTACATCCAAAAATAGCAACTAGGCATTCCCGTGATAAAACAATGCGTCGTCCTCACACCCATGACTCCAATAACTCGCCACTGTGACGTGCCTTGTTTTCAATGTTGGCATAAAACTCACGCACCAAGTTTGGATAATAGTGAGTCGACAGTGTGAGAATAGGCATCCAACCAAGTTGGTTAAACACTTCTTTAATATAATAGACCACTTCAATTTCCGGACTTACATGCATTTCGAAGAGAAACTCGAAATTAGCATGCACTTCGTGCCATTCTTGATTCCTAAGACTTGTGAACTTGGCACTATCAAAGACGGCAATATGGGCACTACGAGAGGTGCCCTCCCCTTGTTGTCTCCTTATCGGTTAAGGAGAAGGAGATCTCTCTTCTTCGCTTTCTTCAATATCCTCACTCACCTCCATTTTGTCACTACTAAAAGACGAATAGACAACTTGCTTCCCCCGTGCAATAGTATCTTAAGAAAAGAGATTCAATTATTCACATGTACTAACACATATTGGCTCAAATAACCGTAAATAACCACAATTGGCTCAAATAACCACACATACATATCCCTATGTCATAAGAAATTAAATAAATAGACATCAAAAATCACAATTATGACATATAAGATGTGACCTAGGCAAGTGCCAAAAATTGTCAAAATCACCAATTTATTAAAATAGGTAACATATATGCCCCAATTAACAAAATTAGCACTAATCATGATTATAGCAATCGTTAATTAACGACAATAATGCACAACTAGCTACAAACATGGTTAAGCAAAAATTATCCTAATAATTCACAAAATTCATTAAAATTACTCCCTATACACAATGCACATGCCAAAACATCATCGCTCAACCATTTGTAACCATAATCATCCATCAACAAGGGTTCAATAACAATCTAAGCAACTTTTTCAATTTTTTTCAAATATAGCAATTTACAAATTTAAACAATTAATAATCCATCAATTGTTATAATTTAACATGTAAACATGCTTAGACAATCATAATAAACATATTGGAAACCAAAAACATCCATAATATTCATCAAAAATTCCAAATTAGAAGATGTCAAAAAATTCAGGAAATTGAAAAATATCAACATCTAAAATTCAAAGAATTGATGAAGAAATATACCTCAATCACATAGAAGGATATTTGGAGATGACGACTATGCAAAAAGCCCTATAAAATTCACTCCAATTGACCTCTAATTGAAGAAATTGCAAATTAAGAACCCTAACCCCAAATCTCTTAAAAATCGATTTTTAGTTATTTTTCTTGAATTTCAATTGGTTAGAAAGGCTATAAGATGATCAAAAGGTGTTAGGTTGATGTTTTCTAGCAAGAAAATGAAGTAAAAGTGAAGATTTGTGAATTGGTGTGTGTGTGTGACTTGTGGAAAACGCGACTGTGGGAAGAAGAAGAAGAAGAAGAAGAAGGAAAATGAAAAAGAATAAACGGTATAGGGTTTAAAACGATGGAAGAAAGCACAACTACACAATACGCGACTACATGTCGCATTTTCCTAATCGCGTTTTCTTCACAATTGTTGCAGGATTGAAAATGTGACTTTGTCAATATGCGACTACATGTTGCGTATTGTAGTCGCATTTTCTTGTATGATTTTACAGACATGAATAAGCGACTTTAGAGAAAACGCGACTTTGAGCCACGTATTTCAAGTCACATTTTATGCAAGAAATGCGCAGAAACGAATACGCAGTTAATGGCATACACAACATATAGTCGCATTTTTCTGATTCGTGCATATTATTCTGCAATTTTTGCAGAAATGTCAAGTTTCCAAAATTATGCATTCAACCCCAAATACTTCCAATGCAGTCTAGATTATTCTTTTGCCAAATTTATCTTCGCATGCACATGTAAAATGATCGAAACACTTATTTTATCCGTTTTAACGGATCGAGAGCACCTTTAACGCAAATTGAGGGATTGAATTTCTCGATCAAACTTCACCTTTTCCATCTCAAATGGTCACCTTTGCTTTCTTCGGCTGAACCTATAATACAAAAACAACAAACTAACTTAACTACATGTTTTAAATACAAAATCATACTAAATTAACATATGTAACATAAACATTAGGTTGCTTCCCAATTAGCGCTTTTATTTATAGTCGTTGGTTCAACTCAAAAGATTTTGCTTTTTTTAGGACATTGGGAAGTCATTTTCTCCCCACGGGTCAAAACTCTCGAGCCATTCCACTATGTGATGAGCCATGCATTTATCTTCATCATCCAACTTCCTCAAATGCCAAGGAGGAGTATTAGACTTGTCATATAAAGGTTCAACTGCATCTTGAAGTAGAATTTGCTCGCCCTTTTCGAGTTGGCTCAACTTTTCACCTATTCTTTCATGGAATGGTGAACTTATTAAGCCAACTTCAGTCCTTAACCTTGCTTCCCTTGCTCTTATACCATAAAAATTAGTATCAAGAAAATTTATAAATTTGACTTCTTCATTCATTTCCTGGTTCAGCCTTTCATTACGTGGCATATTAGAAACAAGACCAATAGGCTCTATACTTCCATCTTTATTGATCAAATTAAATTCCAATTCCTCACCATTAACCCTAAATATAAGCTTACCTTTTTCTACATCAATTATAGTTCGTGCAATGGCTAAAAATGGTCTTCCTAGAATAATTGGCATTTTCACATCCTCCTCCATATCTAGGACAATCAAATCTGCAGGTATAATATATTGCCTTACACTTACGAGTACATTTTCTTAAATACCAATTGGATATGTAATTGACTGATCCGCCAACTACAATGTAATATTGGTAGCTTTCAACTCTTGAAGTTCCAACCTTCGGGCAACAGATAATTGCATAAGGGACACACTTGCACCTAAATCACATATTAGAAAAATGTAACTGACCATTAGTGCAAGATACAGAAAAGCTTCTAGGATCTTTCAATTTATGAGGGAGTTTGTTCGTAATCAATGCACTACATTCTTTCATTAACATTATCATTTCATTATTCATAATTTATCTCTTCTTTGACATGATATCTTTCAAGAAACGAGCATAAGAAGAAATATGTGTAATAGCATCAATGAAAAGAATATTAATGTGCAATTGTTTAAAAATTTTGAAAAACTTGTCAAACTCCCGATCCTTTCCAGTTTTCTTCAACCTGTGAGGAAAAGGAATCGCATTAGAATTTAAATTAGGAGGAGGTACATGAATATCAATGACAACATGATCATTTTGGCTTTCTCTCTTTCCTTCAATTGCTTGCTCCTTATCTTTTTCACTACTTGAATTGCCAAAGTTAGGTCCCTCAACCACTTTACCACTTTTAAGAGTGATAGCATTAACATGCTCTCTCGAGTTGACTTCAGTTTTATTCAACAATTCTCCAGGGTTTCTATTGTTGATTGAATTGACAATTTAACCAATTTGAATCTTCATATTTCTATACATCCAGTTAATTGTTCCAACCGCCCCTCAATTCATTCAAATTTCTCTGAAGTATCCTTCGCTAACTTCTCTACCGCTATCTCCCAATCCGGTTTAATATTCGCCTGAGGTTGCCTTGATTGGAATCCAGGCGGATTGGTTGGCCTTTGAGAGTTGCCTTGCTCTTTTCACCCAAATTTTGGATGATTTCTCCAACTCGGATTGTATGTATTTGAGTATAGGTTGTTTTGAACATTGCTATTATAATTATTGATAAATTAAACCTGCTCAAGATCAACACACTATTATTATCATGTTCTCCTCCACATAAAGAACAACTAGTAACATATACATTAGAAGAAGAACTTGATATCCGATTTGTTTATTTAACATCTTCATCATATTACTCATTTGAGCACTAAGCATGTTTATGGTATCCATTTTAATCATACCTGCTTGGTGTCTTGGATTACCTCTTTCATTGGCCCATTGATAATTATTGACCACCATTTCTTTAATTAAACTTTGAGTTTTTTGGGGTGATTTTGCCATCAAGACTCCACCTGTAGCTGCATCAATGGTCATTTTAGTAGAAAAGGATAAACCTCTAAAATGGTCAATCAACAATAGAAACCCTGGAGAAATATTTAGCGAATCGGGAAGTCCATGGTATGGATATTTCTGAAACAAACCTCTAAAACTTTCCCATACTTCATATAATAATTCACCATCCAATTGACTAAAATTAGTAATATCCATTTTAAACTTAGCCATTTTGCCCGGTGAAAAATACTTATTCAAAAATGTTCTAGACAAATTATCCCAAGTGGTGAAAGTATTAGGGGGCATGAGAATGTAGCTAAATTTTAGTCTTACCCCTTAATGAAAATGGAAACAATCTTAGCCTTATTGCATCCTCACTAACTTCATTCATTTTAATAGTGTCGCAAATCTCCAAAAATGTGGCTAAATATGCGTTAGGATCCTCTATGGCATTATCTCCAAATTGAGATTATTGCACCATTTGGATTAATAATGGTTTAATTTCAAAATTTTTAGCGTTTACAGTCGGCCGTGCTATACTTGTTTGAGATCCTTGGGTTTCCGATAGAGCAAAATTCCTAAGAGCTCGCCTATTTGCTTCGTTTTCTGTCATTTCTTCTTCAAAAGGTGGTTCTATCGTGATTCCCTCTATTTGTTGTCGAACCTCTTCTTCTTGTTGTTGTGGTGTATGTCTTCTTTGTCTATATAGTGTCCTTTCAATTTCCAGATCAAAAGGTGCGACTACCCAGAAAACCGAGTACATATACTAAAAAAAAAATAAAAGAAATTATGTAGTAATTATTTCACAAAAACTAATAAAAATTCTAACTTAACTAGAAACAAAGTTTAACTAACTAATATAGAAAATGTCTAAATTAATCAAACTTATTAGACCCTAATATTACTGCTCTCCGGCAACGGCGCCAAAAACTTGATGGATTTTTTATATAAGTACAAGTTTAATTCCGAATTACACTCGTTTTAATGCAAGCATACAGGTCCAGCTAGTAGTTTAGGGTGTACCCCCTTACTTACTCTATTATTTAGACTAATAATCAACTTAAGCAAGAGAAGTTATAATTATTACTATCTAACTAATCCTAACTGGATATTTGCAAGGTAATAATGGAGAAAATTCACTAAATACTTGAGTCTAGGGACATAGATTCCACTTATGGCATCAAAGATACAAATAAATAGATTTACCTCTTATTACAACTCTTATTTAACTAGGGATTCATTTCCAATATTACCAAATCTCATTCTCATGATGAAATGGCCTAAATTAGACTAGTTTTCCCTATTCCCATGGTGAATAAATAAGTCTACTCTTGTTTACTTCATGAAATGTAAGTTGAATCTACTTAAGTGTATTTCTAATCTCATGAGTCTACAACTTAAACTCTATTTATGTTGTTCCATCATTATATCCAACTTTCATTGAATAATAATAACTGTAAGCTTGTTATTGGTGATCAAGTAATAACAAGTGATAAGCATACACAAATAAACAAGTTAATACAAGATGTAATAAGTATAAATCACATTCACTTCATATCAAGTAGTCATAAGGTTCATCTACTCCCTAGATCTAGAAATTTGGCTACTCATATAAGATATAACAAGAAAGAACATGGTTTCATTGTATGAACACATATTGAATCACAAGTAAAAAATAGATAAAGAAAGTTTAGCCAAAATAATGAAGAAGCTTCTAATGATCCTCAATTTCTTCAACAAAATGAGTGTACAATGAAGTCTCCAATTGTTCCCACAAAAGTTCTAATTAGAGAGAACAAGACTAGACTCACTACTAAGTTCTAATGATAAAATATGATAATCTGCTCTATAATATCCTCTACTCTTTCTTTTCTAATGATTCTAACATCTCTAATTGTTAAGAGAGTCAAAAAGTGATTTTTGGATAAGACATAAAACTTCTCTTCTCTTCCTTTGGAGTCTGAAGCATATGCATCCCAAATTCTTTTTTGAAATATAGCTGAAAATTAGTGTGAAAATAGAGCAAGTAACTAAGTAAATTGCAGAAATTAGGCTACAATATGCGATTAAGAAATATGTGACTACATGTCGCATTTTCAAATGTCACGTATTCACTTCTGTGTATTTAGCTTCATTTCAACTGTTATTTTCTCCATGATGAAGGTCGAACTAGATCTTGTGCAAGAAAGTTGTATCCCTTTGAGTTAGATTTCCAATGCTTCAAGAATCATCCAATTTGGAGTTCTGTGAACTGAGAAATGACCAAAATAGTCTCGACTGATCAATCCTCTATTTCAGCTCTCGACCGTGCAAATGAGCTTCTGTATTTTAACTTTTTGACAATGAAAAGGACTGAACTGGATTTCAATGTCTTCATATCAAATATAGATCTATCTCTTAGTTTCAACATGGTTAAGAACATGAGCTAACATGGCAAACATCCTCAATCACACAGAGTTCCATGCAAGACAATGTCACGTTGACAACATTTCCAGGTAAAAGAACATGAACAAAAATGTTAGATTGTCATCAACCAAGGATCAAAGGCAGCATAGGCAACCTAAATGAATATAACTATACACAACCAGAATCGATGTGAAAATGTCAACTATAACAACTTTATTGGTGAAATCTTGACTTATAATTGCATCTGTTATATACGCAAAACTAAGGCAGCTTAGTTATGAGAAAGACACGTAGGGAAAGAAAGAACGTTAGCATAATTAGAAGCAAAAGTTATAAACAAACAATCCAGGTAAGCCAAATATTAACATCATCAATATCCCAATCTATCTCTTTCCATCTCAAGCTCTCTCAAATCTCTAACCAAAAGTGTTCATCACTTGCTCGTTCATCCTGAACTTCAAAAGTTCTATCATTAGTTAGGTTATCTCATTATCATTGTTTCATAATCACAAGACAAGAATCTCAAACCAGTAATTGAAGAAAAAATAAATCAGAATACCATTGTTTCATTAATTAGCAAAGGAAAGGTAGCAATTTTTAAGATCAAGTTAGCAAAATAATGCAATTCTTATATAGATGGCACGTGTACAGCTGCAGAGCTACCCTTTAGTATATTATTAGAGTAAAGAAGGATCACAATTTATCTTTTAATCTTTCTCTGAATGATCAATATTTACACATCCAAACTATGGTGGTTGGTTCTATGGCTAATGTATAAGCAACATTCTTATAACAAAAACTACAAACAAATGCGAGTCAAATGGCCTGGGATTGGAATAATAACGGAATTCAAGTTTTTTTTTTTTGCCAGAATTCAAGTTAATAGAACACAACAATGTAAAAGAATTTCATTTAGGAATCCATCTTCCTCATTCCTTGTACTCCAACAATAAATTTATGACTTCCCATCAAAATTATTCAGGATATATAGTTACTAGTTGACATCAAGAAGTCCAATCAATGATAGCGCATGCTCATAGAAATAAAGGCCATGATGCAAGCATCTAGACATTTTACATGGGATGATAAATCAACCAAGCAATTAATTAATATTTAAATTAATGCCACAAGTATACCATTACACTTTCAGAAGAAAGCAGTAAAATACAAATATTTGTGCACAAGGTATAGTGCGTCATTGATAAGAAAGTACTCTCAAATCGGTGAGGCCAATAATGAAGAATCCGTGTACAAGGGATGCCCACAATGCGTAATGCTGAGAAGACTATCTCCGGTGGTCGTCTTCGACTGCAGTGATTGGATTTACTGGATTTGAGCCAATTTCGATGTCAACCACGAAAAGAAACCTTACAATTTCACTCATAACATGCATAAATGAGAGTAGGTGTTCAATGGTGGGAAAAGGCGGAGGAGGAAGATCAGTAAGAGGGGAGACGAGGAGTCGGCAATAGGAGTATAGGTGGAGGCAAAGGAGTGAGTATGGGAGGAGGTGGAGGAGAAAGAGGCTGGGAAGTGGATGGCTTACATTTTTTTCATTTCATTTTTCATTGATCATATAGAGATCCGTTTCACTAATTTAATTCATCTAGGATCCACGTACTAATCCCATTATGGGGTGAAATTGTGGAATTAGAATTGTAATTCTTAGGTCTTATTAAAGGATTTGAATTTGTAAGGTGCCCCATTCCAATTCTAAGTCTCCAATTCTTTCACGACTTGTAATTAATGTAAGGTGCACCATTTAGTTGGGCTAGTTACCTAGTTTGCCCGTCATCTTATAAGCAAGAATCCAATCATGCCAGTATGACTAAGGTTAATATGAATAGAATTGGAGATGATTTCGAAAGTAAGTTGAAGTTAAGTTAATAACTAGCATTGTGAGATCCGTGTCACATAGGACAAAAGGAAAGGATGAATAGTTTGGATTTGAACTCATGACTCCGCTCAAGGGTCATTAGACCAGTCCAAATCTCACATTAGAGCAAATTTCACATGGTCAAGTCGTTTGTTGGGGAATAATATTAAAGATGCTTTTGATGCTATGGAAAGAGCATCAACTAAAGGTTTGGGGGAATGATATTAAGATACTTCTGATGCTATGGAAAGAATATTGAGAAGAATCCAGCTTCAGAATTTTTCAGGAATTTAGTTCAATTCATTTCAGACAGCTGATAGATTTTTGAGGCTACAATTTACACTTTAAATGCATAGTTGTGATGTAGTAATTAGTACTTTCGATTTTCAATTTCATTCGTTGCTTCATTTTTTTGGGGGGGGGGGGGGGTTTAGATATTGTATAGGACACTTGGTAGACTTCTTTCTTTTTCTCTTCCCAATAAATATGTTGTAATTTAATTATGCTTTATAGAAGAGTGCGGAAGGAAATAGAATATGAATCTCTAATTGAGAAAAGTTGGAAGAGTCTTGGAAAGATTTAGTATTTTTTTGTTAATTTCTTTTTTTTTTTTTTTGAGATCTTTAAATTTATGGTCCTATACTCTCATTGAATTTTCTTTTTGGAGGATATAATTAAAGTTATTGGCTGTCTAAGTCGCGTTGCCATCAATATAGTTAGTGGTGAAAATTAAGGCAGTTCGGAAGAGAGATTGGAAGGCGCAAAAAGATGGTAGACATTTGATTCCAAACGCACTCACAAAGTAACGCACTCACAAAGTAATTGACTATATTGAGGTGGAAACGTGTAAAGGTTTGGAATCAAGTGACACTATTTGACTGTTTTCCTTTTGTCTTTCCAATATTTATCCACTTGGAAATTTCTTGTTTTCATACTTTGTCCCAGCATAAGAAAAGGATGCTAACAGCAAGTGATGTCCAAAAATGAAAGAAAAGAAAAAGAAAAAGTTAGTTGTAGTAGGATTCAAAATATAAATTAATCCACATTGTCTTTTTATTAGTACTATAAAGAATGTTCCAACAATCGCTTGAGTTGGCCAAAATAATAGCATTAATGTCATATTTTCTTGTCAACTAGGATTCGAATTTCTTCTGAGATATTTGTCCGTTGTACAGGATTTATCTAATACGTCTTATCCCTCCATGTGCTTGGCGAGTTATTGCAAGAGGTGGAGTTTATCCAATGCGTATTCTCGAACAGCGATTGGGATGGATCCTTGTCAAAAAAAAAAAAAGTTCAGGCAGTTATGAGTTACATGCAATTTCTTATTAAAAAATCATATGATATACAGAATCCTAAATTGAAACGCAGCAAGTGATAACATATAGTTTGGTGCAATCTATTGGAAAGAATAATTCTATTGGAAACCAGAATGATTTACATGTTTTAGTTGGTGCAATCTCTAAATTAATCTTGTGCTTGATCCTAAAATTACGGGCTAAAGGTGCTTTCAATCTGGCTTTAATCGACCCCATTCTCCTACTTTGCCAAATTTTGTCTCCGCAATCAAGGAATCCAGCCCAAGTTGATGATGAAGTTGCTGCTCAGTTGTGGGCTCTAACACTGCTGACATTTGACCTTTTGACTAACTTTGCCAAAGATCCATTCCTTTACAAAAAGAGAGAGAAGAAACATCGTCAATCCTCCAACTTACTTGACGTGTAACAATTTTATGTGAAATTTAAAATAAAATTGAATGTTTCAGACTACAGCAACCAAAAAAAAAAAAAAATGTTTCAGACTACTTTCAAATCCTTCCATATAATGCATCAGAACGAAAGTTTAAGCCAATTCTTTTTGCCAAAACAACAATAAACTGAAAATTTGTAAGCTTCTTCTATGGGTGGAAACCCAAAAAAGGCAAAAAGAAAAGGAAAAGAAGTTGAGTTCTACTGGCATATAATGACAGGAAGGCTATTTCAAACAAAATATATTTCATCTGTTCTGTACGTTAAAACTTTACCATTCAGGGGTCCATGATGTCCCAATTCCTTTTCTTCGGTTTTTCAAGTCCAAATTCTCTCTCTGTGGTATGGTTTTGGGCAATGGACCAAAATAATCTTTTTGTTTTTGCTAAAAACAAATTTAATCCCTTTCACTAGAAAATGATCCAATGTCGTCGCTCCCTTATCATTTCGACAAAACTAAATTGAACATTCACTTAATCACAATGGGCCTTCTAGTATTGTACCCAACTAAATATTTTGCAATTTTCACCATTTATGGTAAAATAAATTCCCTTATAATATTTTTTATTTTAAGGTAATCGTTGAATAACTTTTTAGAGGTGCTAAAAACTTGCCTAATTTCGTGCATTATAATAACATTTAAAATTTTAATGTTGCTGTGGAAATCCATTATTTGACAATAGAAAAAACAATGTGATGTTTAGGCACCAGTCTGAAAGAAATTCATGTTTCCAATATTATTTACAGTAATTGAATTATAGTTCATCTATTTAGTGATTTACTTAAGTTTGGATTTTTTTTATGCCCCATGGTTAATATATTAGAATTTTGTTTTAATATTAATTAGATAATATTAATATTATCTATTTAGTGATTTACTTAAGTTTGGATTTTTTTTTTATGGACCATGATATTGGGATGCTTATAATTGCCTCCAAATCCTGCATTAATGTCTGCGCTCTCCTTTACCTATCCTAGCATTAGTTAATATAGTAATATGGTCATAGAATTTCAAGGACCATAGTGATTAATTTTCTAAATACTAGGGGCTAAATTTTTATTTTTTACGTGAAATTAAAAAAAATCATTTTAACCCGCATCCTAATTATTGAGCACCAAAATTGCAACTCTTCCTTTCTGAATTCAAAGACTAGGCTATTTTTCCAGGTGAAACGCTAAAGGAGTAAAAAGTCGTTTTAGATGGCTATCTTTTCCTTGCACACCCTAATCCTATTACAAGTTTACAACAAATTCAAAGAAGCCTTTGTCGTAGGCGGAGTCAAGGACCCATCTTAAGGTCATAATCCATCTTTTTGAATAAACAATTCAAAAGTGAATTAAAGAATGATTAAAGGTAAAGGGTTGCTTCTCAATCATAGCATGCAGTACTCATTGGCATTGTCAAGCTTTATCATATCAATCTAACTTACCATTTTGAAAAGAAAAAAAATATAAAACAAATATGACAAAGAAATTCAATTTAATTTGTATGATGTTTTACTAGCCATCTAAGTCTGCGATTTGAGTCACCGATGAACAGGTGAAATCCCACGCTTGATCTTTTTCGAAAGAAAAAGAATAAAAGCAAAATAAAAAAGGTAAAATAATTATTAAATATTTAATAAGACTTTCTGGCTTGTGTCCAAAAATGTCCACAGACAATTTCTAGGTACCATGTCTGATAAGTAACGCATTTTTACTGGAGACAAGCTGAGAGTCTGAGACCCCTTACGAGGAAATGGATGTCTTTTGACTATGGTTTATCTTGAAGTTATGAGAAATAAAAAGCTACAGCTTTCTCAGATATTCTACGATTGCAACAGCAAAGTCTCTCCACCACATGCAGATTTCCATATCTAGAAAATGGTGGATTATTGTGAGCTAATTATGAGTGTGTTTGGCTAGTATAATATTTGAAATAACTTTTTGAAAAAAGTACTATAATATTTTTTTTTATGTGATATATTTAAGATAAAAAGATAATTAAAAAATATGTTAATGATGTAAATATGTAAATTTGTACAAAAAATATACTATCCTATATAGGGCTGCAAATGAGTCGAATCGAGTCGAATTTTGACTTAATCGAATCGAGTCTCGATTTAGTTTTATTAAACTCGATGTCAATCTCCGAGCTGTTAATGTAAAATTTGAGTTCGAGCTCGAGCTTTAAAAAAATAAAAAATAATTATTTTATTTTTGAAAAAATAAATAAAATAATATTTTTTCTTAATAAATAATAAAATATTATGAATATATATGTAATTTTACCATTAAAATGAATATATATATATATATATATATATATAATCGTACCGATTCACGAACTAATGAATTTAATGTATTTGAACTTGAATTCGAGTTCAAATTTGATTTGATTAGTTCGAATTCGATGTTGCTTGAACTCGAGTCGAACTTTAACTCAAACAGCTAGCGATCGGGCGATTCGATTCGTTTGCATCTAATCCCAAGAAGGCTGAAACAATTGTTTGGAGCTCAATTCGCTTGAACTAATTCGAAAAAGCCTGAGACAACTGTTTGGATTGATTCTGGTGTATCCACGCACAACTCGCGATCGCATGAAATTTGTGAGCACGAAACTTCCGCAAGAGTGGGGTTTGTTACGAATTTTATCGCTTTGAGGGACCTAAGCTTTACTATAAATTTGATAGGCAGTAGTCAATTTCCAATTGTTGTCATTTGTGCACTTGACTACTTGTAGGGCAGCCCACTAATTTGTGTACTCGCTTTGAGGGACACAGTTGCATGAAATTTGTGAGGACGAAACTTCCACTAACGCTTCCCGTCCTGGGAGTAGGGACCTAAGCTTTACTATAAATTTGTTAGGAAGTAGTCAATTTCAAATTGTTATCTTCTGTGTACTTTGACTACTAGTAGGGCAGCCCATTAATTTTGTCGAAGAATTATTGTCCTTTCTGTTATCTATGTTCGGACAGGTAAATGAATTGGGTGGATGTTCGGTTCTATTTTTTTTTTTATCGGTTTAACCAGTCAGTTCGTCGGTTCAATGATTTTTTTAAAAAAAATTTTAATAATAAAAAATAGCTAATAATGAGGAAGTATGAAATAAAGGCAAAAACCCTGAATTCTGAAATATCTTTTACACAATGTCTAGCAATTTTCAATTCATCAACCAAAGAAATGAAAATGTTTTTCGTTTAGCAATATTAAGGATCAAAACAAATATAAATTTATCTACACAATAATGGAAAAAGAAGATTCTGACTTTCCCAAGTCAAGAACAAATCAAATAAGGTTTGTAAAATCAACTCCAATAATGAAAAATAACAAAAAAGAAAGAAAAGTAGAACAGCCATGTACTGAAGATGTATGCGGCCTTTATAATTGATATTTATATTGCCCATTATCATCTTCTTCACAACCAATTGGCCTTCTATGGTGTAAAAACAAAAAAACAAAAAAGTTTGTAATGTACATCTTTACTAACTTTATCATCATTTTCACCGTCTAAATAATAAAATTAAAAAAAATGATAAAAGGGCAAAAATGAGGAGTAGGAGAAGAAACTAGAAGGACGGCTGAGGTATTTGGAAATGTGCAAAGGCACCAGTGTATTGGACTGTTTTCTCTATTGTCTTTTTGATACGTATTTTATCCCCACCCCCACATGAGAAAAGATGTTAACAGCAAAGGATGTCCAAAAAAAATGAAAGAAAAAGCGGAATTTAGAATATAAAATGAAAATGGCTTTCTTACACTTAATTTAAGATACGAGACAAATAAATAAGTAAAATTTTACAGCACTAGTATAAATTACTGGTCATCTACAGCGGAGATCAAAGAGTCAGCGGTAAATAGGAGAAAATAAATCCTACACTTTATATTTCACGAAAAAAAAAAAGGTAAAGCAATTATTAAATATTTCACGACTCAAAGTGGGATCCTCTTACTCACAAGTAGCAACAATTAAATAAAAGTTGACTGGGAAGACCAAGTAAGAAAACGCGTATATGACAATAATGTTGTAGGAGTAGTCCTCAGTCACCAAACTTCTGTTTGCAACAAAACATTCTTTCCAAATCATTATTGCATTCTATCCTTGCAACATTTTATTGCCGACACTCCTTGTACCACAAAAACAAAGCAATGGCAATAGCTGAATCGTTGATTCCAAAGATAATAGATGAATTGGGTGAAGTTGCCAAAAAGCAGCTCGAGAAGAGGGTTAACCTGGTGCTGGGGGTTGAAGAGGAGGTGGCAAATATCGAAAAAAGGTTGGCAACCATTGAAAATGTGCTGCGTGATGCAGAGAGACGAAGGCTGAAGGAGGAACGTGTGGGAATTTGGCTCGAAAAGCTTGAGGACATAACATATGAGATGGATGATGTGCTGGAAGAATGGAACGTCAAGATTCAGAAACCAGAATTTGAGCAACCAACATTGTGCAGCAAGGTTCGTTCCTTTATCCTATCCCTTTGTTTACGTCTCAAAGAGCTTCCTGACCGTCTTGATATAGCTCAGAAAATAGAGAAAATAAATGAACGGCTAGAATTAACTTTGAAAGAGGCAGATCAATTCAAGTTTATTACTAGTGGGGGGGTTCCTGATTTTCAGCGAATTATAACTACCTCATTCATAGACGAATCAGAGGTCTATGGTCGAGATTCTGATAAGGTTGCTTTACTTGACCAAGTTTTGTCTAAGAGCAGTAGTCAAGGAAGAAAGGAGGTTCAAGTTATCTCTGTAGTAGGGGCCGGGGGTAGCGGAAAGACCACACTTGCCCAGCTCCTCTTCAATGATGATAAAGTGAAGACCGATTTTAAACTTAAAAAATGGGTTTGCGTATCGGATCCTTTCGACCAAAAAAGGGTCGCTAAAGCTATCCTTGAGAGTCCGGAAAAGAGTTCTCTGGGCTCGTTAGAGCTGGAAACATTGCTCCAACAGTTGAAAGAAACTTTTTCCGGTAAGAGATTCCTGCTTGTCCTAGATGATGTCTGGACAGAGGATGACTCAAAGTGGAAACCTTTCCAATGCGCTCTCAAGGATGGTGCTCCCGGAAGTGTAATCTTGGTGACAACCAGGAATGAAGGAGTGGCCAGAGCGGTGGGATCGACTGATACTCACGGCCTAGGCATGATCTCTCACTCTGATTGTTGGTTAATAATGCAAAAGATAGCATTTGCTAGAAAGTCAGGGGACTTATGCAAGAAGGTAGAAAGAATTGGGCAGAAAATTGCAGAAAAGTGCAAGGGGTTGCCACTTGCTGCAAAGACTATGGGAAGCTTGTTACGGTTCAAAGATACCGTACAACAATGGCAGAATGTTTTGGACAGTGAGATATGGCAATTGGAGGAAGCAGCCGTGGAACTTTTCCCTCATTTGTATTTAAGCCATAACGAGTTGTCCCCGGAGCTGAAACGCTGCTTCTCCTATTGTGCTGTCTTTCCCAAAGATCATGTGATAGATGTAAAAGAGCTTATTAGGCTGTGGATAGCACAAGGTTATGTTCGCCCAAGACGAAGAGGTGAGAGCTTGGAGCTGGTGGGCCGTGAGTACTTCGACAATTTGGCAATGCGTTCCTTTTTTCAAGAAATAGAAAAATTTGAGACTTACTATGAATATATGAAGTGCAAGATGCATGACATAGTGCATGATTTTGCACAATTTCTCACAAAAAATGAATGTCATGCACTTGATGGAACTGGAAGAAATTCATCTAGTGAAAGACCACGTCATCTAACAATTTTGGAAGAAGGCACTGAGGAGGAGATGCTTAGTTCTCGAGTCGTTGATTTTGGAAGGCTCAGGAGCTTTTTAACTTTTCATAGTTTTGACAGAGTAGTTCCCCAAAATCTGTTTTGCATTTTGAAGTGCGTGAGGACTTTGACTTTAAGCAATTGTGAGCTAGCTGAAATCCCAGCCGAGATCAGAAGGTTGATTCATCTTCGGCACTTGGACTTAAGTTGGAATCCTTTCATTACACTGCCAGAAGTTATATGTGATCTATATTATCTGGAAACTTTGATTATCAATTGTTGTGGAAATCTTTCGTGCCTTCCTGAAAGGATTGAGAGTCTTGTACACTTGAGACACCTTTTCAATGAGATGACCGATGATTTACGTCAAATTCCACAAGGACTCAGGAAGCTGACGTCACTTTGTAGTTTGACTCGGTTCATCGCCAGGAGCAACTCCGATGATTTGGCTATATTGAAGGACCTGAACCAACTGAAAATATTGGTCATTGAAATTGAAGGAGAAGTAGATTTTGAGAGTGCAAAACTTGGCAAGAAAATCAACATGCGTGGAATGGCTTTGATCTTTAGAATTGGGGCCCACTTTATAGAAACTCCAAGTTGCATTGAAACCATGCAACCGCCTCCAAACTTGAAACGACTTGTGCTAGATGGCTATCCAGGAGCCCAGTTACCAAGTTGGCTTGTGACAAAGTCTCACGCCAATAACTTGACGAGGCTAATTATCGATGGGCCCCGCAACATCTCATCCTTGCATGCCTTGTGGAAGCTATCCTCCCTAGAAGAGCTTGTGCTCATGGAAGTGGAAAAGTTGGAATGTTTGGGTAAGGAATTCTTCGGAGTTACAAAAGCAGTACATGAGAATAGTCATGATGCTCTTGATACATTGTCAGACTCCGAGTTATCATTCTCAGCTGAAGCAGTGGCATTTCCAAATTTGAGAAAATTACATTTCCGTCAGTTCCAAAATTGGACAAATTGGGAAGACTTAAGTGAAGATGATGAAGAAGTTGCTGTCTCTATCATGCCATGTCTGGAAGAGCTAAAAATTAGTCGATGTGAAAAGCTTGAGACTCTACCACATTGCATCCTCAGAAAGATATCATCTCTCAAAATTTTGGATATTCGACGTTGCAACAAATTGAGGGATCGTTACTCTGACAAAACAAGAGATGACTGGAAAAAAATATCACACATTCCTCAAGTTCACATATCCAATTAGTATTAATCTACTCAGGTATGGTTATTCACATATTTTTTTATGTATCTATCATCTTTGAAGTCAAATAATTGCTCCTTACAGAATTACAACAAACAAAGACCTACTTTTTTTTTTAACAACAAACAAATAAATACTACTTATAGAATATGGCATGTGCTTAATAATGAATAGTGTTAACATAGCCATATGTATAATGAAAATATGAAATATTCACTAATAGTTTAGAATGGTTTTTTTTTATTGAGAAGATGCAAATCATTAACTAGTAAATACAACACTAAATTTCTAATAATATCTAACCATAAACTCTTGAGTTTGGAATTCCATTTATGCCTTGTCTTTTTATCTTTTTTTTTTTTGCTTTTGTCCTTTGTTTGTCAGATAATACTCATTGATGGCTCAAAATGAAGCTGTAGCAAAAGGCATTGGGGGATCAACCTCTACGTCAACTTTTCACTTGGGTTCATGCAAAAATTCGAATAATTGTAAAAATATGGTTGAAGCGACACATCCACTTGCTTTGTTCAAAATCATTTGTTGAAAGCGTCTGCAACCTTGTCAATTTCCAGATTGAATTTCAAGTGGGTACACAACCAGTCTTTATTTCTTCAAATTATTATTGTCCTATTGTATGTAAGTTTGCATACATTTAATAAAGAAGAAAGTTTGTACATTGTGCTTATTTATACAATGTATTATTGACAATCTATTATTAGCGCACCTATTTTATGGTATTATTCTAAGAATAACATAAATTCAAATTTGAAATTCAAATAAAACACATATGTCAAACCTCCAAAACTGTTAGTAATTAAAAAAAAAAATCGCTACACTGTGAGTGCATAAAAAGTTAATCTTTATTCTAATGGTTAAAAGTTAACACATTGACAAATTATTCTTTATCTTGTTTCCTTTCTTAAAAAAATGTTTACATAGATAATTGGAATAACAAAAACTCAAACTACAAAAATGCATGTACGCTTAAGGGCACTCAAACTCATGATACTTTTATAGTAGTAGCAGTGGTAGTTCTAGTAGTAGTAATGACAATGATTTGCTAATAATACTTTCTTCTTAAAGTGAATGGACTAATTAGCTTCGTTTAAAATTTTTTTAAGAAGGGAAGGAATGGAATTTAAGAATTGAAAAGGGGATAGGGTGACTAGAACAAAATATCATAATAAATCTTGACAATTTCATTCACAAGACAAAAGTTACTACCAGCAGAATTTTGAACTTGAAAGTTTGTAAGACATATCATAATAAATCAACTATTTGCATACTTCACATATATGAACCAGTTTAACAAACTATCCATATTCCAGAATTGAATATCATCCTTTGTTTATTCAGTATTATATATGTTCAATACTTAGTTGAAAATATGTCTTCCCATCTTTGCTTCCTAATCATACCCCTTCCTAATAGAAACAATTTTTATAAAATAATTGAAAATTTCAGACATGTAATTAGTTATCTTCAAGTTGATTGAAGATAAAATAGACTTTGACACATCAGATTTCATTGTATTTATATTCAACTCCAGCATTGTATTTATATTTCATTTAATCCATAAAACTCACATTTTAACTGTGAAATTGGGCAGCCCTAGCCTAATGACTTTTGTAATTGAAATCACTATCTCTTTAAGTAGACACGACCTGATCAAAAATTCCATCTCTGGAGAAGCAAAATTGGTACTTCCCATTCAGCTTCTAGAAAATCGAATTATGAAAGAATTGCCAGAGAAACAAGCTACTAGATTGCTAACTTAAGTTACCAAGCTTGACAAGAAACTGGCACTAGTTTCACCAACAAGTTTGTTTACAAGTTGACAAAAATCCCTACAAACATCAAATTAGAAACCAACGTAGTGCATGAGAAGAAACAGTTATATAAGGTTTACAAAAATCCCAAATATTCCATGTAACCCAATGTAGCCCACGACTGGATGCATGCAGGGAATTGCAACACAAAATCCTTGGAGTAAGGAATCCTATTCTGCCTGCTGAGAAGGGCTCAGAAGAGAGGAATTACAACAGAACAAAGCTCTAATGTTGGTCGACAGCACCTGCTTCCTAAAATTTCAGATGGTGTTCAAACAAGGAAGCCATTTCAATTTGCAATACAAGGAAGCAAATGCATCCTTGGTATCGGATCATGAATAGACATTATTAGAGAGGAAAATGCAGATCAGGAACATTTATTTCTAAAATATAGTACAACTCATTATTTTGTCAGACCCAGGATACAAAATGAATATCATGCCATTAACTATGCTATGACAGCAAAAACAGACTTCCCGCAAGAGTTTCTTACTCATAAGATGATGACTTGAAGAAGGACAATATTACCAGCAACGATCAATCAGAATTTGATTTAGAAACCTACCGACAACTACATGCACTGTCATAAACTAGATACAACTCGGAACTAATAAAAGCTAGATATTTTAGAGTCCTGCTGACAAACTCTGGTTGGGAAACCACCACCATCACAGAGAGACACACCAATGGTCGTTATGGAGTTCAACCCCTTTTTTGCCTTCTAACTCCCATTTTTAACTCAAAAAATAATTTATTTTGGATTATTGATACCTCACTGCTTAAGTAAGAAGGGCCTTTCCAAGCATTCCTATTGGCTGTATTATACTAAATTATATTGAAAGAAGGACAGTTACAGGGGCAAAACCCAGCAGAAATGGAGAAATTCATCAGATCACCCCTTTCCAATGCAACCAAACCAAAAAGAAAAACAGAAAAGGTTCTTTATTGATGACATTTGATTTAAACGGAACACAAATAAGATACTATTCACACAGCAAACAATTTTCCAGACAGCAAATAAATACTCCATGGAGTAAAATGACAAGAAAATGAAAAGACAAGAAAGCAACTCAACAAAATGAAATTGGCTTACAGCTGTCAGCGCTGCTTCAGCATCTTTATTTCTGGACGTACCACCAGCTCAATTGAGAGCCTGCATTTATCATAATGTAACTTTAAGAAATGGGGTACCAATGGGAAATTTTGTAGAATACTGGTAAAGATCAGGGCAACAATTTTCGTCAGCATAGAAATTTGACCAAAAATTACCCACAGGAAGATTATCATATTTAGCAACATGACAATTATATGATGAACTCTTTTATGATTTTCAATGCAATAACTCCCATGCAAAAGAGTATAGGAGATCAGAAAGGTCAGCCATGAGTTTTCATTGAGTTGTATTAAGCAAAAGAGAAATTTCATGAATTTACTTGCTCCATGTCATCATAGGTCAAAACACCAAATATGCATGGAACACCTGGAATTCATTGAAAGGAAAATTAAATATTTCACCATTAAGCCACTGTAAATGTTTTGAGACTGCATTCCACAGACAGAGTTGTCTGTATTTGAAACACAAAAGTGAAATTATAAGTGTGCACACAACAGAGCAAGTTGATGATTCCTAAACACCTCAAGTACCAGTTATGAGGTATGTATCCGTAAGTTCCTACACTAAACAATTTTCTCATCTTCTGACATTTGAGAATATAAGAACCTCTGCTTCTGTGTCTATGAGCACAAAATGGGAAAAACAGGTACAACCACTATGCAGCGCACTTATTACAAATCAGACAATTTCAAAGTGGTTCCAAGTTGCAATAAACCATGAACATCTTTCAACAACACAAGATGAGTGCTTCTAACACAAAAACCATCTGTCAACTAGGCAAAAATTTCCATCACTGCCACCACCTATGGATCTGTATTATTACACAGTTACCAATCTTTTGATTCCTTTCTTAACAAAACTTGTTTAACTAAGCTACTGGATATCTAGCTAATACAATCAAATCTACCAAAGCTCCTCTAATGACTATTTCCCCTAGGGCTGAATTCATGCTTTTAGTATTTCAAGTTAGTTAGAATTGTTTCTCCAGATCATATAGTGGTTTAGATAGAAGCCATTCCCAGTATATGAAAACATTAAGATCAAGAAAACTTGCATATCATTTCCATTATGAAGGGCAATAATATTATTACAGTTTGTAGGTTGAGATTTATTGCTTCATTAGGTATTGAAATAAACCATACCCTGGGCTAGTAATCTATACGGACGTGTAGGCAGGATCTGGATAACTCTCTTTCTAGGAAACCTAACCTCTTCCTCTCCCCTCCAAACTTAACAAATATAAAGTAAGAGGGAAGAATAAAAGACATCGTATTTTACTTGCTTTGTACAAACTCCATTTTCAGATGCATTAAAGTAAACAAAGTCACTTCTGATAATTATATAACTGCCCCAGTAAATTAACCCTCATGCTTGGTATCCCAAAAATATGAGAGCTGATAAGCGGAAAAAAAAAAACTAGGTAAATCACCAAAATCTATTATAGGAAGTTTTTTTTTCTTACACAGCATATGAGGAACAGAAATCTCATGCTGAGCAGTGTACTATGATAATGCAAATATAAAAAGTGAATTAGCAAATGTGAGAGATATAATACAGAAAGTTACCGCCAACAGTGGAAAGATATGCAAATAGTATTTCATCATTTCTTTTTGTGTTTGACTGCATTACCATTGACTAACCAGAATTAAGGCCTGCAGACAGTACTCCGGATGCAGCTGAATTAGCCACAGCATCATAATGGGAAGTATCGCCTCTAATCTACTGGCCAGAAAAGAAAGTAACAGGAAAAAAAAAATTAACATTGATTCATGCACTGACAACTGGCATGAAATAAGGAACTAGTAGCTGGTAATGAAGTAGAATGGTACCATAATTCAGTAATTAAAATGAATGAACTCAACCCATGAAACCTCATACAAATAACTGAGGATCTAAACGACCTACAAGATGTTTTAGCAATCATTACATGTTTGTACTCTTTAAGAAAAATAAGAATCATAGAATCACTATTTTAAAGCAGAAGAACCATCATAAAGTTACAAAAGTTGAAGGAACAATTTGTTCACCAAATTGAACATTATCATCCAGCTGCTCTCATATCCAGATTCAGGTTTTCAATTCTTCAAATGAGTAAGTAGAAACATAACCACCATTTCTCTCCTTTTAGAAACTATAAGCAACCTCTTCTAGTCTAGGTTTGTCAAATGTTACTAGATGACTAACCATCATCCAACAGCCAAGATGAAAAAAATATAAGTACAGGGGAAGAAAATGTCCACACATGTATGTGCGCATGAGAGAGAGACAGATATATATATATATATAGAGAGAGAGAGAGAGACGGGAAGGGAGGGAGGGAGGGAGGAGTTTGTGAGAGAGAGAGAGCATGACCTTCTCATTATGTTTTAAGAGTCCAATATCCACTTGTATCCAATTTAGAAAGCAGTAATCACACCAAACCCCAATGCGTCCTCTTTTCATCAGCACAATCAAAATTGTTTCTCTACTTCCAACTGAAATTTACATTTTCAATTTTTGGAATACGGGGTTCAAATGTGGAAGAAGAATTTGATAATGATGGTTGATTTTATCAAGTTTTATGTGAAGTTAGAGCCATTATCACCATTCAAAAGGTAGGAATTCTATTACAATTAGTAAATATCAGAGAGCCCACTACCACATAATCTAGAAGTATATTATCAACTCAAACATAAATCAGAATCACCACGACTGTTGTGAATTTTCATTGGAAGAGCCTTAAGTATGTGATTTGTTAATGGCAGTAATGACCGAACTTTTCCCTATTATATTTGGTGCCTTAGAAAATCTATCCCACCCATTCTACCCTTTATGTTTTTTTTTCTGCAGGACAGCCAATACAATCAAGAAAGGGAAGGAAACGAGTGTAACTTAAGGTAATCCTGAAGCTTGCAAGAACAGTCAAAATGCAGATTAAGGGAAAACTCAGAAATCTCATTAGCAGCAATAAGAAACCAGTCCTAAGTAGATATGCTTGAAACAAGCAACCTGAAATTAAGTAGCATTTCAGTAAAAACTCTCCGTGCCCTTCTAAAACGGAAGTTACATTATTTTTGCCATTAGTTCACATCAATTTACTACTAACAAATGTTAAGACTACATTATATCAACTATCCCACAGAGAGCATCATTTTTAAGCATTGCAATAAGATTCCTGATACTAACTGCAGTGGCTTACATAGCTTGAAACACCGGAATCAGACAGCTCCTTCGGCCTATGGCCTCAAACAACAGCTTATGTCTTAAGCCAAAGACATCTTAGGAACAATAGAAAACTATTGTCTTAGGTATTCAACAACACTGATCTCAACAATGTTTTATCAAAGTTAAATTTATGCTTGTACAATGAAGGGTGCATCTTAGGAGCAATAGAAAACTATTGTGTCTTAGGTGTTCAACAACACTGATCACAACAATGTTCTATCAAAGTTAAATTTATGCTTGTACAATGAAAGGTGCATCTTTGGCCTCATTCTGGTTGTCAGCCAAAAAACAAATGTTGGTTATTTAACTTCCATGAACATGTCCAGTAAAATGCTCCTAAAACAATTCTAATTTTTAGTATTTGATCAAAATTTCCCAAGAAACACTATACATGGCAAAACCAATACTTGACCAAGCAGGTTTGCAGTTTACCAAGCATCAATGCATGGAAAACTTTCATTAGAGATGACTAACTTAGGTAGATGTTTGTCCTCAGATTCATCTGGACCTGAGGTGTAAAAGCAGTTATGCAGCCAACAGTGTTTAAAAAAGGCGAGGGCTGGCCCTTACTTTGAAATAGAACTGGATATTCTGAGGTAAAGGAGTTGTCAAAGAACTAGTTCTGGTAGTGAGTTACAAAGTGATTTCCAAAGAGTTAAATGGAGAATAATAAAAAAAGGCAGAGCCGTTTCAAAGAGGTTTGACACAAAGATGCAGGGATGAACCTGATTAAGACAAAATGATGTAACATCTGATTGCCATCTTTAGGGGAATTAAAAAGATTTATAAAACCTGAAAGCCATCTTTAGGGGGTGTTAGGCATGGTGTTTTATCTCAGTTGGGGCAAGGTTAAAGCACCAAGCTGTAGGGCATTAACCCTGCAAATCTTGAAATTTCAATATTAATACATAGAAACTATGTATAATTTGTTATAAAAAAATATTACTAAGTGCTTTAAATTTAAAAAATATCACAGAGAATTATAACAGATGGATAAATAAAACATACACAACAACTTGAATTACCTAATAAATAGGTGTCCAAAACACTATCCCTCCATCAAATCATTATCTATAGATCATCCAAAACTAAAAGGACAACTGTCTATCTTTCACTTTATAAACTACTTATTTTAGTTATTTACCACAATTGGAAAATACATACAAGGTTGATCCGAAGCACAAGAAGACCAAAATATAAAGTTGATAGAAACATTATCTTAAGCCTTAAATCACACTACACAGCATAGTTATACTAACAAGTACAATGTTTTTGTAATTAAAAAGAAAAAATGTTCATACATAAATCAGAAAAGTAAAGGAGTGAAAAAATGATGGTCCGGTAAAAATACCATGGATTTAGAGATCGGACTGTGCAACAAAGAGAGACCAAGTGAATTTCTAAGTTTATAATTTTAAACGGTCCCACATGACAGAAGCAAATAATGCATGTGAACATATGCACTATGAACTACAAATTTCTGACTGTCAAGTACTCCTAACAAATAAGCATTACAGCGCATATGCATCAAACTTTGGGGCACAAAAGCCGTGGCTTATCACCTAAGGCATATGCCTCAACTGTCTGGGCAAACACCCTTCAATACCCAGGCCCCACCTGATTGTCCCATGGCATTTTCATTGCTGGGTGCATTTTTAAAACATTGGTAGCTAATTCTTTATGCCATCTTTGTTTTATCTATCACTTGTCAAGTTTATTTTTTTCTGTTTTATTATTTTCTGTATTGTAGAACTCCTTGATAGATTGCATGCCATAGACAAAGTAGTAGAAGATTACCGCGTCATCCATCCTGTGCACATACTGTTTTTTAGTATGTGTCTCCCTATGCACAAGACTAGAAACTTTTAATTCTTTATCTACAGTAGATGGATTCACTGAAGAGATTTTGGTATTTTGAATTACATCTCTCTCAACATATATTTAAAGGTTCAGCTAAAAATCACGATAGTACCCCATAAATGGTCCAATAGATCAGTCCAACATTAAGCAATGATTCATCCCCCAAACAGAAAGATAGGAAAACATAGCATAATCTCTTGCAAATGTGTGCATTTGTGGTAGGTTTAATCTTCAACGCTGAAGACAACACTTTCCAGTCTAACAGCATAACAAGTTTCAAATTTTATGAACAACCCAGGAAATCTAATATCCATAAGGACTCCAGCCTTCACAGCAAGTGAAGACAAGTAAAGTCTAAATGAGTATAATGCTTTACTGGCAATGACAGTTCCGTGCATCATATGGAACACTTGACTGGGTCACAGCTATGAGCAGGTTGATTTAAACATCAAGGATGTCCTCACAGGAATGACTAATAATGTCACAGTTGATCTATGATATTGGAGTAACCATTTTAGGGGCCGTTAAAGCTGAGAACACTGAATTCTAGCCAATGTCAGTTACAAATAAGCTACAAATACAAGAGTGAAACAGTAGCAATCATACTTTGTTTTATGAAAGAGAATACCATTTAATAGCCTGATGCAACTTATAAGCAAACCAAAGAGTGCTAAAAAAAATTCATCATAACTAATGCTTCAATTAAATGGGAAAAGATTATAAGTGGAACATAAACAACTAAATGAGGGAATCAAATCTACTCACCAAGCATTATCAAACAGGAAATAGCTGATGAGTGCTTACCACAGCTCCAATACATAAGATGGCTTGGTACTTTCTTGACTTCCCAAGTTTCTCTGCGACCAGACCAATTTCAAAACTACCTGGAACCCACACAACCCGATGCAAAACGATCATAAGGATTCATATGTAACCCATTAAGAGATGTTAAAAGTGCATATTTGAGTGAAGTACATAATACATTTGGCCAATTTATTTTCTTGCATATTTAACAAACCCCAATTGTAAACTGTGTTACTTCCAATACATGAACCATTTCTTAACTTTGTTAAAAGCTCCCCCAAGATAACATGTATAATGTGGTTTGATACCATATTGAACCCAAATGTCATTTAATCATCCTGAAAAAACAAATCAGTAAGCGAACTATATCCCAGAAAGCTACCAAAAAAAATGTGCCAGTACTTCTAGTAATAGGGAAAATGAAATTGTTTTTTAAAAAAAAATACAAGTTGATACATTTGCAAGAAAGAAATCAGCATATGACCAAAATTCTAGGTTAAATATTATAATGTAAAACAAGAATGATTAGAGTTAGGAAATGACAAGGCAACTGGCTTGACAGCAAATTTCATAAAGAAAAAAATACCAAGATAGGCACCAAATGAGTATGTAGATCATTTAAGTGATACATGAAAAGTCCAATCAAGGGAAGCAAGATCCAAAATGTAGAAGTCAAACTGTATGATGAAGTCACAACTAACGAGGGTGCAAGAAAAAAGGCAAGAAAACAAATACTAGCTCAAAATCACTTACATCGATACCTTCTTCTTTGACCGAGTACTTTTTGAAAGTGTCCAAAGCTCCCTCCAACAGTGGCTTTGTGACAATTTCATTGAAGCTAGCCACCACCTTTACACACAAAAGAATACAATCCAAAATAAAAAAATAATCAAAAAACGCTTCACAACTCAAAAGAAAAACCACATGAAAGCCAAAACAGTGCCTTAGGTCATTTCTCTTTGACAAACTCAAGTTGGATACCATACAACAAGAATCATCTATATTTTACAAGCCTGCATTCTACTAAATCTATTGCATCTCATATAGAACACCTAGTTTACAAAGTGACAACACTAATCAACAACTCCTTCAACTCCCAATATTAGATTTGCAAATAATCAGCCAAAAACCGTAATTGAAGTAAGACAAAAAACCAACTTAACGAAATAATGCTACCTCTAAGAAAATACCCGTCAGAACAAATAAAATAGCTAAAATTAAAAAAATCTATAAAATAACTGAAAAAACAGAGTTCACACAAGATATTTCAGTCACTCATAAGCTATATATCTCGTCATTATTTTTCTACCCCTTTTGTACTCAAATAATTTCATTTTCCAGAAAATCCTTTCTCTGAGCATTTTATTCACATTGTTGAAAAGCCAGTTAAGAACTTTTTCCCAAAAAAAAAAATGCTTCCAAAGTTGGCCCAGGAAAAAGGAAAGCACATTTCCTTACAGCAAAAAAAATTCACATAAATCGTTCAATTTGACGAATGTGGAGCTCATCTGTCAAAACCCACGAAACATGAGACCTTTCTTTTCCTTATTGAATTCATGGCCCCAAAAAAAACCGATACTGTAATATTAATTGTCAAGCCAACAATTGGACAGAGGAATTTAATTGACATACTAAAGCATCTGAAACAAGATTGGAATATAAAATAAAAAATGCATCGATGAGAGAAAAGGAAAATTGTAATGACACTGACAATGCCAAAACGGAGACCCTCAGCAGTTGTGACTTGTGAGTGACCCAGTCAACTGTCGAACAGCTGCAAGACTTCCCAGCTGGCCCTTCTCGTCCGCCTTCCTCTTCCACAAAATCCCAAATACAGATTCTGTAAATTAAGTCCAAAACATAAGTATTGCATCCGACTTAATCGACAAAGAAAAAAAGAAAGCTAAATCAAAGCAAGTCGACCTTTTGGTGGTTGAAGTTGGACAGACAATGATGTAGATGATGATTGCTGGTGTCTGAGCGGAACAGAGATGATGGGCTGATGATTATGCTTGAAGATGCCACGGGGACGATGATGAACTAAGCGGTTATTAGCAAGTGAAGAAGAACAAGAAGAAGCAGCGGCCGCCACTTTCGTTTTGATTTTGATCCTTTTTTGGCACTTCTTTTCTGTTGGAGATTGTTCTTTCTTGGGTCACTAACGTATCCTTAGAACCCATTCCTACAAGTAGGTAGTTAATTTCATGGTTTGATTTTGGGATTTATCCTAATATCAACTAACATCCTAAAAGTTTTAAAAATCTCACTTACATCCCCTTTTAGTACTATATGACTAGAAATCCTAATTAAAGGCGTTGAAATGGCATTAATGTTACCCCCAATGTTTTCCTTTTAAGCAATGTTTTAAAAACCGGACCGTTAATTGAACCGGTGACGTGAAAGGGTCGAAGTTCAATCGGTCGGACCGATTCAACCTCGGTTCAATGAATTTTAAAAAAATTAATTTATATAAATATTTATGCACAAAATAAGACATGTAATGGACTAATTTAATACATTATATGATGAAAAGTTTACTATTTTTGAATAACTTGATTTTTTAAAAATAAAAATTTTAAATTATAAGTTAAAACAAATAAATTTCATTTCAATTTCAATTATATCTACCAAAAAAAATCTTAGATCTAACCCAAAAATATCATAATATTTTAAAATTATACAAAATTCATGTTTATGAGAATTTAGATTTTGTGAACTTAAATTTTAATTTACGTTTTGAGATTTAGAGATTGCAATTTAAAAAAGGAATTTTGGAGTTCGAAAGAAGTCAAGAGAATCAAAAATAGAAATGCAAACTTGATAAGAAATAAAAAATGAGATAAAAGTGAGTGGTTGTGGCATTAAATAATTTGGGTTAAAGAAAAATAATTCTTTTTAAACCTTTTTCAATTTAATGGACAAAAATAAAATTAAAAGATGGAAGAAAATATCAATAAATTAAAAATAAAGTGGTTTGATTAAAAAGAGAGTGACAAAAAAAAGAGGAGAGAGAGAGAGAGTGTGTGTGTTGAAGATTAAAAAGAAAGAGCCATGAGATGATTAGATTTTGTAAAAAAAAATGAAAAAAAGAAATACGAGTTTTTGTTTTATATAAATAAGTTATCAAAAAAAAACTAATAAGATGTGATGGTGCAATGGTTACTACATTGGTCTTTTATTACAAAGGTCTTGAGTTCGAATCTTGATAGCTGCATTTTGAAAAAAAAAAAAAAAAAAAAAAAGGGAAATTTCGAAAACCGGAAACCGCGGGTTCAATCCGGTCCGGCGGTTTCCACGGTTTAACCGATTCTTGACCGGTTTTCTAACCTGATCAACTATAGCATAGAACTGGACCGGAGCCATGGCCGGTTTGCGGTCCAATCGATCGAACCGGCCGGTCCGGTCCGATTTTCAAAACACTGCTTTTAAGTAGCAAAAGGCCGGAAAAAGGTCAAAAAAATTCCTACATGCTAAAATATCTAAAAACAAAATAACAAGAATGCCATCGAAAATATTTTTTCCCTCTTTGTTGCAAAAAAATCTTTACTTTTAATTTTCGTCTATGCTACAAACGATCTTCTACAATTTCCTCCCTACTGCAACCACTCTCATGAAATTTTAGTCTTTTTCTTATAATATTGAAGTAGCTTAAAATGTTACTCTTGCACAAAAAGGTGTTATCTGACTATGAAACGATTAAATTTATTACTTATTGCACTAATACCTTCTCAGATTAAATTTATTACTTATTCCACTTATACCTTCTCATATTTTGAGTTTAGTATTCCACCTTATTTTGTCTTTTTCTTTTTATTTCAAAATTCATAAATCAAATTGCACAAGGATGAAAGTAGAAAGATAATATAATTTCTCTCCTCTAGTACATTTTTTAATATTACTTTTACACATAAGGGGTGACAATGTTACCCAAATTGTTATTTTGAGGAAACTATATGAGATTTCTAAAACATTGGGAGTGTTGGGTGATATTATTAGGATAAATCTCAGGGAATGTTTTTGAAATTAACCCTTTTACAAATATATAATCATTTTGGAGAAGCTTCCAATCCAATCAGAAATGCTTCTCACACTTTGCTCAAAGCAAAATAGTTAAATAAAATAAAATAATTAGTAAAGAAAAGCCTGTAATTGACCGATCAGTTTATCCAATTGAACTAATGATGGAATGACTATTCTGTTTCAGTTAACCAAAATAACCAGACAGTAATTCACTAGGTAAAAAAAGGTCTGGTTGGGAAATAATGCAAAAAAAAATTATCTTCTTATGATGTTTTGTGTATTTTTTTTTGCCATTCTTTCTATTTTTAATATTCCTTAATCATTGTTTATTAACATATGTATGGAATCATCTGATTTAAACACTATTAGTTAAACTGTTTGAACCTTCTAACTCTTGATTTTGGGACTACTCCACTCCATCTTACTTTTAAAATGTTGAAGAATAATTCATTGTTGATGTACCAATGGAATTAGGGATCTTACCAGGAAAATAAAATTCATCTTTCTTGTCTAGGTTGGAGAAAATTACTAGAATACCCTAACTTGTGAAATTAATTTAAAAAATTAGTTATAAGCTTACAATATATATACACACACATATATTTTATCAGTTTTTTTTTTTGCTTTTAAATTATACGGTAAAGTAGCAAATCCCATCTGTCTACACTTTTTGGAAAAAAGACTAAATACAATTTTAAAATTTAGAAAATCAGATAAGAAAAACCAAAATTAAACAACAAAGTTGGTCTTAGCTGCAATTTCGTTGGGAGTTGAAACTTTGAGTCCAAAAGTTGTTCCCCTTCTTGTTCACTTTCTAGTGCAAAGTAGACTGTTAAAATTTTTCCCAACCCCTCTTGGCTATTCTTCATACTCTGTCTCCCTTCTTTGCACAAATACTTAATATACCAAATAATCATTTTTGTTTGGTGTATATGAGATTACGGGTTGTAAAGGAAAATTGTGTTTTGGATTATGAAAAGGTGGAACCCGTGTATAGAATTAATTAATGTTCCAATACAAAGAAATGTTCACAACATGACTAGTGAAATGTTTTCCCTTGTAGTTGTGCTCCTAAAGATGAGAACAATAGAACCATTTATGCATGATGTACTTGATGCAGAAGTCGTTGAGCAAGATTTGGGGATCACTTACAGCAAAAAGATTTTGGATATATACTTTGTCAATGGTGTTATTACTTTTGAATTGACAAACATGGATCCTTTTTTTAGTCGGAAAATGTTATTTGTATTCTATTTTTTGTTATTTGCACACCCATTATTTGTTTTGTCATATAGTTTAGTAAATGATAACTATATGATTAAAATTACAGTGGTAGTGTGAATAACAAAAATGGGAGTGTAAATAACATTTCCCTTTTAGTCAAATCATCTTTGCTTTTCAATTACAAAAAACATTGTTGTAGGCAATGAAGATTAAATTAAATTAATTTATTTAGCCAAGATTAAAAAAATAAAAATTTGTCTTGATTAAGTTTAATTAAATGAACTTTGTGGCAAGTCCGCTAATCCTTGCAATCAAATTGAGCCAATGCCACGTGACCTTCAAAATGAAAGTGCAAGGTGCATTTTTAAGTTAAAGTGAGTTTGTTATTCAAATTGATTTGCAATGAATTGTTTTGGTTGTTCTATTATCAAAGCTTAAGTTAAATGGATAGCAATGAATTACTGGGGTTGAGTTATTATCAAAGTTTAAGTTAAATAGATTTCTTAAGCTGCAAGTCATCTGAACTATAAAAAGATTTTGCAATATTTTTTTTTCTAAAAACCTAAACCTATACCTACCTATTTTGATTATAAATATGGGTCTCCTCTTCAAGTCAAGTAACATTTCGAGTCCTCGATTTTTTTTTAAAATACTTTATCAAATTCACTTAAGAATTCTCTCAAGACAAAAAAAATCGAATCTATGAATATGCCTTTGGTCATTATATTATATTTCAAAATGATATTAAATCCAATGACAAGTTTGTGGCCCTTGAATTCAAGTTCAAATGTCCCTTTGAGGGCATTTGATTCAAGCTCAAGTCAAATCAAATATGTTGCTTGTAGTGAAATTTGAAGATTGGATATTCAAGTGTGGACCTTAGATTCAAGTTCAAGTTCAAATCAAATATGGTACTCATGGTACAGTTTGAAGATTAAAGATTCGGTAACATCATCAAATCACTGTTTTTTTTACCCCTAAATGGTAGAAAACGCTCATTTGATTAGGGACCAAGCCTCTTTAGCCTTTCAATTAAAATCCTTTGAAGAGAAGAATCAAAGGACTTTTTTCTTTGATTTAATAAGTTTACAATGATTGTCACATCTCTATTCTTTGATTAATTAAATTAATTATTTATACAAGTTTGTTGATTTGTCAAGCCGCAGCCGCAGCCGCAATTCTTGACTTTGTGGCATAATTTTTTCGTTTTGCTTCAATCCCACATCGGTAGAAGCCAAAGGAATTCTTCCTTTGGTTTCCTATAAATAGAAGAGACCTCTGAAGGTTTTAACTCGCACCACTCAAGAGAGTTATATGGGTTATTAGCTTCTTGAATCATTTAGCCCATTTAATCAAATATTTTAGGCTCTCTTGTTTTGAGTTTAGGATTATTCTCTAAACTCTTTTGTAAGTGCCTATTGGCCTAGGAACCACTTTCCTACGGCTTTTGTATTTCTTCTTCATAGTAGAAATATTGCTCCTCCCTCGCCCGTGGACGTAGGTCAATTTGACCGAACCACGTAAATCTTTTGTGTCTTTTATTTGCTTTGTTATCCGTCTTTATATGGTCGGTTTTACTGCCTAATTATTATATGGCTGGTATCTACCGCCTATCTATTATATGGTCGGTTATACCGCCTAATTTGTGCTAACTTGAGTTTGTCTATTTCCTGGCCCGGTCCTAACAAACTGGTATCAGAGCTGGTTGTTATATTTTGCAAGACAGGTTCATTTGGTGGGGCCCGTTCATCCTGTGGGGCCCACTCATCCTGTGGGGTCCGTTTATCTGTAGGGCCCACTCACCTTGTGGGGCCCGTTCATCCCCATGGGGCCGCCTATCTCGTGGGGCCTGCTCATCCTGTGGGGCCCGCTCACGAGACTTGCATATTTGTTTGGCCAGTTTTTGAGGCAAACTTCAGGTTACAGATTTTGTGGCAACAATGACGATAACAAAGACGGTTGTCGAGAAATTCGACAGGAATGTCAATTTCGGCATGTGGCAGCTCAAGATGGAGGCCATTCTTGTTCAAGACGGAGTTGATTTGGCAATACAAGGAATTGAAAACAAGCCAGAAGATGTAAAAGATGCGGATCTCGCCGATATGGATAAGAAGGCCAGATCCAGCATAATCTTAAATCTCTCCGATGAGGTATTGCGTGAGGTAGCAACGGAGACTTCAGCAAAGGCCATGTGGGACAAACTTAAGGCCTTGTATATGAAGAAGACAGTCGAGAATCGGCTATATTTGAAGCAGAGTTTGTACATGCTTCGGATGTCCGAAGGTACATCTATGCTCTCCCATCTTGATAAATTTGATTCCATTATTATGGATTTGGAGAATATAGATTCGAAAATTGATGATGAAGATCAGGCCCTATTACTTTTGTGTTCCCTTCCCCAATCCTTTAAGCATTTCCGTGATACTATGATATATGGAAAGGAAACAATTTCGTATCGGGAAATTAAATCTGCTTTAAAATCAAAAGAGCAGATAGATAGGGATATTACTGGGGAAACTAGTGGGAGTCAAACCGATGGCTTGTTTGTTCGGGGTAGATCTGAAAGGAGAAACACAGAAAATAGAAGTAGATCTAAGTCCAGACATAAAAATGTGGTGTGCAACTATTGTAGAAAGAAGGGCCATATTATCTCTGATTGCTTTAAATTGAAAAATAAAGAAAAGCAAAAGGAGAAAAGGAGTGAAACCACCGAGGCTAGTATTGTCATTGATGAGAATGATGGAACTATTTTCTGTGCAACGAAAAATAATTTTAGGTCTAACAATGAGTGGATTTTAGATTCGAGTTGCTCATATCATATGTGTCCCAATAAGGACTGGTTTTCAACATATGAATCAACTGAAGGTGGAGTTGTCTTAATGGGCAACAATGCCGTTTGTAAAGTTGTTGGTAAAGGCACAATCCGGATTAAAATGTACGATGGTATTGTGAGGACGCTCACAAATGTTAGACATGTTCCAGATTTGAAGAAAAATTTCATCTCTTTGGGCACTCTGGAGTCTATTGGGTGCAGGTATTCAGGTGAAGACGGAGTTCTTAAAATCACTCGAGGTGCTCTTGTTGTTATGAAGGCACACAGATCTGGTACGTTTTATATTTTGCAGGGATCAACTGTGACAGGTTCTGTTGCTGTTTCAACATCATCTTTGTCAGATACAGACATCACCAAATTATGGCATATGCGTTTGGGGCATATGAGCGAAAAAGGCTTGGGCATACTGAGCAAAAGAGGACTTCTGTGTGGACAAAGTACCGGTCCATTGAAATTCTGTGAACATTGTATTTTTGGGAAGCAGAAAAGAGTCAGCTTCAGTTCACCAGCAATCCACAAGACAAAAGGTACTCTTGATTACATTCATTCAGATCTATGGGGTCCTTCTCGTGCTCCTTCTAAAGGTGGTGTCAGGTACATGTTGACTTTCATTGATGATTATTCAAGGAAAGTTTGGGTCTATTTTCTTAAGCACAAAAATGATGTTTTCCTAACTTTCAAGCAATGGAAAGTTTTGATTGAGAAACAAACAGGAAAACATGTTAAGCGGTTGAGAACAGATAATGGCATGAAATTTTGTGAAGGTGAATTTAATGAATTTTGTAAGAATGAAGGAATTGCTCGGCATCACACCGTCAGGATGACGCCTCAACAAAATGGTGTGGCCGAACGTATGAACAGAACGCTTTTGGAGAGAGCAAGATGTATGATCTCCAATGCAGGGTTGACAAATGACTTTTGGGCAGAGGCGATCAATATGGCCTGTTATATTGTCAACCGTTCTCCTTCTGCATCTCTTGATTTCAAAACTCCTGAGGAACTTTGGTCAGGTACTCCTGCTGATTACTCCAATTTAAAAGTTTTTGGGTGTCCAGCATACATGCACGTGAATGATGGAAAATTGGAGCCTAGGGCTAAAAAGTGCATTTTTCTTGGGTATGCTTCTGGGGTGAAAGGATACAGATTATGGTGTCCTGATCTCAAATCCCCAAAATTTGTAATCAGTAGAGATGTTACTTTTGATGAATTGTCTATGTTATCTTCCAAGAAGGAGTCTTCTAGTCCTTGTACTACTGATAGTACACAGAAGCAGGTGGAGCTTGATATTGGCAGTTCTGGTCCTTCTCAAACCAGATCTTCTATTCAACAAGTACCAGTAGATACACCTGAATCTACTGTTGAAGATAGTTCAGAAGAATAAGAGTATTCCATAGCCAGAGATAGAGTAAGGAGAGACATTAGACCACCACAAAGATATGCAAATTTAGTTGCATATGCTTTGTCTGTTGCAGAAGAAACTGATGCAGTTGGTGAGCCTTCCACCTATTCAGAAGCAGTTTCTTGTGATGATTCTGCAAAGTGGTTGATTGCGATGAATGAAGAAATTGAATCTCTTCATCAGAATGAAACTTGGGTTCTTGTAAAGCCGCCGTCAGCTAAGAAAATTGTTGGTTGCAAGTGGGTTTTCAAGAAAAAGGAAGGTATTCCAGGGGTTGAAAATGCAAGATATAAAGCACGATTAGTTGCAAAGGGCTATAGTCAGGTACAAGGTGTTGATTTTAATGATGTTTTCTCACCTGTTGTTAAACATAGCTCTATTCGTGTTTTGCTTGCTTTAGTTGCCATGTATAATTTGGAGTTAGAGCAGCTTGATGTTAAGACAGCTTTCTTACATGGCGAACTTGAAGAACAAATTTATATGAGACAACCCCAGGGTTTTGAAATTGAAGGTAAGGAAGACCATGTTTGCTTGTTGAAGAAATCCTTATATGGATTGAAATAGTCTCCAAGACAATGGTATAAAAGGTTTGATTCCTTTATGTTAGGTCATGGTTATTCAAGGAGCATGTATGATAGTTGTGTTTACTTCCGGAAGTTAAATGATGGTTCTTTCATTTATTTGCTGCTTTATGTTGATGACATGCTCATTGCTGCCAAGAATTTGTCAGAAATTCACACTTTGAAACTGCAGTTAAATAGTGAATTTGAAATGAAAGATTTGGGAGCAGTTAAGAAAATTCTTGGCATGGATATCAAGCGAGATCGAGGAGTAGGGAAGTTGTTCTTGACCCAGAAAAATTACCTTGAGAAAGTTTTGGAGCGTTTTGACATGAAAGATGCTAAACCAGTATCTACTCCTCTTGCTAGCCATTTTCGACTATCTGCTGCTCAATCACCACAATCAGATGAAGAGGAAGATTATATGGCACGGGTTCCTTATTCCAGTGCAGTCGGCAGTATTATGTATGCAATGGTTTGTACTCGTCCAGATATTGCACAAGCAGTCAGTGTTGTTAGCAGATATATGTCTTGCCCTGGTAAAACATATTGGCAGGCTGTGAAGTGGATTCTCAGATACTTGCGAGGTACTTCAAATGTATGTTTGGAGTTTGGAAGAAATAATAACACTTTGGTTGGTTTTGTAGACTCAGACTACGCTGGAGATCTTGACAGGAGAAGATCACTTTCAGGCTATGTATTTTGCATTGGCGGTTGTGCTGTTAGTTGGAAAGCTTCTCTACAACCTGTCGTAGCTTTGTCTACTACAGAAGCAGAATATATGGCTGTGACCGAGGCAATCAAAGAAGCCTTGTGGTTGATGAATTTATTTAGCGAGTTAAGTCTATATCAAGGTGTTATTGATATTCACTGTGATAGTCAAAGTGCCATACACTTGACTAAAGATCAGATGTATCATGAGAGGACGAAACATATTGATGTGAAATATCATTTCATTCGGGATATCATTGCTGAAGGAAAGGTCCTTATTCAGAAAATCAATACTAAGGACAATCCAACCGATATGTTTACAAAACCTCTTCCAGTTTACAAGTTCAAGCAGTGTTTGGACTTGATTGGTATTCGTTGTTGGTGACTTAAGTCCGTTGGGGCTTATGTGGAGAAGGTGGAGCAGTTTTTTGGTGAGACTCAAAATTATGCCAAGGTGGAGATTTGTTGATTTGTCAAGCCGTAGCCGCAGCCGCAATTCTTGACTTTGTGGCATAATTTTTTCGTTTTGCTTCAATCCCACATCGGTAGAAGCCAAAGGAATTCTTCCTTTGGTTTCTTATAAATAGAAGAGGCCTCTGAAGGTTTTAACTCGCACCACTCAAGAGAGTTATATGGGCTATTAGTTTCTTGAGTCATTTAGCCCATTTAATCAAATATTTTAGGCTCTCTTGTTTTGAGTTTAGGATTATTCTCTAAACTCTTTTGTAAGTGCCTATTGGCCTAGGAACCACTTTCCTACGGCTTTTGTATTTCTTCTTCATAGTAGAAATATTGCTCCTCCCTCGCCCGTGGACGTAGGTCAATTTGACCGAACCACGTAAATCTTTTGTGTCTTTTATTTGCTTTGTTATCCGTCTTTATATGGTCGGTTTTACCGCCTAATTATTATATGGCTGGTATCTATCGCCTATCTATTATATGGTCGGTTATACCGCCTAATTTGTGCTAACTTGAGTTTGTCTATTTCCTGGCCCGGTCCTAACAAAGTTTTCTTATCTTTTGTTCTTAGGCAACGAAACTTGCGTTACAATCATTATTATACTTTTAGGTTTAATAGGATTAGTTATTGACTATTGTGAACCTACAATTATATTGTAAAATGGAAGTAAAAAAAAAGAGCAAAAAGTTTTCTGCTGGGATTTAGTATTAGAAACAATTTGAAGGTGATTGTTAGGTTAGTCCTTATTAGAAAACCTAAAGTATAAATTGAGAATGGTATTTTTCCCAAAGGACAGACAAAGAACATTTGGCCACATATTTATAGATAAATTAGACAGCATAACTTCATATTTATGGGTACATCCAAGCACATCCAATATTTTTTCAATATCTCAATTCCTTAAGTTTTGTTTCTAGTATCCTACCAAAGAACCAAAAAAATAATACAGCTAAAGAAAATAGAAAATTAGATGATAAAATGTACTAATAAGGTCTTTATTATAGTGTTTATTTGTTGATTGATTTTTACTAGATATAAGTAGCTTACTTCTTGTGAAAATTCTCATATTCCAGACTTCCAAGAGCCCAGAATCTTCTCCCAAAACCCCTGTAGAAGGAAAACTAAGTCATCCCTTCCCCTCCATCCCAGCTTCACTCCTGAGAAACAATGAGAAATTTTCAAAATAATGATGAATTTTAAAAAATTTCTGCAAAGTGGGCATTTTGAGTATAGAATTCCGTCCTAAGGGTTTTCGCATTCAGCAAATGCGTGCTCAAGATCACTTCAAATTTCCGCCCTACAAAATTCAAAATAAAAAAAAAAGAAAAGAAAACCAGACTGGCAATGCGAGGTCAGTCTGGCTCCTCACAATTTATATAGACAACGCAGATTGATGGCCAAATGCGAGGTCAGTCTGGCACCTCATAATTGATATAGACAATGCAGATTGATGGTTCATCTTTTTTTATTGGTTTATTAAAATTTAAAATACCAAACTACGGAAAAACAGAGAGCATTTGCATGTAACAGCTAGTATTAAGGAAATTGAGAAAAAACATAAATGAATTGTACTCAAAATTTATAACCGTTAACTAATTTTGGAGCTCGATGACGATTTCGTCTAATGATCGACCTGAGTTCATCTAATTACATCTTAGTTTCCATATAACTCATCCAAATTTTTACTCTGCTAGGAATTACTTAGAACTTGCAACAACTGAAGTTATGTCAACTATATCATTGAACATTGGTTCCTTTCCTTTTCTTTAATGGCGTTCATTAGAAGCTGGACAAGAATTTTGACCTCTCATAATGGCTTTGTAGTTTTGCTACTATAAAATACAAATACAATTGCAGTAAAAAAAAATTACAGTGGAAATGCTATTACGAGTATTACTCAAAATTCCCTTCTCTTTCAATTACTGATTATTTTTTTAAAAAAGGTAATGAGACTACACCCAACCACTAATCATGTTCGATATCAGCCCTTGAATCTGTCTCGGTTGCCAAACAAGCCATCCCCAGCTTCAATAGCCTGCGTTCAAAATCCTCTTCACATTACCATATTGGAACATCATGTAGTTTCCAAGTTCACCTTACCTGCAGGACCCTGGAATCAACTATGGGTTCAAAAGAATCAAAGCATTAGCTAGCCTAAACAAGATCAGGCTTGAGCTCCCCCAGTTAAACGAGATTAATTCTTGCAGTTTTACCAAGACACCAACACCAAAATACTTGAAATTCAACAATCCAAACAGCAAAAGGAACAAAATTTGGTTTAAATGGGAAAAATCATCAGCAGTTTGGTTTGAATGGGAAAAATCATCGAAGACATAAAGCATCCAAACTATCTGTTATATGAATCAATTTGCAAGGTTCAGCAGGTGTGTCCTATGAACATACCTTATGACAATCTGTGTTATCAAAAAAAGTACAAATTCAAATAGGTATTTAGACAACTCCTCAACATTTAAAAACCATTAATACTTGGCTTAGACACCAACTTATATCTTTTTTCCCATATCTTCTGAATCTGGAAAAAATAAAAAGCTACCCATTGTAATAATGGTTGAACTGTTTATACTTCGTCCTCTGTTTCCAGGTTCTAGTGAGGCAGACGAAATTGATAAAATATGCAGTGTTTTATGTAGCCCAACAGAGAATAACTGGCCTGAAGGTGCTGATGCGAGAAAGGTGCTGATGTCTTTGTTCTCCGCGCTATTTCTACTGCAAAGGTGCTGATGCAAGGAAGCTAAGACAGCCAGATAGGCTGTTAAAGTGTCAACTTCTACAAGGTGCCTATTATTATGTATCCTCCCATTCTTTGCGCTCATCTCTCCTCATCTTTCTCATGATCATCCTCCTTGTGTTGCACAGTTCAAGAGCCAACTTATACTATATTTATTTGTCAGAACTTTTTAAACAACTTCGTACAAATTTTGAAAAAATTTCGACAGAGTCTCCCCTATAAATGGGCTAAAACTCCTTTTGAAAACTACACATGTATACCACTACAAAAGATGAGAATTATAACGTTGCATAATCACAACTTCCGGTTTAGATAGGATATGTATCCCTTTTGAGACCGCCATTTGCTCATGAGAGTAAATCGGTGAATTTTATTTCTCTCCAATCACTATTTTGGTGTACAGGTACTGAAAAGCACAGAACTAAACGTTAATAAAGAATTTCACTGCGTACCAATGCACCCCTAAAAATTGCTGCAGTATCTTCTTATACAATTCACCAAAGGGAAAAGATACTAGATAAAATTCTAAGCCTTAATGCGTAGTTATGCAAAAAATGAACCAAAGAGAATTCAAATTCAAATTTACTGACTTCTCTCGTTCCTTGGTGGATTAAACTTGTCAAGTGACACAAAATAGCAGCAGGACAGATGCAATTCCTAGTGCTGCAGCAATTATATAAACCAGAAACCATGATTTGTGCATGAAGAGGAATAATCCCATACTCAAGCAACTATAGGGAGAGAACAATGGAAACAAAGAGAGAGTTGTGTGGGAGAGAAAATTAATAAGAAGGTTTGGTGTTGAAAGAATTGAGAATCCTATCAAATTCTTCGTATAGGGGACATGATTGAACAATTAATATCATAACATATTTTTGAGGAATAAATAAAAACTTAAAAAGGGTCATTATATAAAAATCTGGTTTAGTGATTATATTAGGATCACATCTGAAATTGATTTGGGCCAAATTAACTGTAAAATGCTGACCTATTATAAGAACGAAAATGCCATCTTCGAAGCTGGCAATTCCAATTACAAGTTTCCAAACATCACAAAAGGGAAAAAGGCAGAGAAGTACTTAGTGATGAAACAAACACCTAGCAATCAGCTGTTCACAGGAAGTTTCATTTTAAAATTCCGTTTAAGAAGGTGAGGTAATTGGAAAAAGGCATCCTGAACAAAAACCATTTCCTGGACGGATCAATTTTCAAGTTTCAACACAAATTATAGCCCATAGACTCATAGAGTACTTATATTCAAGATCTTTATAGTGTGATTGATCAATTTCAGCATGCAAGTTGCATGAAAAGGACATAGCAAGATCATTCATAGAGTACTTATATTCAAGATTGCTATGTTTGGCAATCTTGGATGAACCGAACACATACGCGTGATATAACTAGGCAAGCCAATGATAGATTTGTGATCAATTTCAATCACCTCTGATCTTCATATGTTGTCCTCTACAATTACAGTTACAATTATTGGAATCCATTGGTGCTGGTGCAGGGAAAATTTTAACCAGGAAGCTAAAAACCAATCAAACAAAAGGACATAGCCAGATAGTCCCTAAACTCACCCTCCAGCTACTTTTCTGGCGATGTTTTGAAGCTTTCTGGCGATAACGTACTTTTCTGGAGATGAAGTGAGTTTTTGCAGCTTTTGGAAACAAATCTGGAACTTCCTCAAATGTTTGAAACCTGATGATGGATGCCATGTTTACAGTGGTTTGAATCTTGGTGTTGGCCTAAAAATCGGGAGTAATTTTGGTGTTCCCAAATCAAAATTACCTTAGATTTTGGGGGCTTGAACCTGCTCCTTTGTTTCGAAGATTGGCAGCATAGTCAGCCAAGCTCGCATTTGTAAAATGCGAGCTTTGTGCACTTCTTTCATTTTTTAGATAAATTATATTTTACCCCCCTGTGATTTACCCTTTTTACATAACTCTCGTATGGTTTCAAAAGTTATACATAACCCCCCATACACTACAAAGTAATGTTCCTAATAAATAGGTGTAAAAAACACAATCCCTCCATCAAATCATTATCTATAGATTATCCAAAACTAAAAGGACAACTGTCTATCTTTCACTTTATAAACTACTTATTTTAATTATTTTCCACAATGGAAAAATACACACAAGGTTGATCCAAAGCACAAGAAGACCAAAATATAAAGTTGACAGAAACATTGTCTTAAGCCTTAAATCACACTACATGGCATGTTTATACTAATAAGGACAATTCTTTGTTTTTTGCAATTAAAAAAAAAATGCGCAAAGTAGTAGAAGATAACAGCGTCATTCATCATGTGCACATACTGTTTTCTAGTATGTGTCTCCCTGTGCACCAGACTAGAAACTTTTAATCCTTTATCTACAGTAGATGGATTCATTGAAGAGTTTTTGGCATTTTGAATTACATCTCTCTCAACATATATTTATAGGTTCAGCTAAAAATCAAGATAGTACCCCATAAATGGTCCAATAGATCAGTCCAACATTAGCAATGATTCATCCCCCAAACAGAAAGATAGAAAAACATAGCATAAACTCTTGCAAATGTGTGCATTTGTGGGAGGTTTAATCTTCATATGCTGAAGACAACACTTTCCAGTCTAACAGCGTAACAAGTTTCAAATTTTATGAACAACCCGGGAAAACTAATATCCATAAGGATTCCAGCCTTCACAGCAAGTGAAGACGACTAAAATCGAAATGAGCACAATGTTTTACTGGCAGTGAGAGTTCCGTGCATCAAGGATGTCCTCACAGGAATAACTAATAATGTCACAGTTGATCTATGACATTGGAGTAACAATTTTAGGGGCCGTTAAAGCTGAAAATACTGGATTCTAGCCAATGTCAGTTACAATTAAGCTACAAATACAAAAGTGAAACAGTAGCAATCATACTTTGTTTCGTGAAAGAGAATGCCATTTAATAGCCTGATGCAACTTATAAGTGAACCAAAGAATTCTAAATATTGCTTTAATTGAATGGGAAAAGAGTATAAGTGGAACATAAACAACTAAATGAGGGAATCAAATCTACTCACCAAGCATTATCAAACAGGAAATAGCTGATGAGTGCTTACCACAGCTCCAATAATCCAAGTGTTATTGCAACCACTTTTTATGCATTTTTTATTTTGACTGCCATTTACGGGGGCAAAATGTGTACTTTTAAGATTGAAAGTCATAAAGTGTGACTACTTCTAAAGTTTAGGGGGCAAAGTGTGTTTAACCCCAATATTTATTGAACATGTGATATGATGACAAGAAGTCTTGGAGAGAAACATGAATCAACTCTACTCCTTTCAAAGTAACTATAAAAATTAAATAGTTACAATTTGTAAAAGTTAATATAAACAAATCTTAATTCTCAACATTCCAATAATTTCATGTCATTTTCTATATGGAAATTTTGATCAGTTCCCTGATAAGAAAAAATCCTAAAAATAAAAAGAATAGATAAAATAAGACTATAAGTAGGGCTGTCAATCGGGTCATATGAGCCGAAATTTAATAAGTTTAGGTTCAATTTACATAAGGGATAATTTCACATACCTCCCCTGAGGTTTTTGATAATTTCAGAAAGCTCCTCTCAAGTTCTAAAAATTACACCTACCTTCCCTATTTTCATTGTTTAAGTAACATTCTAGGCTCAAAAGGCTAGATATTTTCTAAAAAATTCTATAATGCCCTTAATTTATAGTTAACAACAAAAGTAAAAAACGAAAAAATGGTTTACAGTCTCTATTTCATTCATCCTTACTTGCTATCACTATTGCCTATCCATCAACATTCAAATCACCACTAAATAAGTACTTATCTTTATTTTAATGTTCCTATTTTACCTAAAAATTTCTAATGCAGACCATTATATAAACTAAAAACACCGCATCAGATATCCAAAAGTTTACCTAGAATCTCATATCAATATCAGATTTTGCATAATAACACAACAATATTTATCAATATCTCTAAATTTCAATACCATGGCTACCACCTTTTTAATACAAAATAATTTAAGCCATCACTACTATTATCAATATCCAATATACTCCATTGGCACAGAGTTCAAAATCCAGCAAATTTTCTCTATAGGAATGACATCAATAATTGTAAATCAAAAATAGAAACACAATGCAGTTATAAATATATCAAGAACACCTTTTTTATAATAACCATAATAGTATAACCTATATTTAGTCCCCATTTCACTTCTTATCCTTAATTTTTTTTATCACTACCACTATCTTCATCTCCATCTAGTTTGATAATGAAATTATCACTGAATTTGTTATTTTATAATTTCAATGTGCTAATGCCTATCAAAAGTTGAAAACAAAAATGGGCACAAGGAAACTATTGAATAATAATGAAAAAGAGAGAATTAGGAATAGACACCAAGATAGATAAGCATTGGTGGTTTGGTGTGTATAATAGTTTTATTAGTGAAAACAGTACACATTTAGTTGATAAGAATAAATAAATGAGTTTGGAAGGAAAATAGATGTAAAAGGAAGAGGATAGAGGGCTAAATGAGAAAGACTGGGATTTGAGTTATTGGTCGACAATAAATGGGAGAACTTTAATATTTGATAGAGTTTTTCAATAAATTGACAATTAATAAAGGGTATTGTTATCTTTTTATCACACTAAGAAAGGTCTCCATAATTATGTAAATCTCAGGAGAGCCAAGTGAAATTGTCGAAAACCTTAAGGGAAGTTTTTGAAATTATCCCTTTTTATAATTTAGGCACATGTCATGATAAGGAATAAATTCATCCTATTCCTTGGTGCTTCAATGTACACAATGTACCCTCTTTTCAGCCTTTGTCCACACATCGTAAGGTTTAACCACATCAATATAACTTATTGTTTTGGAAAGGAAAAAAAGTAATGGAATTCAATTTAATTCGTTTGATCCTTTACCAGTCTTCTGCATCTGGGACTTGAATCACCCATGGATAGGTGAAACCAGCTCACACTTGATCTTTAAAAAAAAAATAAATAATAGGTAAAACAATTATTGAGTATTTAATGAGACATTCTGACTAGTGCCCAAAAGGCACTGATTAACTAGTTCCCACGTCTTTGATTTTCGAAAAGGTAAAGTTAATTCAAATGCCTCTGAATGCAAGAAGATTGGAAAATTATTGTGACTACAAGCATTAAAATAAGGTGATAGGATCTACAGTTGTCCTTCGCCCCGCTGTCCGGTTTATGCATCTTGCTTATGATATTAGTGGATTTAGTCCAAATACACCATTTTAAGGCTCAGGGCTTGTGAAATTTCCTACCAGTGCAAGTATTTGGAGAGACATCTTGTATATGTGCTTTATGTCAAAGCCAGTTTTCCAATCAATTTATTTCCTTTATTACTTGGCACAGATAATTGACAGAAAGTGGCACTACTTTCATAATAATCAAATAAATATGGAAAGATAATTTTTAGTTGAAAGTTAATCATCTTTTCTGCGATAAGAATACTATGTACTTGCCAAGGCTCGGATTCAAATTCATGACCTTAGCAAAGGGAGTACTTGAAGGGTGGTTGACCACCTAGCCAACCGAGCTACAAAATTGGTTCAAGTTAAACAAATTTTTTAATTATATAACTAATAAAATACGAAAATACCTCTCTGACTATTTCTTTTATTGTCTTTGCGGAGCATTAGTGCAGTTGTTAAACTCTAGTTCAGACTGAGTTTGGACTTTTGTTGCTCTTTCATCCATTTCAGCATAAGAACGGAGAAATATCAAGACCAAATTCGATCCCAAAACGAAACAATAATTCATAGTAGAGAATAATCTAAAAATTTATCAAAATTGTTTCTATATTTTAGGATTTCTTGAACTTTGTAATAAATCAATTTACAGATATGTTTGCACATTTTATGTCAAATTCGGAATCCTGACTCTAAGCATATATAACAAGATGCCTCCTGTAGAAATATAAACAAAGCTATGATTGATTGGTTAGGTATCAAACAATCATGAAGGTGGATTACATAGCTATGGTATTAGATAATGAGGGGATTACAATGCTGAAGGTGGAGGAGCCCAACCTAAATGGGGCTCCACAATCTTTATGAAGGCTCTGGTGTGGAACTGTCGAGGTGCTGGGAGCTCCTTGACAGTTCCCCAACTAAAGGAGATTGTAAATCTCCACTCCCCAGAGGTGATCTGCTTGGCAGAAACTAAGAATAGGAAATGTTTCATGAATACAGTTAGGATGAAGTTGAGGTATGATAAACTGTTTGTAGTGGACCCTGTTGGTAGGTCAGGAGGACTGGCTGTTATGTGGAAGAAAGAACTAGCTATTAGTAGGGTGCTTTTTACTGATTTCACGATAGAATTGCAGATTGAAGGCTCTGGTGATAAGTCTAAGTGGTGGCTCATCTGTGTCTATGCCAGTAGTATAGAGGCAGTTAGAGAGAAACAATGGAACATTATCACTGAAAGAAAGGCTTTATGGGGAAGAAACTGGGTGATTGCAGGGGATATGAATGATATTATCAATAATGATGAAAAATGGGGTGGAATCAGGAGGCCTGAGAGTAGTTTTAGGAAATTCAGGAGTTTCATTAGTGTGAATGAGCTGATAGATATAGGTTTTGAGGGCATTCCGTGGACATGGTGTAACAACTGGGAGGATGAAGGGGAGATTAAAGAAAGACTGGACAGAATTATGGTCAGTGGAGGGTGGAGGAAGGATTACAGAAAGGCAAAATGTATTCATATCCAAAATGAGGCCTCTGATCATTGCATGTTGTTGCTTGATACAGAGCCAGGAGGAAGGAAGTGGAAGAGAAGATTCTGTTTTGATAGAAATTGGCTTAAAAATCCAGGGGTAGGGGAGGTAGTTAGTAGAGCTTGGAGCAAACAACAAATTGGTTCAAGAGGTTATAGACTACAGTTGAAAATAAAGGAGTGTAGAATGGCTCTTCTGGACTGGAACAGGCGACTCAACAGTAATGCTAAGAGACAAATCAAGTGTATAAAGCAGGAATTGAGGGAGCTACAAAGGAGTGGCAGGACGGATGGGAAAGAGAGAAAGAGGGAACTGAGGGGGAATTTGGCTGAGGCCTATAGAAGAGAAGAGGTGTTCTGGGGGCAGAAGGCTAGGAGTTGTTGGTTAAAAGAAGGGGATAAAAATACAAAGTATTTTCATGCCATGGTGGAGGGTAGGAGAAGGAGGAATACTATCTCAGTTTTACAGAAGAGTGGTGGGGATTGGTGTAAATCTGGGAAGGATATTGAGGAGGAGATAGAGGGGTATTTTAGGGGCCTGTTCACTTCTTCTAATCCTCAGCTTTTTGACACTGTTTTGGAAGGAATTCCACAGGTGATTACAAGGCAGATGAATCAAAGACTGGTGAGACCTGTTTCTGAAGAGGAAGTCAGGAAAGCTGTTTTCTCCCTTCATCCAAACAAAGCTCCTGGACCTGATGGTATGACGCCTATTTTCTTTCAACAGTTTTGGAATACCATCAAATTTGATCTTATAAATGCTGTCTCTAGCTTTTTTCACTCAGGCAACCTGTTAAGTGCCATTAATAGTACCATGATAACTCTCATTCCAAAAGTTGATAATCCTGTTTGTGTGTCTCAGTTCAGACCAATCAGCCTATGTAATGTGGTTTATAGGATTATCTCTAAGATTCTAGTTAATAGGTTAAAACCTTTGTTGAAGCATTGCATCAGTGATAATCAATCTGCCTTTATACCTGGGAGACAGATCATTGATAATGTCATAATTGCTCATGAGTCAATTCATTGTTTGAACAATATGAGGAGTGGATCTAATGCCTTTATGGCCCTAAAACTAGATATGTCAAAGGCATATGATAGAGTGGAATGGCAGTTTGTGGTGAATATGATGGGAAAAATGGGATTCTGTCAAACTTGGATTAAGTGGATTTTAAAGTGCATGTCTTCTGTGACTTTTTCTTTTAATATAAATGGCGAGAGCAGAGGTTTTGTGAAACCAACTAGAGGAATTAGGCAAGGAGATCCCTTATCTCCTTACCTTTTCCTTCTTGTTACTGAAGGGTTCTCTAACCTGTTGAAAAAGGCAATGCAGGAGCAAAGGTTGACTGGGTTCAGAGTGGCTCGGGCTTGTCCAGCTTTATCTCACCTTTTCTTTGCAGATGATACTCTTATTTTTTGTAAAGCTAATAAGGAGGAGGCTGATGAAGTGATGCAGATTTTGAAGCTATATGGGGAAGCCTCAGGTCAGATTGTAAATGTTGAAAAATCTTCTGTTTTCTTTGGGAAGAATGTAGGAGAGGGTAGGAAAGTGGAGGTACTGAGAGGGCTGGGGGGAATGAAGGTTGCAAGACAGAGCAGATACTTGGGCCTTCCTATGGTGATTGGAAGACCAAAAAGACAGGTGTTTAGTTATATAAAGGATAAAGTTGTGACTAGAATGGGTGGCTGGAAGGAAAAACTTTTAAGTCAAGCAGGTAAAGAAGTGATGTTGAAGTCAATAATTTTGGCCCTTCCTACCTATGCAATGAGCTGCTGTAAGTTGCCAAAGTCTTTATGTAAGGACATATGTAGAGAAATGGCTAAGTTTTGGTGGGGGGATAGTGAGGAGCAGAAAAAGATTCATTGGATTGAATGGGGGAAGTTGTCTGATGTAAAAGGGAAAGGGGGTTTGGGTTTCAGGGATCTCCAATGCTTTAATGAAGCTATGTTAGCTAAACAGCTTTGGAGAATGTTGACTAATCCTGGATTGCTGGTTAGTAGGGTGATTAAGGGTAGATATTTTAAAGGTTCATCAATTTGGAGAGTGAAGGAAAGGGGTGGGGATTCCTGGATTTGGAAGAGTGTTATGAGTGCCAGGGATTTGCTAAATACGGGTGTTTGTAAAAGAGTTGGTGATGGAAGCTCTGTTAATATATGGAATGATAAATGGATAGTTAATAGTGAGAGTGGAATGGTGCAATCTAGGAAACCAGAAGGGTGTCAGATAGTAAAGGTGCAGGAGCTCATTAGCAATGGTAAGTGGAATATGGACTTGTTACAGACGCTTTTTAGTGAGGATGACTGTGCTAGAATAGGGAGCATCCCTCTGAGTACATGTGGTAGTAAGGATAGATTTGTTTGGCCTAGGTCCAACTCGGGGAAATACACTGTCAAATCTGGTTATGTGCTGGCTAAGGAGATGTCAAGCAGGAAGAGGGGCACACAGGTAGGAGGGGGAGATAGCAGTAGCAATGAGGCAAACTCTGGAGCTTGGAAATTTTTATGGGGTTTGAATATAAAACATAAATTGAAACATTTCATATGGAAGTGCTTAAGGGGAATACTACCAGTAAATGAGGTGCTGAAAAGGAGAACTGGAAAAGGGGATGACAAATGTGTTCAATGTGGAGAACATACAGAGACATTGGAACACATGCTGTTTTTTTGCAGGAATGCTGAATTTATATGGAAAGCTGCTCCTATTAGGTGGGATGGTTTGCAGGAGTTCAGACACAATTTCTGGCATTGGTGGAATGGTCTTATGGAGGCTCAAAAAAGGGTGGAGGGGAGAGACCATATTGCTCTTACTATAAACATCCTGTGGCAGGTGTGGAAGGCAAGGAATGGAGTTCTTTTCAATAGAGAAAAAAGGTGCCCGGGTCAGACTGTAAATAAAGCAGTGCAAGAATGGTTGGAGTACAGGAATATTAGTTCTGAAGCTAATATGAGCAAAGGAACTGGAGATGGTACAGCTATGGTAGGTGGCAAATGGACTCCTCCTCCCAATGGTTTTATTTGTATGAATACTGATGCTAGTTTGCACATGCAAGAGAGGAAAGTTGGATGGGGGATAGTGGCAAGGAACGATGATGGTGCCTTGGTGGGGGCCTGGGCAGGGAGTGAAAATAGAATTGGGGATCCGGCTGTGGAAGAGGCTATGGCAGTCAGGAAGGCCTTGATCATTGCAAAGCAGAAGGGTTGGGGGAAGATTGTGCTACAGTCGGATTGCAAAGCAATAATTGACAAACTTAACGTAAAGAGTGCAGAAGATCTAAGTGTGGGAGTCATTCTGTTTGATATTTTAAAGCTCAGAATGGACTTCATTGAATGTTCCTTCTCCTTTGTCAGAAGGGGAGTGAACTCTGTAGCTCACCATTTGGCTCAATATGCCTTACGAGTGGTAGATGAGAAGGTGTGGCAGGAATCATTTCCTGACTGGCTATGTAGTTTAGCTAGTAAAGATGTAGGAGCACATGCTCCTGTTTTGTAACTTTTGATTTGTCTAATGAAAGTGTTATCGTTTGAAAAAAAAAAAAAAAGATTGGTTAGGTTTGTTTATTGGCCACATTTCATTTGTTTATTGGCTAGTTTTGTTGGCAAGTCTAAGGCCTTGTTTGGAACCCAAATTTTTTGCCAAATTTGTCTGCTACAAATTTTTTAAAAACTTTAACTACAGTAACCTCAAAAAATTTCTAAAAGTTTTTAAACTATACATTTCAAAATATTCAAAAATCTACAGATTTCAAAAATTTTTAAAAAAAACTTCTACAGTAAGTTACAGTAAAATTTTAGACAAACTCTCAAAAAACTCACCTTCCAAACAGGACCTTGGCCACATGGGATCAAATTCCACAATGTTAGGAATAGTAGAATTAGAAGTCCTGTGTCCTGTCATTGCAAGATGCAGAAGTCGCCTCCAATTTTGCAAGAAAGTCGCCTTGCTTTTTGTAACCAAAAAGAGCCGCAGCCTCGCTTGATCGTTAGTGAAGACTTTCCTTTGCCTCAATAGCAAAGACGATGATGTCATTGTAAGAAGTAGAAGTCGCCTCCAATTTCGCAAGAAAGTACAGGGTCTTGTCTTCTTGCTTTTTGTAACGAAAAAGAGCCGCAGCCTCGATCGATCGTTAGTAAAGATTTTCCTTTGCTTCGTATATTAAATTATTGTGATTGTTCTCTTATGGGTGTATGATTTATTATCAATTTGGTCCATCACCTCCTACAAGTCTCGCTCTTATCGCATGCTTTGAAAATTTTCACTTACTTCAATAGCAAAGACTGGGACAGATCAAAAAGATTCACGGGACTGATGTCCAAAAATATAAACAAATAACACAACCTTTCGTTTGAATTTGTTCTTGCTTGTAGAATTTTCGCTAATGATTGCTGATTCCAAAGAACTCGAACATGAGCATCATTAATTAAACTTGATCAAGAAAAATATGTTCTGGAATCGAGAATGGATCAAAGTGAAGCATTTTTTTCATGCCATCAAATAGCTGAACTTATTGGCTATTTATTTTTCTATATAAAAAAAAAAATCTTTCTGTCCAAAATAGTCAAATGCAACAAATAAAAATAAACAATGAAAATAGAAGTAATAAAGGGCCCAATATATTTACTGAGCATGTGTTGCTAGGGCAAGAAATCTTACTTCAAGAGAGGAACGAGTCAAAATTGCTCTCTTTAACGTTCCTAAATTAACTATTTAGTTAAATTTTTCAAAGTTTATACAAAAACATTTTTCCTTTTTCTCTTAAGAGGATCAAGAATGAGACTCCACCAAATACTGTTGGTAGTTCAAACCTAAAATTTATCACTTACCAGTGGTGCATCTTACCAAGGAAATTGTATTTCTTTATCATATATGTAAACGTAACTTAATTTTGAAGTAAAACACATTTGACAGTAAGTGCAACTTAATTCTTAAGATGCTTTATTTGTCATTTGCACCTCAAATTTGAGTCACCAATGGATAGTTGAAATCCCACACTTGATCCTCTCCAGGTGGGGAAAGAAAAAGAACGAAAATAAAATGAAAAGACAAAACAATTATTAAATGTTCAATAAGACTTTGTCCAACCGCTGGCCAGCAGGCACGGTTATCCAGTCCCCATGTCTTTAAATTTTGAAAGGGTAAACTTAGTTCAAAGTTTATGTGTCTGTGACGAATGGGTTTCTGACTTTTCAACAGCTTAGACTCCAAGGACATCGAGATCGTTGATGCAAACTTGAAGTAAATGCTTATAGGTCTTGGTCTACACTTTTAGTTTCCTTTCAAGTTTTGTTTTTTCTAGATGGGATTAAGCTTGGTATTCGTCAAATCAGGCAGCGTTTAAATATTGAATTTGTCACCACTCACTGTCCTAGTAATGGTATTAGATAATTTCTTGGATAATTATGTCCTCAACTATCATCATATATTGGTTAGTAATTTTTCAAGTAGAAATAAATATAGCTTTCAGCTTATCCTACATGTTTTATGCTATTCCATAGTGTTTTTCTAACTTTTACCGATGTGTGACAAGAAATTGAATGGTTTATTCTTTTTAAGCTTTCTCTTTGAGAGATTTCTCCAAAATTACTTAAGCCACTATATATTTGCTAGGTGTTTTAGAGGAGCTTCTTCAAATATTTCAAACAATAGACTCACCATTCAATGGACGAAGTAAAATCTTAAGTAGCACGTAGGGCACTCTTTGACAAAGTTAGCAGGTAGAGCATCTTTTCTTTCCTAAAGAAAATGTTTATGACAAAGTTGGCAGGCAGAGCTTCTTTTCTTTCCTAAAGAAAATGTTGCCCTCCGCATCATCCACGGAAGAGGTACTTGACTATTAAGTAATAAATGTTTCCATCTTGATAAATACTATAGCAATGCCAGCGCAGGAGAGAGATTGGAAAATGGAAAGAGACGTTGGCCATTTGATTCCAAACGCACTCGTAATGTAATTGACTATTGGGGTGGAAAGGTGCAAGGTTTCGGAATCAAGGAATTGACTATTGACTTTTTCATATGTATTCACTTGGAAATTTCTTGTTTTCGTACTTTGGCCCCGTCGGCAAGTAAGTTTTTGACCAATTTTATCTGTTAAAAATTTTTTAACAACTTTAATTACAGTAATCTCAAAAAATTTCTCAAAATTATTAAATTATATATTTCAAAATATCTAAAATTTTACATACTTTAAAATTTTTTTTCTATAACTTCTACAGTAAGTTATAGTAAAGTTTTAAACAAACACTTAAAAAACTCATTTATCAAACGAGGCTTTTGTTCCGGCCTACGAAAGGATGTTGATAGCAAATGATGTCCAAAAATGACAGAAAAGGAAAAGGAAAACTTAGTTGTAGTAGAATTCAGAATACAAATTAATCCACAATGTCCTTTTTATTAGCGCTACAAATTTGTTAGAGTTAAATGAAGTTCTATTAGCAAAAAATTAATAAATGAATGAATGAAGGTTGTTGAATTGAATAAAAAAGCAAGGGTACATGGAACTAAAAAGATGCAAGAAAAGATTAAGGCAAAAACTACGCTATTTACTTATAAAATAATAGATCTATTTGCGTGCGAGTGAGAGAGAGAAAGAAATGAGAATAATAGAAAAAAGAGTGAAAGACCTTAACTGAAAACACTCAATTAGAGGGAAAAAGAGGAGTAATTAATCCATAATGGATCTAGGAAAATCAATCAATATGTATAAAGTTGATTGACTGAGGATAATTTTCATATTTAAGTAAAATACACTGGGGAAGAAAGATAATTGCTCTGGCAACATCATTTGCCCTTAAGTGACATGCAGCAGGTGATAACATATATTCGGTGTAGTCTATTGGAAAGAATAATTCTAGCTTTAGTCATCCAGAATGATTTACATAGTTTGGTTTGGTGCAATCTATAAATTAATCTTGTGCAGAATCCTAAAAGGTCTTAAATCCTTCAACTTACTTCAATTGTAGTAATTTTTTTTTTGTGAAACTTAAAATAAAATTGAATGAGTCACAAATTACAATTTGACTACAAAATTCATTAGAACGAAAGTTTAAGCCAATTATTTTTGCTAGAACAATAATAAACTCAAAAATTTTTAAGCTTCTTGCATGGATTGAAACCCAAAAGCGGGGAAAAAAAAAAGGGAAAAGAGGTTGAGTTTTGCTGGCATATAATGATAGGAAGGCTATCTTTTGGTTACAAATTGCTATTTCAAACAAAATATATTTCATCTGTTCTGCCTGTTAAAACTTTACAGGCTTCAAAGGTTCATTACGTCTCAATTCTTTTTATGTCCCAATTCTCTCTTTGTGGTATGGTTTTGGGCAGTGGACCTTTGCCAAAAACAAATTTAATCCCTTTTACTGGAAAATGATCCAATTTTGCTCTCCCTTACATTTTCAGCAAAACTAAATCGAACATTCACTTAACCACTATAGGCTTTGTAGTATTTAACCCAACTAAATACTTTACAATTTTTCACCGTCGATGACAAAAAAAGACTTACCTTATAATCTTTATTTTTATAAAGTTGATTGTTGACAAGATTTGTAGAGATGCTAAAAATTGCCTGATTTCATGCATTATAATAACATTTAAAAATTAATGTTATTGTGGAAATCCATTATTTGGCAGAAGATAAACAATATGATGTTTAGGCACCATTATGAAAGAAATTCATGCTTCTGATATTACTTACAGAAATTTTCTATGTTTGGATAGCAAATTTTTCCAAAAAATATTTTCGCTTGCATCATAAACACATTTTCCAATTCACCTTTTTATCTCACATACATCACATCACAAAAAGTGATACAGTAATTATTTGGAATAATGCTCTATCCAAACAAAAGAGAATCATCCTTTAGCATTCTGACAAAAGATCAAAAATATATTATTATCAGAATGCTAAAAGATCAAAAGTTGAATGCAATGTCCAAAAGAATACTTCATGTGTACAGTCTAAATATGTAGCAATAATTGTGTAAATGTTGTGGACTTCTCAAGCGGTGTTTTTCACCCAACAGGTTTGGAGCTCATTCAAACCAGAGAGCAGACCGGTCAACAATGTTTTTAATATTGAATACAGTACTTTTCAAAACTGCTAAGTGTGATATGGGGTATATTTGCTATGTGAATAACATAAATTCAACCACTAGGTCAATGGCTCAGTGGCCACCAAAGAAGGATTTAAGTCCCTCTTGGGCTATTGGTTTGAAATCTCACCAGCAGCAAAAAAAATTTAAGGGTTGTGCCATAACACTCTTTTGATCTAGTTGGATCTGTATATCCACTAGTCCCTACCACAGCCTCCTTAGGTTTCCTTTCCTCTAGATTAGGATAGAGTACGTTATACAAATGTATCGCTGCTAAAAAAAAAAAAAAAAGCATAAATTCAAAGTGTAGCTAAAGCTTGAAAAGAATTTGTTATTAACTGTTCCAATTCACTGGAAAAACAATTCTAACTCTAGCCACTACATATATAGCTAGTACACCTAATAGAAATTCGAGACCTAACAAGTTCTATTTCACTCCATTTCAAGATAAAATGATTATTTCATTTTTTTTGACACCGTATTATAATTTATTTATATCGCAACTTACATTCCAACTCAGTTATACTCAAAGACAAACTTGTTTGAAATGGAAATTAGTGAGGCCACATCCACCACGTAATAAGTTGCCACCACCAGCCTTTATTTTCCACCCTGGTATGTATTAAGTACAATTGGATGGATTTTTACAACAGGAAACAGGCATCCCTGTTAGTAACTATTAATATTTCCGTCTTTTCATCATTAGTCTCGTGTTTTCACCTTTTAATCTTGTCCTAACAAAGAAGCAACACTTCAAAGGCTAACATATAGTAAAAGCAACTTGATAATTTTTCTCATTTGAAAAGGATTTTTGTAATGGGTATCCATTATTGGACGCTAGCTCGTTCACACATCTAAAATTCACCTAATATACCATATATATTCATATGCTAGCTATTATTATTCTCCTTTACATTTATATATTTCCCTTATTTAATTTTACCCGTCCTCTCTTATATTTATTTATTTTTACTAATTAATGTTACATCTTCAAAATATGGTATGTGAAATATATTTAATGATATCCAATGGGCACCTATTAAATAGACCCATTTAAAAAAAAGTAACCTTTTACAAATACTTTTGCATTCCTAAGGAGCTACTTGTCAAGTTCCAAATTGAATATTTTCTTAATAGAGGAAGATTCTAAGTCAAGAGCTTGAATGATAATCACTATTTCACTGAAACCCATATAGTGTTGGGCAACTAAAATTCAGTTTGACTCTCTCCATTTCCTCTAGTATTTTTAGCTTTCTTACTCTTAATTTAATATACGAGACAAATAAATAAGTAAACTTTAAATCCCTATTAAAAAAATCAATTACAAAATCCAAAGAATAAGCGTATATCATATTTATTTAGATTTATATGTTTGGATTCCAAATTTTTTGAAAAAAGAATTGTTACGTTTTTCGTGATCACATTTTTTAATCACTTTTTTACCTTACATACATCAAATCGTTACAGTAATTTTTCTATAAAACGCTCCAGAAAATAGGAATCCAAACGAGATTGAATTTAAAACTCATAGAATAAAACCTACTTACCAAATATCCCTTAAACTTTAAATAGTTTTTTTTTAAAGATAAAACTTTAAATACTTAATGCAAGAAACATTTGGGGTCTATCGTGTTGGCCAATTGAAATATGTGGCAAAAAAAGTGGAGCTGTGTGGAATGGATCCTTTTACCTGTATACCGTCTCTAAATGTCTAGCAATAATTGTGTAAAAGATGACGACTACAATAAAAGATGTAAAGTAAGTCGTCAAAAATTGTAAATCAAGTTCAAAGAGTCAAGACCCAGTAGGAATAGTACTAAGTAAGCAATCCCGTTCCCCTAAGTTTAAAAAAAAAAAAAAAAAATCCTTTCCAAGTCCTTCTCATTAATATTATTGTATTCTATCCTTGCACCATTTTATTTCCCATACTCCTTGTACCTCAAAAAACAAAAACAATGGCTGAATTGTTTGTTCCAAAGATAATAGATGAATTGGGTGATGTTGTCGTGAACCAGCTCGGGGAGAAGATTAACCTGGTCATGGGGGTTGAAGAGGAGGTGGCAAATATCAAAAGAAAGTTAGAAACGATTCAAAATGTGCTGCATGATGCAGAGAGACGACGGCAGAAGGAGAAACCGGTCGCAAAGTGGCTAGAAGAGCTTGAAGACATAACATATGAGATGGATGATGTCCTGGACGAATGGAACATCAAGATTCAGAAACCAAAATATGAGGGAACTCATCAGAAGCAGCCTACATTGCGGAACAAGGTTCGTTCCTTTATCCCATCCTGTTGTTCATGTCTTAAACAACTTCCTGTGCGTAGTGATATTGCTTCGAAGATAAAGAAAATAAATGGAAAGCTAGAATTAACTTTGGAAAAGGCACGCCAGTTCGAATTTATTTCAAGTGGGGGGATTCATGATTCTCAAGATTTTCAGCGAAATATGACTACCTCAATCATAGATGAATCAGGGATCTATGGTCGAGAATCTGATAAGGATGCTTTACTTGATCAAGTATTGTCTGAGAGTAGTAGTCAAGGAAGAGATGGGGTTCAAATTATCTCTGTAGTAGGGGCCGGGGGTAGTGGAAAGACCACACTTGCCCAGCTGCTTTTCAATAATGATGAAGTGAAGAATCACTTTGATTTTAGAAATTGGATCTGCGTATCGGATCCTTTCGACCAAAAAAGGATCGCAAAAGCTATCCTTGAGAGTGCCGGAAAAGGTTCTCATTTCATGTTAGAGTTGGATTCGTTGATCCGACTTATAAAAGAAACTTTTTCTGGTAAGAGATTCCTGCTTGTCCTAGATGATGTCTGGACAGAGGATGACTCAAAGTGGAAACCTTTCCAAGACTCTCTCAAGGATGGGGCTCCCGGAAGTGTAATATTGGTGACAACAAGGAGTCATAGAGTGGCCACAGTGGTGGGAACAACTCATACTCACCAAATGACCGGTATGTCTGACTCTGATTGTTGGCTAATAATGCAAAGGATAGCATTTGCTAGAAAATCGGGGGACTTATGCAAGAAAGTGGAAAGAATTGGGTTAAAAATTGCAGAAAAATGCAAAGGGTTGCCACTTGCTGCAAAGACTATGGGAAGCTTGTTACGGTTCAAAGATACCGTACAACAATGGCAGAATGTTTTGGACAGTGAGATATGGCAATTGAAGGAAGCAGCTGTGAGCCTTTTTCCTCATTTGTACTTGAGTTACAATGAATTACCCCCAGAGCTGAAACGTTGCTTCTCATATTGTGCTGTCTTTCCTAAAGATTTTGAGATAAATGTAGAAAAGCTTATTAGGCTGTGGATAGCACAAGGTTATGTTCGTCCAAATCGAAGAGGTGAGCGCTTGGAGCTGGTGGGCCTTGAGTACTTCAACAATTTGGCGATGCGTTCCTTTTTTCAAGAATTACAAGAAGTTGAGGGTCACTATGGGTTTCATGAATATATGAAGTGCAAGATGCATGACATAGTGCATGATTTTGCACAATTTCTCACAAAAAATGAATGTCATGTACTTCATGGAATTGATTATGAACAAGGCACTGGAAGAAATTTATCGACTAAAAGAGCCCGTCATCTAACATGGCTAGGCACTGAGAGGGCGTTTAGTTCTCTAGTCGTTGATTTTGGAAGGCTCAGGAGCTTTTTAGCTTTTACACATGGAAGAGTAGCTCCCCAAGGCTTAGGGGCAGCACGTCATCTGTTTTGCAGCTTGAAGTGTGTAAGGACTCTGACTTTAAGATGTTGTGGGCTACATGAAGTCCCAGCCGAGATTGGAAGTTTGAATCATCTCCGGCACTTGGACTTAAGTTGGAATCTTTTTGAGACACTGCCAGAAGCTATATGTGATCTATATTATCTGGAAACTTTTGATATCAGTAACTGCGGAGATCTTTCGTGCCTTCCCCAAAGGATTGATGGCCTTGTACACTTGAGGCACCTTTTCAATCTTGGGACTCTTAAATTACTTCAAATTCCACAAGGACTCAGGAAGCTGACTTCACTTTGTACGTTGACTCAGTTCAACGCCAGGAGCAACTCTGATGATTTGGCAATTCTGAAGTACTTGAACCAACTGGAAAGATTGCGCGTTGATGTTTATGGCGAAGTCGATTTTGGGAGTGCAGAACTTGGAAAGAAAATTTACCTGCGTGAAATGTATTTGTGGTTTAACCCTGGAGTCCGCTTTATGGAAACTCCAAGTTGCATTGAAAGCATGGAATTGCCTCCAAACTTGCAACAACTTGCACTAGATATGTATCCAGGGAACCAGTTACCAAGTTGGCTTGTGACGAAGTCTCTTGTCAATAACTTGACGAAGCTAATTATCAATGGGCCCCGCAATGTCTCATCCTTGACTGCCTTGTGGAAGCTGTCGTCCCTAGAAGAGCTTAGGCTCATTAGAGTGGAAAAGCTGGAATGTTTGGACAAGGAATTCTTTGGAATTACAATAGCACTGCATGAGAATAGTCATGATCCCTTTGGTACATTGTCAAACTCCGAGACATCATCTTTGGCTGAAGCAACAGCATTTCCCAATTTGAGAAAATTACATTTTCAATGTTGCCCAAATTGGACAAATTGGGAAGACTTAAGTGAAGATGATGAAAAAGTTGCCGTCTCTATCATGCCACACTTGGAGGAGTTACATATTGAGTATTGTAAAAAGTTTGAAACTTTGCCACATTGCATCCTTGGAAAGATATCATCTTTCAAAAGTTTGAAAGTTTTGGGTTGTCACAAGTTGAGGGATTGTTACTCCGATAAAATAGGAGACGACTGGATGAAAATATCACACATTTCTCAAGTTGACATATCCTAATATCTGCTCAAGTATGATTATTCACACATTTTTTTTTATGTATCTATCATCTTTGAAGTTAAATAATTACTGCTTATACATTACAACAAGCTAAGGCCTACTTTGTGGAATGACATGTACTTAATAACAAATCAAGTGTTCATACATATAATGAATATATGAAATGATGATGCATCTGAGAAAATGGCCTGTTTAACTGAATATGATTTGAGATGTACAACTTCAGATGTAATGTTAACGCATACAAGAAAAAATTGACTTTTGTAAAATTTCATCAAAACTTTGGCCCGCCTAAAGAATTCAGTAGAATAGTAGCCCTAACTTTCTTTTGGTTAAAAAAAAAAGTAATAAATAATTTGCATATAAATCAAGTGGAAATATTTATTAATAGATTAGAGTGGATTTTTTTTTTTTATTGAGAGGATGTATGACATTAACTGGTAAATATAGCACTAAATTTCTAACAATATCCAACTCTAAATTCTTGAATTTGGAACTCCATTTATATCTTGTCTTTTTAATTTTTATCCTTTTCATTTTTGGGTTTTGTCCTTTATTTTCCAGGTAATACTCATTGATGGTTCGAACTGAAGCTACAGCAGAAGGCATTGGGGAATCAATCTCTATATCAACTTGTAGTTAGGCGATGTGAATAAGTTGAAAAGTCACATCCACATGCTTTGTTTAGAATCATTTGTTGAAAGCATATGTAACTTCAACAATTTCTCAGCTCTTATTTCTTTAAATTATTAGTGTCCTGTTGTATTTAAGTTTGTTTAGATGCAATAAAGAAAAAAGTTTGTACATTATGTTTATTTGTATAGTGTATTACCGGCAATCTATTAGTGGCACACCTAATGTATGATACTATCCTTATGGTTAAAAGATAACAAGTTCACAAATTAATTTTTAGCTTGCCTTCTTTCTTGAGTTGATACTAACGATGAAATTGAAACATAGATGGTAACGAGAAACAGAATAAAACACATTATATCCACTGTGATCAAGTAAAAAAATTCACTGGCCTCCACTTCCAACATTGAGAGCAAGATTTTTTTTTTTTGTACTTCTTTATTTTTATGTAGCTCAACTGAAGACTTCGAATCTTAAAAAAGAAAAGAAGAGGGTTTAAGTTTTGAAGCAAGGACCTCATAACTACGTGACTAATGTTCCTACCAATTAAATTAAGAAGATGATTTAAGTTTCAAAGCAAGGACCTCATAATCACTGGATGTCTCTACTAGTTAAATTAGGATTTGAGGACATTTTTTTTCTCCTAGCACTAGGGGGATAGGATTTAACAAATAAGGAGGAAAATTGGAAATTTGAATTTAAAACCTTTAAATCTTGAAAAGTCAACCTCTGCTACTTGGACTTGTGGAAACCTATTTAAACTTACTATCAAATATGTATGCATTTGTTCTATTGTTAGTATTTGTGTTTATCCACCCATGAATATTATTGTCATGCCTTGTGATTTTTTTTATATATAAAAGTACACACAATAATACTCATTCACTGAAAATACTAAGAACTACTTCAAATTTAATTAGGTTATTGTATCATACATTGTGACTTATAAACCAAGTTGAAAATCCATAATAAATGCAATCAATGATATATTATCTTAATTACTTTGCTATATCAAAATGATACGAGTACTACGACAAAATCTATGAAAAGATACATGAATCGTTCTGACATAGTTGCAAAAATCAATTTGGCTGCATCAAAATGGTACAAGTACTACAACAAAATTTGTGAAAGGATACATAAAAGGCCTGCGTAATAGAGAAAGATCACGAGACCAGATAAAACCCACTAAAAACAGTCACCAATAGTTGAAAGGAGAGCTAAAGTTATCCCTTCCTCCATCTTGACCAAACTGACAAGGAAGATAGATACAAAAAATATTATCACTAAATAAATTTGAAAAAAACAAAAATATAAATTTAATGTGTTTTATCTTTGTAATGCACTAATAACAATCCTTATTTTGTTGGAGATAGAGCTGTTAAACGAACCGAGCTGTTCGTTAGCTCAGTTTGTTTCGACTCGTTCGTTTTCGTGAAAGGTTCGTTCGAAATTTTAAACGAACCGAGTTCGAACGAATTTTTTTGTTCGATTAATAATCGAGCGAACACGAGCATGTTCGCGAGTTTTAACGAACGTTTGCGAGCATGCTAAACGAACATTTGCGAACCTATGTTTTCAGAACCGGACCGGATATCGACTCGGCCGAGGTCAGGGGTCAGGGGTCAATGGGTTCGACCGGGGGTCGATAGGGGTCGAACCGGATGACGTCATAAATAAAAATTATTTAAAAATTAAATTTTTGTATATAAAATATCCAATAACATATTGATATTAATAAAGGTATATTCATATATATTTGATGTTTCAAATATATTTAACAAGAAAATACAAAGAAATTAGAATAATCAAGTAACAATTTATATTATTTAATAAACATTAACAAGTTTAGAATTAAAATTATGGATTTAATTGAAAAATAACATCAAATTTTAGGACAATATTTATAAAGTATGAAATATTTGAGGTATATTAATAAGCTTTCACAATTTAGGGGGCCAAAACATAATATTAAAAAAGTTTGAACTTTTTTTACAAAATCTCCTGTTGGACCGGTTTTTCCGGTTCTGTACCAGTCAAACCCGGGTTTTGACTGGAGTTGACCGGGTTTTGAATCTCCGAGTTTTGATGATCAACTCGGACCGGACACTCGACCGGTTCCTGGTTCAACCGGTCGGACCGGCCGGTCCGGTCCGAGTTTGAAAACACAGTTGCGAACACGAGTATGTTCGCGAGTTTTAACGAACGTTCGTGAACATAGACATAATTATCATTTGACAAATTTTAGGGTTAATTTTATGGCTGGACTTTTATATTTGGAGGGCAAATTTCTTTGTTTTATTTGTTGTTTTTATGTTAATGTTAGTTATATAGTTAATGAATAATAGAATTTAGTCACTTAGTGCTTTAATTATTTTTAAGAATGATTAATAATTTGCATGGCATATTTAAAGCATAAAATAATTTGGATTCGAGCATTTCGAACATGTTCGTGAACGGCTCGTTTATGTTAAACTAGCTGAACACGAACTCAAACTCGAACGCGAATTTTACTTAACGAACCGAACACGAACACAAGTTTGGAGTTCGAAAATTAACGAACGAACATGAACATTGTTCGAACTGCTTAACGAACAGAACTCAAACATGAAATACTCGGTTCGATTCGGTTCGTTTACAGCTCTAGTTGGAGAGCTATGTTTCCATTATTTAAATAGATAACTCTAGTTTTGATCCAATGGTCAAGATTCATTTCAAGGCAATATAATTTTTGGGCATTAATCTCAGTCTTTCCAAAAGGCTTTAGGCACTGAGTTTATACTCCATTCCATTCAATCCTTAGCAAACTGAAAGGTGGAGGCGTGGACTGGGCAAAAGTGAAATTTCTCACAAAATCAGCTAATTTAAAAAAAAAAATACAAACAAAGCTTGTGAACTTTGCAACCAAGCTTCCATAAGTCAATGATAGGGTGTGAAATTGTCATTCAATTTATGATTATTTTCCCTTTTATTTTAGCCAAATATTGTATTAATTGATAGATTCTACTTATATTTTGGTTAATGATGCTAATTGTAGGAAAATAACTAAAACATGATTAAAATGGGCAATTTTCAGCTAATTTGATGGTGGCACATTCGGGACCTACATTCAAATCTAAAAGATTCGGAATTTATCGCGCACGAAGATCTCCTAATTAGAGTCAAATATAGACATCTTTAGAGGAAGATTAGGAAATTACTATTTTTCTTAGATATTTTATTAGAGAATAATTAGTATTAGTTGAGAAGTTTCCTTTTGCAATCAGAATTCTATTTTGGTTGGCCAATGAACGGCCGAACTATTAGGACTTTGATAGGAAACGAAAAAGGAAAGGAAGCCGGATCCCGCATGATGAATACTTGGAGGGGAGCTGCAGGGATCTCCCTCTTAAGACTTTTGTTTTCCCTAGTAATTCTCTTATCAAAGACTGATGCGGCTGGCTTTGGAAGCAATGTGCAACTAAGTTTCTTTTCTAGTCGAAGGCCAACTTGAAGGCGTGATTCCAAACATCTATGAGATCGAATTAATTTTATATATTATTTTTATGAATTGGTATTCATACGTTTTCTGATTTAATTTCTTATGATTGTTTTATTATTTGAAATGTCAAGAACTCGATATTTGAATTAACCTAATAATCTATTGTCAGATTAATTGATTGAATCCATAATTGTTTAATCGATTAATACCAATGGTGACTAGCGTGATTGGTCCCATGTTAGGGAAATGTATGATCTAACTTAAACAAACCCTCGTAGCGTGTTTGTTGATTAGGATTGGGCTTTTCTAATTCTTAATAAAATCGAAGAATTAAATCCTACAATCGTAGTTAGGGTTATTTATTGGTTAGAAAAATAATTAACGCTCGTACCTTGACCATCGAAAAAGTAACGAAAAGTTGGTTATGGGTCCAAGTTATTAAACCATTCTTTCTTTTTTACACTTCTGATGTGGGATAGGAGCCTCACAGAAATAGAAGAAAATGTTTTTTGTATAGGGAGTAAATGATTTAACGTTTCATTGTCATATGTGGCAAATCATTTCTAGAGTTAGTGTGGAAGCATCATATTTGAGTGTTCTTCGTTTCATGTGGTTCTACTTCATACAAATTGAATATTTAAAACCTCCCTTGGTTCTTATTGTCACGTTAAGTTAATTCCTAAACTAATTAACGTTGTCTTCGTGTCATTTAGCATTGAGTGCTTTACTGCTCAGGTATCATTCGGAGTTCAATATCAATTGCAGTGAATTTCTTCTTGGAAGTCGTATTTGGTATTGTTATATCATTTTTCATTTTCATTTTTTAACCATATTATTCTTGACAATTGACAATAAATTCGAGTAGGGCTCTTAAGTTTTAAATTCTATCATACTAGGTGAATAACTTTATAGATGGAGTACTTGTATGTATAGGTGCAAATCAACCCACTTAACTAAATTTACCCATACCCGCCCATGAATAGATGGGTATGGGTATCTTGAATTTTTGTATATGGGTATAAATGGATTACCCAATAATACTCATTTAATAAATGGGTATTATTGGGTAACCCATCAAACCCAATTAACCCATTTAGAATTCTCTTCCCCAAATCTCTTCTCTTCGCCCACCCATGTTTTTTCAAAATTTTCATTTTGTCATGATGTTAACTACTTTTGTTTCATTATTATTATTATTTGTTGGTTTTATCTTATTTTTTATTTTATCTTAGTTTGCTAACTTGCTCATTTTTCAGCATTACCGATTTATGATAAATTTTAGGCTCTTTTCTTATCTTTCTAAAATGAAATTTTATATTTATATATGAAAATAATGTTAAGGATTCAAAATTTTTGGTTTAAGGTTTATATTAACTTTTATAGTACTTAATTCAAATTTTATATTCTTATTATTCAATTATTAAATAATATGTAAATTTGCTTCATAAATATAAATGGAAAAAAATTGGTAATTAGCTTATTGAGCATTACAAGTAAATATTTAAAACTAATGATGGATACAAAGACGGTATAAATTGATAACTTAGTTTGCAAAAATGAATTTAAATGAGTTTACAAAAAATTAAAATAAATGGGTTATAAATGGGTAATTGGATTACCCAATTCATTTTTTGACTTATCCATTTATACTCATCTAATTAGATGGGTATAAATGGGTTGACTCACTTATACCCATTACCCATTTTACCCAACTCAAACCCGTCCAAGTCATCGATTTTGACACCTCTACTTGTATGTATGAATAATTGGTTAAAAGTCATGATTTGTATGCAGCATAAGCATGGATACCTTCATGTTGTGTGCGCGCACTCGTATATAATGTTTTTTTGGTCTTTGAAGTCTTAAACCATTAAATTCAGAAATAAAATATGTAGTCACTATTAAATGAGCATTTTTTTTTAAGTAACTTGAGAAAAATGAATCCAAGTCTTTGAAGTATTATCCAACGCAAGAAGCCTCATTTCCGGATTTCAACATTCACAGCACACACAAAGAGAAGGTAAAATCATGCATTAATACAATTCATTAGTAACTTAGACAAGGTACATGCCCTGATAAAAATAGAGACTCTGAGGAGCAAAAATCACCTATTTAATCTAGCTATTGCTTTGTAAGACCACTGAACTTTGACATACTCAGACAAGGGTATATCAATTCTGCAATTAGACACAACACGCAAGTGCCGCTTTATGGCCTGAGATATGAGAAGCAGATTCAATGCTATCATC